>WWPN01000005.1:1200000-1800000 GCA_013177575.1 Candida sojae | reverse complement strand
AGGGATGAGCGAAGGAACGTGTGGTTTAAATAACAATGGTAATGTTGTTGCTTTGTTGTTGTTGTGAAATGCAATCTGTGAGTAAAATAAAATTATTTGAAGGGAAGGACAACAATTTCACAGTAAAGTTTCTATCCTAAGTAAGTTTAATAATTCTAATGTAAACAAACCACACTGAATTATATTTTAATAAACGTATTCGAAACAATCAAACTGGTAATAAAAAAAAACAAAATTCAAAGAAAGAAAAAATTTCAAAAGAAGGAATAGTTGAAACTAATAAATGAAAAAAAAATTTTTTTAGACCCAAGTTTCAGAACGAATAGTAATACTTTTGTGTGTATGTTGATCGTCTACACAGTCTAAAAAAAAAAACACGGCACAGCACAGAAGTATTGAGACATCCAGGTCTCATTTTTTTTTATACTATTTAACCCAATGTTTAAAGAAAACGCGTGTCGGTTTTTGAATCTTCTCGCAATCTTGAAAAACATTTCACAAAACGCGCATGGCCCAACATTCCCCCTTTCAATAATTATACTCTTTTCGGAAACCTATGTCCAAATTAGATTGAAATTTGATAGAATTCAGTAACATTGGTACAATCCTAGACAAGTTTATTATTATGCAGCTCAATTGATGCAGATCAATTGATGCAGCCCAATTCACTCAGCCATATCCCATTTACTTTAGTGTTTGAGTTATTCTTGTCCAAAGAACCCTAACAAGGGTTTCCTTTTTTTATTTTGTTTCGATCTGTCAAATCGAGTATGGATATCACTAATAATGGTTTACGTGTCTCATCTACTTTAAACGATTAAATTATTTAGAGAAATATAATAATTGGAAGATTTTCTGCACTGGGACTGGGTTCGTGCATATTTTTCTTTATTTTGTATGTATGTTTTTCATTTCCAATTGATACTCATCTGGAATAGACGTGTTTTAAATTCTCAATCTAGAATGCCTCTTATTCTAAAAAGGTTCATGTTGATTGAATGATACTTAGTAATTCAAAAAAGTTAATTAGTAAAATGTGAAATTTGACGCGTCTATTCAATAAATCTAACTGGTATTAATGGTTTATATGTTTGAACTTTTCACGAGAAATTGGTTACAATTCTGCACAAAAAAAACAGCACCACAATGCAAAGAATAAACGATGTGTAGTAACTATTTAACTCAAAGAATTGGTGTGTTTTTATTTCTTCCACACTGATGAGCTAGATAGCCAATTACAAATTGTTTACATAATCATGAAACCAGGAACCAGTTCACATTCATCAGAAAACCAAATATTAATATCTTACATTAAACAATTATACAAGGCTTCCCTTTCTATTTTCTATAATACATTTCAACCATTTGTCCAACTTACAAGCCCATCTCAGTTAACAATTCCAACTGTTTATTTAAATCTTTTTCTGCTAGTGTATTCTTTTGTTTCAAATCTTCATCCTTTTTCAAATCTTCTTTTATAGAATCTAAAGCTTTTGATTTCGTTGTCTTTGTTTTGTCTGTTCCAGTAGCTGCCAATAGGGTTTGCACTTCATTGATTTCCGATATATCCCTATTTAACTTATCAATCTTGTTTTTCGTAGATTTTGATTTTGATTTTGATCTTGATAAATTATTACTCGCAGGCTTCTTTTTTGACTTTCCAATTTTATTATTAAAACTCCTTGCTCTTGAATCCTTCTTATTCACCATCTTTGTTGTATTGCTTGTATCAATATTGGGTGGTGCTTGCGATGAGCTACAATTTTGAAATGCAGAAAATTACTTCGGTAACACAATTTTTCTGCGCTCATACACTACCTTTCCGTAACTAGTAATAAAAGCCGCACACAGTAGGTCTGAATACAAGAATATAAAGGATATACAAGCATTGGCCTACTGGTTCTCAGTTGCCACTGTTGACACTATTGGTAGAAAACCAATTCAATTGGGTGGGTTTATTATCTTGACTATCCTTTTGTGTATAATGGGGTTTGCTTATCATAGAATTGGTGACCATGGGTTGTTGGCATTGTTTGTGCTTGCTCAATTTTTCCAAAACTTTGGACCAAATACCACCACATTTATTGTTCCAGGAGAATGTTTCCCAACCCGATACAGATCCACTGCCCACGGTCTTTCTGCTGCTTCTGGTAAGGTGGGTGCTATCATTGCCCAGACCTGTATAGGTACTCTTGTCAATCATGGATGTGACAAAGAACACAAGAACTGCTTTTTACCTCATGTTCTTGAGATCTTTGCATTATTCATGTTATTGGGCATTGGTACTACCTTGTTGATCCCAGAGACAAAGAGAAGAACTTTGGAGGAAATCAGTGAAACTTGCCATGGAGAAATTGATACTACTAAACTTGGTGCTGATAGATTTCAAAATGATGAACAGCCTTATGATTCTGAAGAAAAAATTTAGTTTAGTTTTATAGTTATATAGTTTGTTTAATATATTATTATTTGTTTTAATTTACTAATAAATTTTTGTATTGTAATAAATTTTTGTATGATGCGAAATACTACGGTACAGAATATAAAAAATATAAGTGCGAAGTTTTATATAGTAAAATTAGTATACTAATAAATTTGTAAAGCCAGAAATAAAAGGTTATTGTAAAACTACTATACTAATAAAATTATAACAACAAAAATTTATATACATTAAAATACTATAAAAATAATATGCTAAACACATAAATAATTTAGTTAGTAAAGTCTAATAAGACATACACGTTCTTGAGATCTTTGCTTTATTTATGCTCCTTGGAATTTTGACAACTCTGTTAATACCAGTAACAACATTAGAAGAAATAAGTTCAACTAGTGCTGTAATCTTTTGGTTGGCCTCATCTCCCTATATGAGATAGAGTATCATTGGCAGATATTTCGTTAGAGAAGGAAGAAGAAAAAAAATTGACTAAACCAAGAGAAATTTATATTGTTACTACCTGCATACCACCACCACCACTACTACTACTACCACTACTACCACTACTACTACTACTACTACCACTACTACCACTACTACTACTACTACTACCACTACTACTACTACTACTCCTTTCCCATTCTTTTATTTCCGA
Organism: Candida sojae; assembly: GCA_013177575.1. Taxonomy (NCBI): domain Eukaryota; kingdom Fungi; phylum Ascomycota; class Pichiomycetes; order Serinales; family Debaryomycetaceae; genus Candida; species Candida sojae. The sequence goes on along the minus strand of WWPN01000005.1, from coordinate 1,796,908 downwards.
TGTTTTTAAATTAACTGCACTTCAGTTGATAATGCTCTTTGCCTTATCCTGTCCAGTCTAGATGCCTTTTCATTTTTCATTTTTTATTTTTCATTTTTTCGTTTCGCTTCCTTTTATTTGCACCCAAATTATCTGTTGTGTTTTGTAGTTGACCAAGCGAGAGTTCCATATTATGTCAGTCCCATCATTACTCAACTCATATGGTCGTTACCTTGAACATCAAGTACTTTTTATAAGGTGATAAGTGTATGTACCAGCACTAGCACTTGCTCACGCTCACGCTCCTACATAATTCACACTATTGAACACCACTCTTTCTTTATAGTTCATATACTTACCTAGTCAATTTAGTTTTAAATACACGGTTTAATATCCTTCGAGGTAGATTTGCCCTTACATATTCTCACTTATGATATTTCTTTTATCCATTCTTTGGTATTGATTATTTTTAAACACATTTTATCAAAAAATACAAACGTAACCCCAGTTTACTAAAGAGAATCTCTTAAAAATACCGACATGATGGGGTTAGCTACAAGCTTCTGGGGCCCGCTACCGCACCCACCCCTATAGGGCGGGGAGCGGCTAGGCTCCATTTTTTGGGGTGGCCGGCCCAGCCCTACAACGCAGGCCCCCCTTGTCTTTGGGGGACCGTGTAACCCCTGGCCCAAGGGGGAGGAACCGGGTATTAAAGAGGGCAGGTCATAAGCCCTCCATACCCGGTCCTCTAGTCTACAATTTTACTATCCGGAAATAATAGAGTAACGTTCCTAACCCGATAGTATAGAAGGTAACTGTGACCGATTGTTACCTCCTACTGAAGAACCTTCACTAATCCACATTGTCCTTTGTTATTTTTGCGTGGATCCTTTAATAAGTTCAAGATAATGATCTGCCCAAATCACTATCTTATTTGGAAGGTTCTTCTTCAACGCTTATGTATTAACAACAACATCTATGATTGGTATCCCCTGTAGTTATATGTGCCATCTCTGTAATACTTCTCTATCATTTATATCCTAATGGTTGTCAAGAACAACATGGGGCATTAATCATTTAGAATGATCGGACAATTTAGATAAGTTATTGATTCAGTTATATCTTTTTGTAATCTTTGGAATCAATTGGAGTATATTATTCTTGAGACAACCAATAATTATCATTTAAATTATTTCAAGTTAGTAAATGAGCAAGAACTTGATCTTATAAGTATGATTGGTACTTACCGCTATAGTTATCTGATGGATTCATTCATGGAATGATAGAAACTTATTGTTGATAATAAGTAAACAAAAAAGAAGAAAGAAAAAAAGAAATGTTGTAAAAGAAAATATTTTGATAGAAAAACAATTTGGCTATTTATAGTTGTCTATTTGTGGGCATTTTTTTAGGCTGCAAAGTATGTATTTTATTTTTGTCATGTTACACGACCGTTTTGAAAGATTACAAATACAAACACAACGACAACTGTGTAATAGCTGAATATGTATCCAGATCAATCATATGCTACACAATTATAACCACAGAAATGGTCTAAATATGTTTTACGACTCAATGGTCAACTCATTTAGTTACTTCTCTAGATTTGAATTAGAAAATAAACATATCGATAAACAACAAATTACTATTGTAAAATAATATAATCAATCAAGGTAAACAAATAAATTCTAACAATGTATCAATATACTGCAAATAAAGGTACTATTTAACCAATATATATATATAATAGTGTGTTTCATCGTCACGCGTGTTAGCTATACAAACTACTGAAAGTTGGTCATTATTTTTGCAAGTATATCCCATACTATTTCAATCTACTTAATTGAATTCTGAGTTACTGATGCTGATTAAGATTAGGCATACTGCTATTGGAAACTGTGCAAGTACAATTATATTGTTGTGTATTTGAATTGAATGTGAACAAGGACAGCAAATTATAGAGAATTTCAGAAATTGTGTGAGGCTACCATGTGTAGTCTTTCTACTGTTTGTGCGATACCAAAATTTTTCCTCTGGAATTTTTTTTTTTTTTTTGCTGATGTATAAGTAAAATTTCCATCCGCCATCTCATCTCACTTCTAAGCAACCTATACAGCTCACCATATTTTTTACAAACATGCCATCAACACACAACCGTGATAAACCTTGGGATACTCCAGATATCGACAAATGGGCTCTTGAAGAATTTAAACCAGAACACAACAGCTCTGGACTACATTTTGCTGAAGAATCATCCTTCATGACATTGTTCCCTAAATATCGTGAACAGTACTTGAGAGGTATATGGAGTGATGTTACCAAAGCTTTGGAAAAACATTTTATCAAATGTGAATTAAACTTGGTTGAAGGTTCAATGACTGTCAAAACCACTGCCAAAACTTTTGATCCAGCCATGATCATCAAAGCCAGAGATTTGATCAAGTTATTAGCAAGATCTGTACCATTCCCTCAAGCTGTAAAGATTTTACAAGATGATGTTGCTTGTGACGTCATAAAGATTGGTAACTTTGTTGCCAATAAGGATAGATTCATCAAAAGAAGACAAAGATTAGTTGGACCAAATGGTAACACTTTGAAAGCTTTGGAATTATTAACCAAATGTTACATATTGGTTCAAGGTAACACTGTTAGTGCCATGGGTCCATTCAAGGGTTTGAAAGAAGTCAGAAGAGTTGTTGAAGATTGTATGAGAAATATCCATCCAATTTATTACATCAAGGAATTGATGATTAAACAAGAATTGAGCAAAAATCCAGAATTGGCTAACGAAGACTGGTCTAGATTCTTACCAAGTTTCAAAAAGAGAAACGTTGCTAGAAAGAAGGCAAGTAAGAAAAAGACAACCGAAAAGAAAGTATACACTCCATTCCCACCTGCTCAACAACCTAGAAAGATTGATTTACAAATTGAAAGTGGTGAGTATTTCATGAATAAGAAAGAAAAGAAATAAAAATTGAAGGAAAAACGTTCTAAACAAGAAGAAGCTACTGAAATAAAGAGACAAGAAAGAGCTAAAGAATTTGTTGCACCAGAAGAAGAACAGTATGAAAATAAACTCGTTAAGAAAGACAAAAGAAAGAAAAGAAAGATAAGAAATCAAAGAAAAGATCTACCCTGAAGACGAAGACCAACAAGATGAGTTGCGCGATTCCAAAAGTCCAAACATTAAACAAGGATATTATTTAGAATTGTGGTTAAATTTATTATTATTATTATTATTATTATTATTAGCACCGTAAATCTATTTTAAATCTTAAATCTGAATTTCTCTCACCTGACTCAAAACCATTCACACGACACTAACTTTGTAATTGCCTAGGAAAATTCCTTTCTATTTCAAAATGGTTATCTTAAAAGTTTGTCTTGATGGCTATTTGTAGTGACCATTGTTAGACAAGTCTTTACTGCCTATTTGAAAAAAAAAAAAGCTTAGTCCAATTAGTATGATTTAACAAGGTCTGGGGCAAGCCACTGTTTTAATGAACTCATCGCCGTTGCAATGTAACTCTGGGAGGAATTTAAGTTTTATACAAACACAATTACAATATAATGTCTAAAATAAAATGTCGCTGTCTCTTTTTAAGGTTCAATTTAGTTTGAAGTAAACAAAAAAAATTTTCTTTCTCAAATGTCGCAAAATTCGAAAAAGGAAAACAATTATCCTCATTGGGATTCAAATATTATTTGTTTTTCTTCTTGTGTATTAACTTTCTTGATTTGTGATCTATGAATATAAATTACTTAAATCTACTAAATTTTCAATTTTCTTTTTTTTTTTAACAATTTATTCAAACAAGCCATACGCTGGTATATTTACTTACCAGATTTTTTTTTCTGGTCTAGACATTCCTTTTCCTTTACCTAAACTCCAACTGCAAATTCCTTCATTTATTTCTATCATTAGTACTCATATAATTCTAGCATTATACATTTACCTTCATAGCCATCAATATCATCACCATAAGATATAAACTAGCATCAACCAAAACTATTAGCACAACCCACCAGAAACTTTTTTATTGTAATATCTGAACTACATGTCAACCCGTTTAGATCATATATTCTCATATGTAAATGAGATAGAAAATCGAGCAAATAAGTTGGCAGATTCTGTATCCCAGTCTCACGAATTGATAAATACAATTTCATTCCTCAACCAGACCACTATTGAATTCGATCAAACAATAGATGAGATAAATAATTTAATAGATAACAATAACAGCAGTCTAAATGAATTCAAGAGTTTACACGAAAGAGCATTTTATTTTGATTCCAATATATTACATAATGATGACATTACCAACCAACAGACATTTGAACATATAACCCAAGAGTATATTCATTTGCTAGGGAATTTGAGAGAAAACGATAAATACTATGTTAATGAAACTATCAAAGACTTCGAACCCGATTCTAACAACTTAGTAATAGATCAGGACTTGTCAAATTGTCAAAATTTATACGAACAACAACAGCAACAAGAAGAAGAAGAACAACCTTCATCTCCAAGACCCACCTTACCATCATTATCACAATACCAAGATCATATACTGAATGATGATTTTAACCCACCTGATCTTAAGAAAATGATTTCTATTTCAAACTTGAGATTAAAACCAATGAGATGCTCATCGTCCTCCAGTCAAACTATTTCCAAAAAGAAATCCAGATATAGATTATCTAGTATTTACAACATCAACCCAATAGCATACGATGATTCATTAGTTGGAACACCAACTACTTCATCAACATCATCTACTACTGAACACAATACGTCAGTATCCTCATCACATGAGTATGATAATGCAAGAATGCAAAACAGTGTCACACATTCATACGAAACATTGGACTCTCATATGTTAGATGATGATCATGGAAAACAACAACAAGAAGAAAGCCACCTAATGATAAAGAATAACAACGGGGGCTCTTTCATGCCAGACCTTGATCACATCCTACCCCGTGGTAGATCCAATTCATTACCAACTTCAACAACGAAAGATTATTCTTTCGTTGAGAATGATATTCTTAAAGAATTTGATTGTGAAGTCGATATATTGAGATTGAACAGATTAAAGCATTTTATAAGCGTCAGTCACCTATCTAACAAACCTAACCACGGGAATGAGATCCATATTGACGATTACAATGACGATGATGATGAAGAAGACGACTATGATGATGATGACGATAATATTTTCCTTAATGATATTTACAACAAATCACCAACTCCCCAATCGAAGCATAGAAATCACGTTAATGATGACATGGTGTCAATAGTGTCGGACTTTTCCTATTATTCCCTGCAAAACAGCAGCATCATGGAAACGAACTTGATGGTTTATTTGAGTGCGACAACTTCAACGGATTTTTACGAAAATCACGTTTGGATTTAAACAAGGATTTGAAACATGCATTCCCACATTTAATGAAACCGCCAACACCAGAACCTAGCTACCGAGAAATTCCACAACTGAAGTATAGATTCCATAATCCAATTGAACGACAGTTAAGTAGTTCACAAATTTCTACGGCCACATTGAACGTTCTGGCTTCTGCGGTCATGGAGACTAAAAACTTGCAACCCAAGACATCTTTGCCATTTACATCCACCAGTTCCAAGGGCTCGGCATCTTCTATACTACATTCTTATATTGAAAAGCCAAGCACACCATCGGATACCGGAAATCATTCATTTTCATTTAATGACAGTTTCTTAAAATTTTGTCATTCAAAACTAGAACTAGCGTCTACAGAAACTAAAAATATGAAGATTTCTACACCTCCTAGAATCAAACAGTTGAAGAAATCAAAGATGATAAAAAGCAATCCTATTTGCATACCCAATGAAGCACAATTGAAACGAATACCAACTCAAGGAGCTTCTGTAAGAAATGATGGGTCTTATTCAAGACTTACAATTGGGCCAAATCAATCTAAACTGGTAAACCATGGGAATGGATCATTGTTTAAAAATCCAATAATTCGATCGTACGATCAATCTGCATTAAAAGAGGCACTATCCTCGAGTCTTTTAGACTAAATTTAAATTATAAATCTTGGTTGAATCATATACAATTCTAAATAACAAAAAAAAAACTCAAGAAATACATATAGATAATGTCTACTCGAATCCGGTATTGCTGAAAAATTTACTGCGTTTACGTTTTGAATTATCAATAGTTTTTTCGATTTTCTTCTCTTTTAAACTCTTTAATTGTGTCTTCTTGTTTTTCGACATATATGTAATTGAAGCTTTAGATCCTGAAACAACCTTATACTGTTTACTGATGGTAACTCCAGAGAAATGTTGTTTACCGTCTTTGATAGTGATACCCTGTTGTTCTTGGAAGGATCTAAACGAACTAACAATTGAAGGTTTCTTGAAGGATGGAAGAAACTCTGCAAAATATTCGTCATCATCAACATCATCATCAACATCAGTATCACCAGCATCTTCATGACTTCTCTTTTTGGAATTGTTTTCCGATATGGACTCTAATGGGGTAGTTGATCTGCTTTTAGACGTCAAATTAAGAATACTTTTACTCTTCAATGCTTTGACATCCTCCATACCATCATCATCACCGTCATCTACATCGAACCCATGTTGGAATTTTGATATCCTCTGGAGTCTTTCATATTCGTCACAATCATCTTTCATTGAATACAAGAATGATAATTTTTTCCTCACGAAACTTTCGTCAATCTTAATTGTCTTCTTAACCGGTGGGTTTGCTTCCAAAGAATCATTATCTTCATCCCCAGCATCATTTTTAGTATCCACTTTTTCCTTTTCAAATCCATCAACGATTTGAATATCATCATCATCCGAATCACTATCATCAATTTTAATAATCTCTATATTTTCCTTAATACTATTAAAGAATGCTTTTGATTTCTCATTCTTGTAGATTTCAAGTAATTTCTTGTTTTTCAACAATCTTTGTTGCTGTTCCATGAGTCTTTGTCTTCTGTAAGCTTCCAACACCAGGTCTTCCTCATCACTAATCTCAATATCCAACCCATTTGAAACACCAGCTTTCTTAACCAATCTATGATTTTTGATATCGTCCAATAACTTTTCCAATTCTTTTTGATCTTTAATTTGATAATCCTCCATGAATTTCTTTCTGATTTCATCATTTTTCAAATCAATATTGAAATCATTATCAATCATTCTTTCATCTTCAGAATTGGCCACGTCTGAAACTTCCTCATCAATACCACCCAATCCTTTCCATTCATCGTCGGATTCTTCAGCTTCACCCTCAATAACATTCTTAAGCCCTCTTCTTTCCATATCTTTTCTTCGTTTACGCAACTTCAATTCACGTTTTCGTATCTGCAACTCGTATTCTTTGATTCGACGCTTAATTTCTTCAGAACTCTCGTGCACTTCATCTCTTTCTGCATCACCTTGTTTGGCTTCAGCATCTTCAGTTTCTTCTTCTTTTTCTTCGTCTTCTTCGATCTTAAGCATTGTATTTCTCACTTGTTTACGTCCACGTTGTACATGAGCTGGAGTAATCATATCATCATCTTCTTCATCATCATTATCTTCTTGTCTGTTGGTGATTCCTTGGATCTCTTTAATTTTGTTGGTTGGTATCTTTTGTGTCACCATTGTGTCCTTTTGAGTAGCTTTAATATCTTCATCTTTTTGAGTTGGAGTATCATCAACTTGAGTTTCTATTTCTTGTTGGGTAAAATTGTCAAATTGAGGAGGTTGAATCTGTAATAAGCTACTTTCATCTTGGGTTGAAATAAATGATTCTTCATTAGTTGTCAATCTTGGTTTCAAATTTTGAAAAAGTTCGGTGCTTTGATTGGCAAATGATGCATCTTCATATTCTGCTACAAGTCCCAGATGTTGGATCAGTTTGTCGTCATCCATTGTAGTGGTTATTCGGTGGTCCCTATCTGCATCATGATCGACGTCACCACCACCAAACATATAACTATCATCACTTCTGAAATTTTCATCAATCTTTTCTGAAAGCAAATTTTCCACCTCATTCTCCTCTTCATCTTGCATTTGGTCCATTCCAGAATCATAATCACTTTCAGGAACTTCTGAGTCAGCAACATCACTTTCCGGTATATCGTTGTCATAATCAGCATCAGTTTGGTCTTCAACACCTAATGATTTACCAATTAATGCCAATTTGGCCTTTTCTTGCAACTTTTCCTTCTTTCTAATGTTTCTTGCTCTCTCCATTTCTCTTTCCAAAAGCGACGTCATGGTCTGTTCCTCCTGCTCTAATTCTTCTAGTATAGCATGGTCAGGGTCGTTCATTCTATTTAACTTCAATTGGTCGATATTCTTCTTATGTAATTTCTTGAAAAAATCAGATTCCATTTGATGTTGTTGTCGATTAGCGGACATATTGTTTTTGGAATTTTGATATTTCTTCTTGGAGAACTTCTGCTTGATCATCAATCTTTGTTCTTTAGTTAGTTCAGGAATTTTATCCAACTCATTAGCACGATTGGAAAACTTGGATTGTTGGGTGTGGATATTTAAGTTTGTAGAACGGTGTTTTGTTGGTGAAGAAAATGCAATATCGATATCTGAGTCCGAGTCCAAGTTGATTAATCCCTTGAAATTGCCATTGCCAGAAACTGGAGAGCTTGAAAGCTGTTGTTTGAGTTTCTCAGTATATACTTCCAATGGATTCTTTGGTTTAGAAACAGGCTTATGAAACAAGTCCATAATGTTTTCATGTTGTTCTTTAACTGGGGAGGTGATTGGACTAGACCTTAGAATTTCTTCAACAGTAGGAGACGAAGGTGGTCTCTGAGTGACATTGGCTATGCCCTTTATTTCATCTTCATCGTCCTCTTCGTCATCAGAAAATGTAGATAATAATTTATCTTTAGTAAAAACTACCTTCTTTTCAAATTCGGGACGAATATCGACATGGCGTTTTTGAATATTTAAGAACTCTTGGGCCCTTTCCAACTCTTTGGTTGACAATCCTTCTTTGGCAACATGTGATGAAACCACCGTGTCATTAGCTTCCTGGTTCAATTCATCCTCTTCGTCAGTTATGGTACCCTTTGTGATATCAAGTTCTAGTTCCTGGCGTTCTTTTTCTAATCTTTCAAGACGCTTCTGTTCAGCGAGTTCGGAAATTTTAGCTTCTCTTTGATCTTTGGTTAATGGTGTCTTGACAGGTTCATTTTTGTCTTCATCTTCATCTTCATCTTCAGAAACAAACAAATGGTCGATGGTAGTTGGCTTCGATATAATTTGAGTTTTTCTAGTGGAAGTTTGGCAATTACCTGGGTTTGGTCGATTCTGTGAGGTTTGGTAATGATTTGAGTTCTATCCAATGCCTGAGTAGTTGGTATTTTCTGTGTTGGGTTTATAACTTGTGTGTTAGTGCCATCATTACTATACTCCGCCTCATCGACTTCTAATTGTGGAAGCACTTGAAATTTGGATTGACGCGTAGGTTCAGTATTTTCATCTTCCTTTTCCTCATCATTAGTATCATCAATTTCTGCCCGTTTAATCTCCTACTGATCTTGTTTAAGATGCTTAAATTTGGAATGTCTTCTTTCTCGTCATCATCTCCTTGTAAAACTTTTGAAATTGCAGCAATATCAAAACCTAACAATGATTGTATTGGATTTTCTTGATCGAGTTGAGTATCTGGTTCCTGGTGTTGAGTAGCTTCTATCACATCCATATTCCGGAATTGAGTGGAAGAATAATCCTCCAATCCGTGTAGTAAATCCATATTACTTTAGCAAAAAAAAAAAACTATCGAAATATAATTAAAACAAATCTACTGAAAAAAGGAAAAGAGAACGAAAGGAAAATCAAATCATTATTGGAACTACGTGTGTTTCGAAGATTTTCTTTTTTTTCTTTATTTTTTTCGCGTCTCTATTCATTGATTGTCCTGTTTCACCAACCGAAGCAAATTGTTGTTTTTTTCGAGTCGCGTTTGTTTTTATCATGTGACTTGGGTCTCGTGTATATGTTATTTACTACAACTTCTCGGTTCGTCGTATAACTGTAATGACTCTTTTCTTTTTTTTGTTTCAATGTACAGTCATTTGTAAAAAGTTTGAACAATTTTCTCCTTAATTGAAGTGGTAGTGTACTGGATAAAATAAGAATCCTACGTAAGGCTTTTAACTTCGTGTTTAACACAATTATGGCCGTTTTAAAAAATGAAGATGAACATTACCACCATTCCAATTGAGAATATCTCATAGATAATAAAGGGAATGGTCCGTGTGGGACTTGTAAAGAGCAAAAAGAATTAACTAATAACTGAACAGGATTTGAGTTCTTAACAGTTTATCTTTTACAAGGTTGAGAAGATTTAATAGAAAATTTCAACAAAAATCTTCAAAAAAAAAAACTGTTAAGAGATGAAACATATTAAACAAGAAGGATGTTTATATGATGCAATAGTAGTTTCTATAGTCGTTGTAGTCTTTGTTTTGTATATTAAAATCAATAATTGAGCTTTCTGTTTACGGAACGTTAAACGGCGTACAACGGACTTTTTTTGGTTGGCCGAAGTTCGCGCTTATTTTAGAAACAAAAACAAATGGACAAATTTTTTGTGAGTATCTGTACAAACATAATAAAGGGGATTCTTTCACTGAATCGGCATCGTAGTTATTCTGTAGTTAATTCGGTCACTATATATATTATAATTGATGGGAATATAATAAATTCAACTTCAGTTCTTATAGTAAACCAATGGTTTAAAGTTAAACAGGTGAATTTTTCTTATACATTTTTTTGTTGGGAATTTCCCTACCACGGGAACTGGTAAAAATTGCCCTACCACGGGGACTGGTAAAAAGTGGCCACATGGTTATTTGACATTTTCCTGTTATCAGAAATGTGTTCCACGCAATTTTTGTACCATGTTTGATGTTCGATAAATGTTGTGTACTACTATAACAAACAAAAACTTCACGTGAATACTGGGCGCACGTGATCTTGTGTCATTTAAAACACCCAAACATCAATAATGGATACAGAGTCAGAAAGTGATTTAATTCCATTTTTAAACTACTCTGTGCATTTACTTACGGTGACACAAAATTCTAGTAGCAGAAAATAAAATTTCTATCAGTAACAATAAGATTACTGTGGCCCATCGTTCAAACGAAAAAAAAAAAGTTTTTCATTCTCTGTACCAACAGTATTTATACAAAGTTATTTCCCAAAAAATTTCTACATAAGCCTTAGATCTTCTTCTTGAATTTTTTTGTCTTTTTTTAGAATTTAATCTAGTTGTGTTGATCAATTTAATTCCAGATATTAAAACCAAAATGACTACTTCCAGAGAATCATTCCTTTTTACTTCCGAATCTGTTGGTGAAGGTCACCCAGATAAAATTTGTGATCAAGTTTCCGATGCTATCTTGGATGCTTGTTTAGCTGTCGACCCATTGTCCAAGGTTGCCTGTGAAACTGCTGCTAAAACCGGTATGATTATGGTTTTTGGTGAAATCACCACCAAAGCTCAATTGGACTACCAAAAAATCATCAGAGATACTATTAAACACATTGGTTACGATGACTCCGAAAAGGGTTTTGATTACAAAACCTGTAACGTTTTAGTTGCTATTGAACAACAATCTCCAGATATTGCTCAAGGTTTGCATTACGAAAAAGCTTTGGAAGAATTGGGTGCTGGTGATCAAGGTATTATGTTTGGTTACGCTACCGATGAAACTGATGAAAAATTGCCATTGACCATCTTGTTGGCCCACAAATTGAACGCTGCATTGGCTTCTGCTAGAAGATCAGGTTCTTTGCCATGGTTGAGACCAGATACCAAGACCCAAGTCACTGTTGAATATGAAAAAGATGGTGGTGCTGTTATTCCAAAGAGAGTCGACACCATTGTTATCTCCACTCAACACGCCGAAGAAATCTCCACTGAAAACTTGAGAAAAGAAATCATTGAACATATCATTAAACAAGTTATTCCAGAACATTTGTTGGATGACAAAACCATCTACCACATTCAACCATCCGGTAGATTCGTCATTGGTGGTCCACAAGGTGATGCCGGTTTGACTGGTAGAAAGATCATTGTTGATACTTACGGTGGTTGGGGTGCTCACGGTGGTGGTGCCTTCTCAGGTAAAGATTTCTCCAAAGTCGATAGATCTGCTGCTTATGCTGCTAGATGGGTTGCTAAATCTTTGGTCAATGCTGGTTTAGCTAGAAGAGCTTTAGTTCAATTCTCCTACGCCATTGGTGTTGCTGAGCCTCTTTCAGTATACGTTGACACCTACGGTACCTCCAAATATACTTCCGACCAATTGGTTGAAATTATCAAAAACAACTTTGACTTAAGACCTGGTGTTATAGTTAAAGAATTGGACTTGGCCCGTCCAATCTACTTCAAGACTGCTTCCTACGGTCATTTCACTAACCAAGAAAACCCATGGGAACAACCAAAGAAATTGAAATTTTAGATAGAGCATATTTACATATATAGCTAAATAGTATATAAAATAACGATTCTGTAATTACAAGCACGTGTCTCCATTGTAAAATCAAGAAAGTGAAAATTTTCCTCCTAGTAATGAAAATATTGCTCGGTCTTTATCCGAGTCAACATGTTGGAATGTACAGGTAGGGTTAAGGAACATTCTTGACACAAAACTCTATCACCCAAAATTACAATGTGATACTTAATTTGCATGTGAAAAAAATTGATTTACGGGACCAACAAAAAGTTGAGAAACTTTCTCTTTCTAAATTGGGTGGTTATATCGCAGAAGGATTCTGAGTTGTTATTGGTCCAGACAAGCCATAGTTTGTTTTCACTGTAATTATGGAAAAATCAAATTTGAAGTATTTCCCGGATAACCTGACCCGCACGAAGTACCGTAGATGCTGTACATCATGGGTAATGCTTCTCAAAGTTTCCCAGGTATCAGTCAATTGATACAGTTGTAATATCAATTTGAGCCTATATTTTGCACCATGATAATGATTCACAATCTAAATTAACCGCCATTTCTCCTCCAAATATGCTTGAAGAATGTACTGTATTGCTTTCGGTAATTAACGGTGTTAGTGAATCTTGGCTATTTAAATTTTCTCTTTCGCTTAAATTTTGGTAGTATTGTGTATCTATGTACAAAATTGCTTATTTCTTACTTTGGTGAATCAAACTAAATGCACAGAATTCATCGCATTAAGATTTATTTTTGACTTTCGCCTATTTCATGATATCTGTAACGAATTTATAATTTCATGATTGGTTTCCACCCTCTGCAAGTCGATAACGTCGTATGAAATGATTCTGAGCGTAACCAAGATCCTCGGCACGACTAATGTATTCCCTAGATCGATGTGTAACAGTAATTGGCGAAACAGAAAATGAAAAAAAAAAAGAAAAATAACTCCATCAACGAGTAAGTTGCTATTTACCACCTACATTAATAGTACAAGGTCTAACAAAGTTAGCATATGGAAATGGGAAACTGATACTCCATGCATAGCCTTTATAAGTCATCAAACTTTATTCCTGGGAACCATTTTATCACGAAAATATATCAGAGGTTGGTAGAAAAGAAATGAATACCATTTATTAAATGTAGGGTTTAAGAAGTATTGCCACTTCTTTTGCCATGTCCATGACTTTATATTATATCCATGACCATAATTTTTGGTTTTACATTACAGTACATGATTCAGTAGAGATCCAGCTTCCATTTCCTCATCCCTTTCATTATATAATACTTTAAATCAACAAGTTTTTCTTTTACCAATGGCTCTTCCTAGTGGCGAGGACGCATTCATGTGTATTTATCGTATGGGTGAATATATGGCCAAGGTTAAGTTGATGAAGCTGAAATCTCTATCGAAGCTAATCCTAACAAGATACAATTGATGGACAAAGAGGACATGGCTGTTAAAGTTGATCATGCTGACTTCGAGTGAGAAATCTTTACTCCTGATGAAGAAGAACCGGAAAATGAAAAGAAGTATAGGGACAAATAGGAAGACAGTGATACAAAGAGTCATGCTGATGTTGATGATCATGATAACAAAAAAGTTCGACGTACTATTTCACCATCTCATGCTAACCATAGTGATAAAATTTCATCTAAGTAGCATGATTCCTCAACCACAACCACTGCTTCTGAAAAGGAAGTTGTATTTGATGGGTTAGGAAACATTGATATCGAAATCAAGAAAGGAGAATTTGTGGTTATTACTGGTTTAATTGGTTCACTTGATGTTTATGGTATGGTTGAATTACTTCAAGTGGTGGTCAAAAGACTACATTCAGTTTGGCTCATGCTGTTTACTGTGATAGTGAAATTATTCTGTTAGATGATGTTCTTTCTGATGTTGATGTAAGAGCTGGCAAGCATATTGTTGAAAGTTGTACGTTCCGAATTTTGAAAGACGAGAGGAAAATTCTAGCCATTCGTCAATTGTTGTTGATTGGTGCTGTTGTTATAATTATTTTCCGTAATGGTGATGGATTGGCTAAAGTTGGCACAGTTGATAACTTATATGCCACCAATGCTAATTTTGAAAAAACCCAATGAGTCATACATCCCAAGAGAATGAAGAAGAAGAAAATCAAGATGAAGATGTTTCAGAGGCAGATAAAGAAGATAAACTTGAAGAAAGAACGTAAATTGATTCAAGGAAAATTGACTCAGCGTATCGAACCAGCAGATGAAGCATCATCATTAGCTTATAGACCAGGATTACTATTAGCTCTCAAGAATGTTATTTTGAAATCAAACCTATGGAAAAAATTGGTATTTGTGGTAGAACAGGTTCTAGTAAGTCATCAGTTATGACTGCCTTATGTTGATTAGCTGAAATAGAGTCTGGTAAAATTGTTATTGATGGTATTGGTGTTTTAACATTCTGATTGAAAGTTCTGGGTCCAAAATTATCAATTGTTCCTCAAGATCCAGTATTATTTTGTGATTCAATTAGAAAGAATTTAAATCTATTCCATGAACATCCGGATGATAAGCTTTGGGATGCTTTGAGACGTACTGGTTTAATTGAAGAATCAAGTTCAGATATTGTTAAAAAGCAAGTTCGTCCTGATGATAATGCTACTAATGGTGTTACTGTTGGTAATAATGATAGTTCAACTGATGTTGTATTGCATAAATTTCATTTAGATCAAGCTGTTGAAGACGAGGGATCTAATTTTTCCCTTGATGAAAGACAATTGATTGTATTTGCAAGAACCTTGGTTAGAGATTCCAAGATTTTTATTCTTGATGAAGCAATCTCAAATGTTAATCATGAAACTGATACAGAAATTCAACATACAATTATTAGTGAATTTAAAGATTTCACGATTTTATGTATTGCTCATCGTTTAAAAACTATTATTAATTATGATAAAATTTTGGTTTTAGATAAAGGTGAAATTAAAGAATTTGATACTCCATGGAATTTATTCAATTTGAAAAATAGTATATTTCAACAAATGTGTAATCGTTCAAATATAACCGAACAAGATTTCAAAGAAACTATTTCTTTCTAAGTATAATAAATAGAGTCAATACTCAAATTCATAAATTAAAAGATTTTTTGATAGCTAATGAAACACAAGTCTTAATGATTGTAATGTGAAGATCACAAATTAAGTTACATCTATATACAGTGCTTTGGCCGTAAAATTTGAATTTTAATTAAGCTTTCCTTACCTAGGGTATTATAATCAAATTATATACTACGCTATTGGAGCGCCACGCTATTTGAGCCCACCGCATGCCCGACGCTATTAAAGCGCCACGCTATTTCTGCCCGACGCTACTAAAGCGCCACGCTATTTCTGCCCACCGCATGCCCGACGCTATTGGAGCGCCACGCTATTTGAGCCCACCGCATGCCCGACGCTATTAAAGCGCCACGCTATTTCAGCGCACCGCATGGGATATACTTGCAAAAATAATGACCAACTTTCAGTAGTTTGTATAGCTAACACGCGTGACGATGAAACACACTATTATATATATATATTGGTTAAATAGTACCTTTATTTGCAGTATATTGATACATTGTTAGAATTTATTTGTTTACCTTGATTGATTATATTATTTTACAATAGTAATTTGTTGTTTATCGATATGTTTATTTTCTAATTCAAATCTAGAGAAGTAACTAAATGAGTTGACCATTGAGTCGTAAAACATATTTAGACCATTTCTGTGGTTATAATTGTGTAGTATATGATTAATCTGGATACATATTCAGCTATTACACAGTTGTCGTTGTGTTTGTATTTGTAATCTTTCAAAACAATCGTGTAACATGACAAAAATAAAATACATACTTTGCAGCCTAAAAAAATGCCCACAAATAGACAACTATACATAGTCAATTTGTTTTTCTATCAAAATATTTTCTTTTACAACATTTCTTTTTTCTTTCTTCTTTTTGTTTACTTATTATCAACAATAAGTTTCTATCATTCCATGAATGAATCCATCAGATAACTATAGCGGTAAGTACCAATCATACTTATAAGATCAAGTTCTTGCTCATTTACTAACTTGAAATAATTTAAATGATAATTATTGGTTGTCTCAAGAATAATATACTCCAATTGATTCCAAAGATTACAAAAAGATATAACTGAATCAATAACTTATCTAAATTGTCCGATCATTCTAAATGATTAATGCCCCATGTTGTTCTTGACAACCATTAGGATATAAATGATAGAGAAGTATTACAAAGATGGCACATATAACTACAGTGGATACCAATCATTGATGTTGTTGTTAATACATAAGCATCGAAGGAGAACCTTCCAAATAAGATAGTGATTTGGGCAGATCATTATCTTGAACCTATTAAAGGATCCACGCAAAAATAACAAAGGACAATGTTTATTAGTGAAGGTTCTTCAGTAGGGGGTAACAATCGGTCACAGTTACCTTCTATACTATCGGGTTAGGAACGTTGCTCTATTAGTTCCCGGTAGTTAAATTGTAGACTAGAAGACCGGGTATGGAGGGCTTATGACCTGCCCTCTTTAATACCCGGTTCCTCCCCCGCCAGGGGTTACACGGTCCCCCAAAGACAAGGGGCCTGCGTTGTAGGGGGCTGGCCACCCCAAAAATGGAGCCTAGCCGCCCCCGCCCTATAGGGGTGGGTGCGGTAGCGGGCCCCAGAAGCTTGTAGCTAACCCCATCATGTCGGTATTTTTAAGAGATTCTCTTTAGTAAACTGGGGTTACGTTTGTATTTTTTGATAAAATGTGTTTAAAAATAATCAATACCAAAGAATGGATAAAAGAAATATCATAAGTGAGAATATGTAAGGGCAAATCTACCTCGAAGGATATTAAACCGTGTATTTAAAACTAAATTGACTAGGTAAGTATATGAACTATAAAGAAAGAGTGGTGTTCAATAGTGTGAATTATGTAGGAGCGTGAGCGTGAGCAAGTGCTAGTGCTGGTACATACACTTATCACCTTATAAAAAGTACTTGATGTTCAAGGTAACGACCATATGAGTTGAGTAATGATGGGACTGACATAATATGGAACTCGCTTGGTCAACTACAAAACACAACAGATAATTTGGGTGCAAATAAAAGGAAGCGAAACGAAAAAATGAAAAATAAAAAATGAAAAATGAAAAGGCATCTAGACTGGACAGGATAAGGCAAAGAGCATTATCAACTGAAGTGCAGTTAATTTAAAAACATCGGAAATAAAAGAATGGGAAAGGAGTAGTAGTAGTAGTAGTGGTAGTAGTAGTAGTAGTAGTGGTAGTAGTGGTAGTAGTAGTAGTGGTGGTGGTGGTTATGCAGGTAGTAACAATATAAATTTCTCTTGGTTTAGTCAATTTTTTTTCTCTTCTTCCTTCTCTAACGAAATATCTGCCAATGATACTCTATCTCATATAGGGGGAGATGAGGCCAACCAAAAAGATTACAGCACTAGTTGAACTTATTTCTTCTAATGTTGTTACTGGTATTAACAGAGTTGTCAAAATTCCAAGGAGCATAAATAAAGCAAAGATCTCAAGAACGTGTATGTCTTATTAGACTTTACTAAATAAATTATTTATGTGTTTAGCATATTATTTTTTATAGTATTTTAATGTATATAAATTTTTTGTTGTTATAATTTTATTAGTATAGTAGTTTTACAATAACCTTTTATTTCTGGCTTTACAAATTTATTAGTATACTAATTTTACTATATAAAACTTCGCACTTATATTTTTTATATTCTGTACCGTAGTATTTCGCATCATACAAAAATTTATTACAATACAAAAATTTATTAGTAAATTAAAACAAATAATAATATATTAAACAAACTATATAACTATAAAACTAAACTAAATTTTTTCTTCAGAATCATAAGGCTGTTCATCATTTTGAAATCTATCAGCACCAAGTTTAGTAGTATCAATTTCTCCATGGCAAGTTTCACTGATTTCCTCCAAAGTTCTTCTCTTTGTCTCTGGGATCAACAAGGTGGTACCAATGCCCAATAACATGAATAATGTAAAGATCTCAAGAACATGAGGTAAAAAGCAGTTCTTGTGTTCTTTGTCACAACCATGATTGACAAGAGTACCTATACAGGTCTGGGCAATGATAGCACCCACCTTACCAGAAGCAGCAGAAAGACCGTGGGCAGTGGATCTGTATCGGGTTGGGAAACATTCTCCTGGAACAATAAATGTGGTGGTATTTGGTCCAAAGTTTTGGAAAAATTGAGCAAGCACAAACAATGCCAATAACCCATGGTCACCAATTCTATGGTAAGCAAACCCCATTATACACAAAAGGATAGTCAAGATAATAAACCCACCCAATTGAATTGGTTTTCTACCAATAGTGTCAACAGTGGCAACTGAGAACCAGTAGCCCGGCAAGGAACCGGCACACACTAAGATCAAGTTACCGGCAGCGGAGTTGTACAACTTTTCATAGACATTGCTCTGACCAGCATATCCAATGGTCTGCAAGATGGTGGTGGTGTTCAAACCCAAACCGTAGTAGGCAACATCCAACATGAACCAGGAACCGGCAGTACCCAACAAGATTTTCCCGTAACGCCATTGACCAAAATGACGGACAAAGTCCTTAAAGGAGGCCTTTGGTGGTGCAACGTCTTGGGCATGGACATCAATAGCAGCCTCGGCATCGGCAACCTTCTCGAGTCCCTCGGTGTCATTCACGTCGAGTGAATATCTTGGTGATTCGGCAATGGTCAATCTGTAGTACAAGGCAATACAACCAGGAACACACCCAAACCCAATGATGATTCTCCACATCTGGTCAGCTGCCTTACGACATCTGCCAACACATTCACTTCCCTTGTTAGCAATAATCAAATCATCCTTGTAACCAGCAACACAAATCATGGCAACAATACCGGCAAACACCTGACCCAAACCTTGGTTGGAGAACACGGCAGCCATGATGGCCCCTCTCCACTTGGTGGTGGAGAATTCGGAGGAGATAATGGAGGACAATGGGTAGTCACCTCCAATACCGATACCCATCAAGATTCTTAAAGTGGAGAAAATGGCAACAAAAGTGATAGCAGGGGATTCACCAAGGGTACATTGGGCAACAGTAGCAAAAATCATGATAATCAACTCCAACCCGTAGATCTTCTTACGACCGACCTTGTCGGCAATGGTACCAAACCCAACTTGACCAATGACAGTACCAACGGAGGTGGAAACCTTGATCAAAGTGGTGGTGGAATCGGGAATAGTCCCGTTCCAAAAGACGTATTGCAACATGTTGATGGACAAATTAATGGCAAAGATATCGTAAGAATCAGTCATGAACCCAACACCAGCAATCATAATCATTTTTGCTTGAGTCCAACCAAACCCAGCCTTGTCAATTTCTTCCAAGGCCAATCTTCTTCTTTCTAATGGATCGTCAATATGAGCAAATTGACCTAAATAATCTTTAAAAGCGGTTTTACCCCCGCTTTGGGAAACATGTGGAGTTTCAATTTCAGCAGACATTTATAATTATATGCGTTTTAAAAACAGTAATAGTAACAGTAGTTTGTAATGGATGGGTAAAAACGTAGAATCTATCTGATGAAAAAGCAAAGAATTAAAGTGATAATAATAATAATGATAATGAAAAAAAGAAGAAAATAAAAAAAGTAAAAAGAATAGATTGATAAATTTTGCAAAATAGGGAGAATTTATTGCCAATTTATATAAAATTTTTTTTTTTGAGGTTTAAATGATTTGATACTGGAAGATACAAATGAAATATGAATTTAATAAAAAAAAAAAGAAAGAAATGAAGAAATTGGCATTGAAGCAAAAAAGGATATTCGGAACCTATTGATATATTTTGTGTTACTAAATGAAAGAGTGAAACTTTTGTGTTATTAAAAGTTTGAATTAATTTTTGAAGAAAAAAAAAAGGAAAAGCAAGAATTTCCTTTTGTTAATACACAACAAAATTTAATATATACAGATTTTTTGTATTGACATTCAATTGAATTTAAAAATTTATGAATATCAAAGGGATCTCTCAAATGTTTTATTGGATATATGATGATGGTTCATGTGGTAGAGTAGAATAGAGTTGTTATTAGTGAACCCTCAGAAAGGGATGGACTAGGGGGCCTTTTATTTTAAAAATGAAATGTTACAGTTTGAAGAAATCTTAGGATTGGTAATATTTTACGTAGAATCAATAATTTTAAAAA
Source organism: Candida sojae (assembly GCA_013177575.1). Taxonomy (NCBI): domain Eukaryota; kingdom Fungi; phylum Ascomycota; class Pichiomycetes; order Serinales; family Debaryomycetaceae; genus Candida; species Candida sojae. The sequence continues at coordinate 1,776,200 of WWPN01000005.1, read as the reverse complement.
TGTATTATACATACACATATGTAACCAATTCTATTGTTAAGACCATGTGTATTCAATAAAAACAAAATTAATAAAAATAAAAAGAAAGAAAATTGAATAAAATGATTTTATCTTTGGGTTCATAATTTATTTATTGCCGTACCAATTTAGATTTTTGCTTTAATTTTTTTTTTTTAAGATGAAATAATTCAATTGATACCACGGGGGGAGGAGAGTATGAAAAAAGGAAAGAAGAAGAAGAAGAGGTGGGAAATGATCAATCGTCTAAATTTGTGAATTTACAACCTAAGGATTTAATCGGGCTTAGTTAAATTAAAACAAAAAATAGTCTAATAAAACCGTTGAAATGTATATTCTGTTACTGATAATAATACTTGTACAATCTTGTGCACATGTGTGTGTGTATATACATTCTTTGATTCCACATGGTTTGAATACTATTCTACTTTCTTTCTTTATTTCTTTTTATTTAAGAGTTTATTTCCCAATTTAATTGTTTAAATTGGGAAATAAATTTTGAAATTGCTACATCATTATTGTTGTTATTATTATTAATTAATCAATGCAAGATAGTTGATCATGAAGAAGAAGAAGAAGATGATGATATCACTCTTTTATAATAAAATGATTTTTTATTCATTGTAATAAAATAAATTAAATATCAATCTCTCACCCCACCGCCTAAGAATTACGAAATAAAAAAAAAATACTTTACTCCAATGAATTAAGAATTAAGATTTAATTTGAACCCATTGACAGATCTTTTCTTGTCAGGGTCAATCATGTAATAGAAGCTTGATCATCACTTCTTCTTCTTCTTCTTCTTCTTGTTCCTTTATTTTATTTTTCTTGTTTCTTTATTTTTCTTATTAACGAAAACTATATATCGATTCCCCTTTAATATATATCCAAGAAAAAAGTTATCAAACTTAACCTGTTCTACTATAAGATTAGCCTGTTTGTATTTTTTATTTTTCTTGGTCTAGATCGGCTGCAACAGTAATGGAATTATTCTTGATTTAGGGTTTTTAAAAATACTATTAGTAATAAGTTTAATATCTCTATATGGATTCTTTTTTTTTTTGCACCCATAAAAAACAAATATTTTAAAAGTGAGCACGTTGTCTCTCTGATTTTTTCAAAGGTTCAAACTTTTTCTGCAAAGTAAACAAAATTTTTTTAATTTTTGGTTTATGCATAAACTCTCTTTCTCTCCGCCTGTTTCGTAATCAAGATTTATCCCACGTGTGTGCCTTTCTCTTTATATATCATGGTATTCACACGACTTAAGTCATCGAAAACGTGTTGTTGCCCTTTCCTCTGATTTTAAAACAGTACACACCACACCAGTCTGTATTAGGTTATAAATTAATAAATTATATGATGAAGAAACACTTAGTTAAAGTTAATTAAATTGACGGTTAAGTATCCATTCAAGAGTTGGACCCACCACCACCACCAATTAGAATATATAATAGTATTGATATTCCATACAAGAAATATTAATAACCAATGAATATTCTTGGTTATTAATTTAATGAAATTGAAAGAGAGGGAGCACACGAGGTTTAACTTAATTCAATTTTGTTCTTTTTTGTTTTATTTTGTTTTATTTTAGTTTGTTTTATTTTATTTTGCAAGTAAAGATAATTCGCCTGTTACAAGAAATATATCTTTTAGTTTTCTAACATTTTATCGTATTGAATTAAACAAAAACAAAAAACAAAAAAAGGTAAAGAATTTCTTGGTTATACAGTTTTCTACAATTTTTTTAAGTTAATTTTTAACATTTTTGTGATTAACTTATCTTTTTAAACTTATCTCACCTATTCAGCCTTTTTTTTTTTACTATTCTCTCACTTAATATGGATATTTACTTTCTATCCAATAATCAATGTTTAACTACGAAAGATCTCCTGCATCATAATCAACCAGCACTACCGCTAGAACTACCCACTACCCACTACCCACTACCCACTCCCTCCCCCATAGTATTCTTATTGCCAAAGTTATTACCTTTTTATTTTTTATATATATTCTTTTATAGGTATTAAAAAAATTGTACCATAGCTTTAAGTATGATTATTTTGTTTTAATTTAATTAGAAGGTGCCCACGTTTTCTCTTTTTCTTTCTTTGTTTAATTGTATATAAAAACTTTTAATTCTACTTGCATTATGCATAATTTAAATTTTATTATTTTCTATTTATTTAATTTTTTTTGTTGTTTTTTCCCGCCGTTATTCGCAACTAAAAACAATTAATTAGAAGAAACTAGTTATAATTTAATTTGGGATTTTATATAAGGTCTCGTGGGCATTTACCTAATAAAGAAATTCTGTTTAGTAAAATGATTAATAGGATGACATTTAGTTAAGGGATGTCTGTGAGTCCAAAGGATCTTGATTTGATTTGATTTGATTTGATTTGATTTGACCTCGTGTGTGTAATGTCTGTATTTATTACTACAAAGAATTATTATTTGATTTCGTAATTACAATCATTATTTGATGTTTATAATAGTAATTATTCTCTTACTAGTAATATTCTTAAATTCATAACTAACTATCTATCTATCTATCTATATCACCCCCCTTCTTCTTCTTCAATAATACTCCTCCACTCTCTTATATAGATTGTTTTTTTTTTTTTTTTTGCTTTATATAGATGTTAACTACAGATGGTTATTTTCTTCAGTACTTAAAGCAAATGAATAAGTACTAACTTCTTCAACTTCATCATTATCTTCACCTTCACTAATTTCATTCCATGATGCAATAGTTAACATTATAAATCCAATAATCACCAATAAATCACCCAATAATTGTTGAAATCCTAAACTATTATTAAATATCCACCATTCAACTAATCCAATTAAAAAAATCGTCAACAATGAACTAACTGATGATAATACTGGACTTGTTAATGCCATAAGTGATAAAAATGATGCACTAAATAATAAATTACTAATTATTGATCCAATTATATAATACCATATAATTTTAGTATTTTCTCCATAATTAAATAAATTAAATTTATGAATATGAAATATTTCAACCAATAAAATTCCAATTAATACTATAATAAATGTAAAAATTCCAAAAAATCCCATTATAAAATTTGCAAATGTCAGTTGACGTCTTGGAGTAATTATTTTACTTAAATGTTCTGGCATACAAAGATATTTTTTATATAATACTTCATAATATCCATAAAGTATTGCCCCAATTAAAATTATCAAATTCCCCCAAAATCTATAAGGATATGGATTATTATAATCATTTTTTTGTTGATTCTTTTGAGTTTCTTTATTATCAGTGTTTCCAGAATATGCAACAATAAATACTCCACTAATGGCAATAATCACAGAACTTGCTTTTAACCAAGAAAATCGCTCATTTAATAATGGAATAGCAAATGCATACGCAGTAAATGCTGAACAATTATAAATAGCAGTAACATCAGCAGCATATGTCATTGACATTGCTCCATACCATGTAAATCCAGCAGTTGTTAATACTAATGTAACAATAAATGATTTAATTAAAATATATTTAATTGATGGTGTAATTATAAATGTTTTAATACATGTTATAATTGAATTTGAATTTGAAATATGTGGACTTTCATCAATAATTTGATTTAAATGTCTTGTTGATCTATCTCCTTTAACATTGGCTTGATAAATTAATATTGAAGTATGATAAATATTATGAAATTGTTTAATTATACATTTTTTAAAATAATTAAAATAATCAATCTTTTCTAATGGAATTTGTAATTCAACTCCTCCTCCTTCTCCTCCTTCATTCTCTGTTATTAATAACCCAGAACTTGAATTTAATCTTTGATATTGAATATTACCTGAAGATCCAGTTCCAATTCCAGAATTTATAATTCTAGTTGATTGTTGTTTTTTAGTTTGTTTTATCTTATTAAATGTTCTCCATAATGATATAATAATTACTTGTAATGGCCATAATAACCACCATGATCCATGAGTAACCAATAATAGTATAACAGGTTCCAGAAATTTTAATTTATAAGCTTGTGAAGTAAATTCAGTTTGAAATACAAATGAAGCTAATGAAATTATAAATAATATAATTATAAATATAATTTTGTTTTTGAAATATGATGTTGATTTGCTTGTGAATGAGTATCATCATTAGATTCAAGTAAATTAGTTATTGCCATGGTATATAAAAACAAGAATAAAGGATATTTGTATATTTGGATGAGAAAATCAATACGTCATTCAGATTTATTTATTTATTTTTTTTTCGTTTCGTTTCGTTTCGTTTCGTTGGTTTCGTTAGGACTAGAATTATATTTTTATTTTTTTTTTTTGATAATTGCTATCAAACAAAACCAATTGAAACGTATTCACCATGAATGAAATAGAGATTCAATTGGATGTGGTAGATATATGAGACATAAGTTATGACTATTGTATATACACTTGATGGTACCTATTAACAGTATGTCAGTTACCTATTTAGGTCTGGTTGTAATTGATCCTTTGTATGTCCATTTCTACGTCCGTTTCTACGTCTACTTTGGCCCCCCCCTCCCCGCGGTTTTATTTTTTCTTACAAAGATCACCCAGTCCCCTCTGTTTTCTCTCGACGGATTAGGAAATTTAATACTTTTTACGTATATTAATCACTATCACTTATGTATTCACTACTCTCATCATCATCCTCATCATCTTGTTGTTGTTGTTGTTGTTGTTTTTGTTTTACATCATCTTCTTCAACATAATATTTCCTTGGAGTAATTAACCCTCGTTGAACTAAAGTTAATCTTGGTATAAGTCTAGGTAATTTTAAATCAATTATTCTTTCATTAATTAATAATTCATCAACCCATTCATCAATATATGAAATTTTATAAAAAATTGGTAAATTATTAACATCAAATTTTGGAAATTTTAATTTAATTCTAATTTTTCTAAAATCTTGATAAAATTCATCTAAAATTTCATAAATTTCGTTATTTTTAAATACTAATCTAATATATAATAAACTTAATATTGTTAAATATTTAAATTCATTAAAATTTAATTGTTTAAGATATATTTTAATTATTTCTTTAGATGGTTCAATTTCTAACATTCTAAATAAACAACATATAAATTGACTTGGTCGATTAGATGAATCCATTCCACTTATATATTTAACATGATCAATTATAATTGGTAATATTGTTGATTCATTAGTTAAATATAAATATTGTTTATAAAATAATGAATCTTGAATTCGATGTCTTATAATTGGTTCAATTAAATTAGCCTTATTTTGAACATTTCGTTTATCTTGATATGATGCTTGTTTCTTATAATATGGTTCATTATTAGTAGTTGACATTTATGTGGAGAGAGAGAGAGAGAGGGAACTATTAATATTGATATTTGCCCCTAGGAGATAAAACTGATATTTACAATAAAATTTTTTTTTTTTTTCGTGATGAAAATGTGTAAAGATAAAAAAAAAAATCTGGTATTTTGGTCCATTCCAGGGGGCAATAAATTGTCGCACCAGACATAGCGCGAGACATCGCTCTAGTTCATCGTATCCTCGTCAATGTAGATTAGATCAACTTAAATACCCTGATTAGAGAACTCTTCTCGTGTTCAGCTTAATTTTAGAGGGAAAAATTTGTCACATTAAGAGAATTCAAATATCATCCCATATATTGTTCGTCTTTTCTCTACATCTCCCCCTTTCGTATCGTTATCTACTTTGACCCTCCCTTTCCAGTTGACTTCGTAATTCTACAATTGTAACAATTCACACGCACTGTAAGATTTTTTTTTGGGGGCAGCGCACACACTTGTACATAACCACCAGGTAATATCGCCTCCTCTACCAATTGAAATACGAAAAAAAAAAAAAAAAAACCATCAACATATCTTGAACAAAATTTTTCTTTTTTTGTTATCATCTTACGACGATTAAATCCTTAATAACAATCATTACGCAAAATGTCATTTAAATTCCCATCATTTGATTTTAAATCTATTCAAGAATCATTACCAACAGTTGATCAAGTTAAACAATCATTTAGTAAAACTGGTGATCAATTGAGTAAATCAATTCAACCATATACTTCAAAAACAACTCAATTAATTTCTGAACAACTTAAACATTTAGAACAATTATCTAATCCAATTGATTCAGATATTGAAATTAGTGAATTACCTAAAGATTATTTACAATTAGAAATTAATTGTGATTTATTATTAAAATTATATACTGATTTAATTCAATCAACTAATGAAACTTATGGTCAAATTAGTTATGATTATCCACCTGGTAATTATACCATTAATAAAATTAAAGATGTTAATGTTGGAGGAATTTTAGGACAAAAATTTAATCAATTAAAAAATGTTTCAACACCACAAGAATTGGAAAAAATTTTATTAGGACAAGATAATGAACCAGAAGTTACAGAAGGTGAATCAAAAATTGCAACTAATGATAATGATGATGAATTGATTAAGATCCAACCAACTAGTCCAGAATTACCTAAAACTTTATATGGACATTTATCAGAAATTTGTTTAAAAAATAGTGATGAATTGAAAGAAAAATCATCAGATACAAATAATCCATTATCATTTATATTATTACAAATTTCATCAACTTATCAAGAAATTGCTATTTCAAGATTAGATCAAGATAAAAAATTATGAAAATTTAAATTCTGAATTAATTAAAATATTGAATGAAAATTTTATTAAAATTAATGAACTACGTAAAAGTTTATAATACAAGAAGTGAATTTGATAATTTAAGATATAAATTTGAAAAATCAGATCCTGAAAATGAAGAATTAATTAATAAAGAAGATGAATTTGTAAGTGCTATAGAATTGGCAGTTTTAGAAATGAAAATTTATTAAATCCTACTAAAAATATTGATTTATTAAAAATTTTAATTCTTGCTCAAAAAGATTATTTTGAAATTGGTGCTAAAAAATTAAATGAATTGTTGATTAATTTAGATAAAATTCCAACTAATGATGATGAGTAGTAGTAACTGTATTAGTGTCAGAGTATATACATTATCCATAAGTGTAATCTTTATATATATATATATATATATAAATATTTGTTATAATTTCCAGTAGTTTATGATATTCTCTCTTACTTATTTACTTACGTACTTAATTTATGTGCCCTGGGCAAGAAGAAGACGAAGAAAAAAAATTTCATCCAGAAAAATCGACCAAATTATCAACCAAACTGACCTTAGATTTAACAAAGTTATTTAACTACCAATACTACTATAACCAACCATTACACTATGTCAGATACGTTATCAGATGAAAAAAAATCACAAATTTTACAACAAGAATATAATAAATCCCAAGAAATAATATCAAATTTAGAATCTGAATTAAATTTAATTAATTCTCAATTACAAGAACATTTAATAGTTGATAAATCATTAACTTCAATTTCACCAGAGAATCGTAATAATAGAAAATGTTTTAAAATGATTGGTGGTGTATTAGTTGAAAATCAATTGATGAAATTATTATAATTTTAAATGATGAAATTAAACAATTAAAAATTCAATATGATGAAATTAATAAAAATTTAATTGATTCAAGAAAGAAATTAGAAAGTTGGATAACTAGTAATAAAATTAAAATCGTTAAAGGATAATCTCACTAGACATAAATACAACTATATAAAGGATGAAATTGAGAATGAGGATGGTTTTTTTGATTACACAGATATACTATTTACGTATTGTTTACGAGCAAATGATGATTTACCAGTATCTCTATTAATAGCTTCCCATTTAGGTTCATCTTTAAATAATCTAACAGCAGTTACATTTTTTAAATCATTTGTTAAAGTAAATCTATGATAAATACCAGCAGGTAAAATTAATAAATCAAATTTATTTAATTTAGTTCTAATCCAAATATCATTTTTATTACGAACATCAAAATATCCTTCACCTTCAATTATATATCTAATTTCTTCATCTTCATGATAATGTTCTTTATAAAATTGTTTCATTTTTGAATTATATGCTTCAATATCATTATTAAATGATTCTAAATTTAATTTAACAATATCTCGATTCTTATATTCTCTTTGATTAGCTAATTCATTTAATTCTTCTTGACTAGTAATATATTTATAAATTACTCCAATTTCTTCAAGTTCTTCAAGACTAACTGGTTTACCAGAATTATGAGCCTCAGTGAAATTTTCAGGAGTATCCTGTTGATCATGATAATAAGCTTCAACCATGATATAAAAATATGAATAGATAAGTGTTGTTTTATTAATACAATAAACAAAAAAAAAAGTGGAGAGATTTGTAATTCAAGTTATATACCGTTGGTTCTCCTCTCCCCATGTGGGTTTCGTGATTAAAGGAAAAAAAAAAAAAAAATTTCTTCTTGTACCACAGAAAACACGTGACTCGTGTGAAACTGTGGATACCACCTACGAATAAGACAATAGCAATTATTAACTAGTGCCAATATTACGTTGTACTTTCACTAGTCAACCAAATCACCAGGTAATCTTCTGTCACTTTACTTGTCACTTCTTTCTTATGCTGTTTTTGCTTCGTCACGTGACGCTAACAGGACATAAATCGCAACAAATTTATTTAACCAACAGAGAAGAAAAAAATTTTCTATAGTGAAATATATAACATGACAGTTAAACAATAAATCAACAACAAACATTATGTATAGACGTAATAACAATAACAATAATAATAATAATAATAATAATAGCAATTCATATGGTGGTGGTGGTGGTAATAACCGTTATAACCATACATCTAATGGACGTATTAATAAACCAAGGGATGGAAAACAACAAGAGAAATATTTAGCTTATCAACAAAATCTTGAACAACAATTGGCAAGTCAAGATAAAAAACAAGCATTTAGAAGAATAACTGATCATGGGAATAATTTGGGACGATGGTATATTGAAAAATCATTAGGAATAAGCCATAATAGTAGACAACAATCAATTGGGAAAATACGACCTGAATCATCATATTTAATTGATTTATTACCATCATTAGCATATGGATCAAGTAATAATTTAAATCGAAGAAATAATAAAAATAATTTAGGAATTTTAGATGTTCAAAATAAATTTGTTCATTTATCATCAAATAAAGTTAAACATACTATAAATACAGTTAAATGGACACCTGAAGGGAGAAGATTAATTGTTGCTTCACATTCAGGAGAATTAACATTATGGAATGGTATGACATTTAATTTTGAAACTATTATGCAAGCTCATGAAAGTGCAATATTATCAATGAAATATAGTAATCATGATGAATGGTTATTAAGTGGAGATCAAAATGGAATTATTAAATATTGGCAACCAAATTTTAATAATGTTAATAATATAAATGCTCATTCTAATGGAATTAGAGATATTTCATTTTCACCAAATGATTCAAAATTTTTAACATGTGGTGATGATTCAATTTTAAAAATTTGGAACTTTAATAATGGTAAAGAAGAAAGAATTTTAAAAGGTCATAATTGGGAAGTTAAAAGTTGTGATTGGCATCCAAATTTAGGATTAATTGTAAGTGGATCAAAAGATAATTTAATTAAATTATGGGATCCAAGACAATCAAATTGTATTTCAACATTACATGGATTTAAACATACTGTTAATAAAACAAGATTTCAACCAAATGGTACAGCAAGATTATTAGCATCAGTTTCAAGAGATCGAAGTTGTAGAATATTTGATATTAGAACTATGAAAGATATGTTGGTTATAAGAGATTCAGAAACTGATTTATCATGTGTTGCATGGCATCCTATTCATTCATCAATGGTTACAACGGCTGCTTATAATGGATCAATAAGTAATTTCTTATTAGATTCTTATATTCCTGATTCAAATGATTCTACTAATGATAATAATAATAATAATAATAAAAAGAATAATCTGATTGATGCAATTCAAAAAATTCCATTTGCTCATGAAAAGGCAATTCATGCATTAGAATATCATCCAATGGGACATTTGTTATGTACTGCAGGATCAGATAAAACTGCAAGATTTTGGTCAAGATCAAGACCAAATGATCCAATGGCATTAAAGGATCCTGTGTATACTGATGAAAAAACTGGTGCTTGGTATTATACTGTTAATAATAATGTGAATGCTGTTATGGAAGATCCCAAGGCAGCAACAACAACAACAACAACAACAACAACTAACAATAGTAGCGGTGGTGGTATTAATGGATTATCAAGAAATAATAATATCAATGGATCATCAGTTCCTGGATTAGGTGGATCACGTATGATTCCTGGATTAAGAGGTAAACCATAAATAATTAAGTAAAAGTAAAAAAAAAAAAAAAAAAACCATAAATAATACATATATATATCTGTATCAAAAATCTATAAACCTTTCTATATAAAATTAAAACATGATAAAACCCAAATAATAAAAACCCAAACCTATTTCTAAATAATAATAATAATAATAATAATAAAAACCACTAGTCCATTGCTGACCCGTTTACCTATATAACCTCTTTACTCTCTCTCCTTAATCCATATTATACCAATTGTTAACCTTTTCTAAATATTTCTTACCTTCTAATTCGTAATAATTATTTTTAAATTTATTTAAAATATCAAACCAAGGATATTCATCATTTTCTTCTTCTTTATGAATAAACTCTTGATTGATAATATTAAATTCAAAAATCTCACCAGCATTAATACATTTAATATACATTTGAATTTTATCATTATAATTTTCCAATTCTTTATTAGTTATTGGTTGATAAATTTTTTTATAATTCATTGATCTTTGTTTAAAATCATTAATTGCCATAATATAATCCTTATCTTTATAATCATTATTATTTGATTTGCAACTAATATTATAATTTAATAATTTATCATCATTACATTGAACATCAAAATTATAATCTTTGAATTTGGTAAATTCTCATTTAATAAATTAATCATTCTTGATCTTCTTTCAATAGTTGTATTTGTAGCATCTAAAAATCCAACATCAATTAAATTTAAGTTTAAATCATGAATTAAATTATTAACAGTAATTGTTGCATATAATTCACGATCTTTTTTACCTTGTTGATTATTTGGATCAAAAAAATTAGCATCATTAAATTCAGTACATGATTTTCTTTTAATTCTTGTTCTTCTAACATCACCAGCATTATAAATTTTTGATTTAAATGATGTTGTAGTATTAATAAAATGATCTAATTGTTTACAAACAGTTGATTTACCACTTGCTGGTAAACCAACTAAAATAACAACTAATTTTTCTTGTTGTTCTTGTTGTTGATCTTGAGAATGTTTTAATAATTTTGAATCAATAGTTTTAGTAAATTCTAATTCTTGAATAGTTGGATGTAATGGTTGTTGCTGGGTTAAGTTAAAATTAAATTTAAATGAATTTGAATCATTTCTTGATAATACAGGAGTTATAGTAGTTGTTGAAGTTGATCTTAAATAAGGTGGTGCATTATCAAATAAAGAATTTAATGAAGTTGTAGATGAAGATGAATTGGTTAATCTAGTTTGATTTAAAGTAGGACTATTTAGAGTTGAATATGATGATGTAGAACTAGATTCACCAAAATCAGTTGAAATTGGTGATGGGAAATGTTTTATATTTCGTTGTTGCATTGAATTTATATTTGTATCAAAGAATTCAAAAGTTACTTTATTATTTGTCATACTTTTAAAGATAGTATTTATAGTTTTAAAAGGATAAATGAATAATCTCCTAAAATAATGATGGTTGTCAATAATTTGTTGATAATAATTTTATTTGTTGATGAAGAAGAAATAAAAAAAAAAAATCTCCAAAAATTTTAAAATGGAATAATCTTATTATATATTTGTAAAATTATTAAACGGCCAAGAAGAAGTATCTAACTCTATTTCTGTCACCAGTTGTGTCAGTATATAAAAAAAAATGCACACTCAACGGCAAACTTTGCAACAAAAAAAAAAAAAAAAATAACCTGGATCATTTTTACAGGTTACGTGGCTGCCAGTTGTTGATGAGTAATGTTATAAATTTTTTTTTTCTCTCTTCTCTCGCTCTCCCTCTTTGTTGAGTAAAGGAGGGGAACGTGTACAATAAATTTACCTTATCTACACGACCCTACCGAAAGTTATTCCGAAGTTCAACAAAAAAAAAAAACGTGGCGTAATACACATACATTGTACTTTAACGAAAGGGAGGAAAAAGAGATGAGATCCATATGATGATGATGATGATGATGATGATGTGAATTTCTTAATCTTATTGATATCTACTATAATATCTCTAATAAGAGTTCAATCTCTGCTTACCTTGTTATTGTCTTACTGTGACAAAACATTGGAAGGAGAAGGAGAAGGAGAAGGAGAGTTAGGATTAATGGAAGTGAGAAATCTAATTCTCAGGGTCGTGCATGACTGTCGATTGTTTCTGGTGACTCTCTCTATCTATCTCGGAAGCATCAACCAGTTACAGATAATCCGAATACCTTTGCCTAATTAGGAAAACATGTAAAAAAAAAACGTATAAGAAAAGAAACGAGAAATTTCATTGTAAAACTAAAAAAAATCTATTCGTCCCGTTTGTGCGTTATCAGCAGAAAAATTTATTTTAAGATTTTTGGACCGACGGACCGACAAACCAATCCAAGAAGAAAAAATACGACGATCGACCTGACTGATCGACCTACCAACCTAGTGACCGACCGACTGACTGACGAATGGTGGTGGTGGTGGCTATGACGACAAAGAAATCATTAAAAGGACAAACGGAGTGACAAAATTATTTTATTTCCTATTATTGTGTAAGAGATTAATCTGTATAATTGTATCATATCATCTTCATACAAATTCAAATTACGTAACCCGCCCATTTCAGAATATTCTTTCATTTCGGTTTCATGGATAAAAATTTTTATCAATATCAATGATAAAAAAAAACTCCGTGATAGATAGTTGTAAGGATCAACGGAACTTACTGTACTATATTCATTTAAATTTGACTCACCCTTGATATCATTATTAGGTGACTCATTTTACAATTTTATCAAAGAAGAGAGGGACATGTGTGTTACCCCCTCCCCCTTTTTAGTTTAACCTTATGGTTCATAACTTCCCACGGGAATGAAACTGAATATTATTTATTTTTTTTTGGGGAGAGGAAGGATCGCCCCTCTCTCTCTCTCTCTCTCCACTCGGTCGCCCGTTCAAGCGTGAGCGGGGAACCAATTAATGATTTTTCTCGCCCACCTTTCCCCCTCCCAATTCCATGTGCGTTATTCACAGTTATTTTATTTTTTCGGTATGGTCGTGTATTATTTACACATACAGTACACATACTGAACCAGAAATTACACAGTATTCTACATCTACAGTTCATTTGTTGAGTGTACTACAATATTTCCTGTAGATCGTTTCATTTGGACAAAGTAATAATAATAATAATAATAATAAATATCAGTTAATTCTTGATTATACCGTACATACTGTTCTGATACAAACTCACATGTATACATGTACTTGCAAAATCTCAATTTAGTTAATCACATTATAAAGTATTGAGATTCTTCTCACGGTCATTTGATTCTTCAAATCGTCATAACAACAACAACCAATTATTCTGAGGTTCCTGGGATGATAGTTTTGAGTAAGCTTTTAATGTTTGTTTACTGTTGACACGTTAATATTGTCGTATATGCATTGTATAACACTGTTTCCATAATTCGAATGGATTAAGATACGTAAACTAAGATAAAATTTGATTGTTCTCCAAACAACCATACTGAATATCTATATATATATATATGTGTGTGTGTTAAATCAAGAGGATAATCTAATAATTTGTGTCTCAATTAATATTGTCATCATTTTAGAATTAGTTGCCAATTCAAATTCAGTTGTAAAATCAGAGTCTTCTGTATGTAAAAAAAAAAAAGGTTGCAATTTTTTTTTGTTTCTCGCTACCAATTTCAAAAAATGTATAATAAGCAAACAAAATTTTGCTTTAGAATTTTCTCAATATGATTTTGCATTCAACTTATTATCAATACGTAATCATATACATATGTACATAGTTATTTTACTCAACCCTAAAAATAACAAACAAACTATTAAGTCAAACCTTATTTTCATTTGATAAATACCCCCCATCTTGTATTTCTCTTTCACCCTCTATAGTTATGAAGGGTTAGAACTTATATTTTGGATGATATACAATTGGTATTTTCTTTTGATTCCCATGATTTTTCTAATTGATCCAATTTTTTCATATAATGAATGTTTTTGATTTAATGTTTTAATAAATTGCGATTTCCTATTCTCTTTCTTCTTGTCATCACCATCATTGGCTATATCTTTAACCAAAGAACTAAGTTCCATTTGAACTTGTTTTAATAAATTTTCTTTTTTAGGTTTATTTAATTTCGTTATATTATAATTAATTCTCCAATCTTTGAAAAATGTATTTGGTAATTTATTATAAAAACATTTTAAATTATCAATCATACTTGATTCAATACTAATATTATAACCAAATATTTTTTTCTTTTCAATTAATAATTCATTAAAATTTTTTAATTCATTAACATGATTAGTTAAATTTTTAATTCTTTCTTCAGATGTTAAATTCAGTTTATATCCACTTGGAAATTTATCTGGGAAACCTTGTAATATTTCAATTTCTTTTGGTTCCATAGGTACAACATATGCAATTAAATCAACTTTTCGTTTAAAACTTTTAGATGATTCAATAATTAATCTAAATGGAATTGATTGGTTATTAAATTCTTCATCTAAATCTTTTAATATATGATTAGTTAATAAATTTTCCCAAATTTCCATTGAAAATTTAAATTGTGATTCTCCAATTTTACTTGGTAAATTATCCATTAATTCTTCTTCAACTCCTTCTCCTTCTCCTTTTGTACCTTTATTTAATAATCTTGGATTTTCTGGTTCATTTAATTTATAATATAATTTATCTAATTCTTCAAGTGGTAAATATTGAAATCCAAATATTGAATTCATATTATGATAAGCAATAAATATACCATCCATTTGTCCAATTCTTGCTTGAAATAAATATTTTAACATTGCTCCAGTTCTAATTAAATCTTTAAATTCTTTTTCAAATGATTCATAATCTCCAGTTAATTTCCAAATTTGATAATCATTATTAACTTTAGTTTCATCTTTTGAATTATATCGAACATTTGTTGTTGCTCTTGTTTTTAAATCAAATGTTCCATTTCCTGGTAATCTTTCATCATAACAATCCAATTGTGATCTCATTAAAAATTTCCCATATGATGCATAATTATAAGAATTTGGAATTGGATTAATATCATCATTTTTTGAATCCTTATGATATTTAATAAATTCATCTTCTGGATTAGTTAATAATAATTCTAAACAATGCCCCATTGCACTTAAAATAATCTCTGAATCACATGATTTATCCGATGAAATTGAATAAATTGTTTTAGTATTATTATTTTTATTAATATATGACCCCTTGGGTTCAATTATCAAACTTGCAGGTAAATAATAACTTAATCCACTAAATGGAATATCACCAAATCTTTTAATATTTAATGGTTTATAATCATTTAATAATGCATAAAATTTACTTAATATAGGTGTCATGGCAGATGTACTTGAATAAAATTGTTTTTTAAAAAATTCTGAATTTTTTAATAAATCTTGATGTTTTGAAACTGGTATAAATGTTTCAATTTTACTAAAATCAAAATCTTTATAACTAATAATTTTTTTTAAAAATGGTGAAAAATTATAAATTCTTGTTCTTGGATCTTGTAAAAAATGAACCCCTGGTGAAAATAATACACGATCAAGATTATGTGCTAATTCTGGTATATCTTTAGCATTAGGTTTAATTTGTTGTCTGATTGGTCTATTAATTATATTTTTACTAGTTGTATAATATTTAATTAATGATGGATCAATAATTGGTCGTTCAATTCCATGATGAAGATGATGATTTCTATTTCGACGTCCTTTATATGAAAACTTAACTGAAGGTTCAACTGAAGGTAGTTTAGATTTAACTGGAGGTGGTTTAGCTTTAACTGAAGGTGATTTAACTTTAACACTAGGTGGTTTAACTTTAGCTGGAGCTGGTTTAAATTCGTCGAGTTTATCTAATCTTTCAAGTACTTCATCCTGGGATATATCATCATTAGCCTTCTTCTTCTTATTATTATTCTTGGTGGTTGTTGTTGTTGTTGTTGTTGTTGTTGTTGTTGTTGTTGTTGAATTATTACTGAATAACATTTCACTTGTTTGTTTTTGAAATTCAATAAATTTATCAAGCTTTTCATCCTCTGGATCTTTATTAAGTTGCTTGATGATTTTATGGTGATTTTTTTCAAATTCCTTAAATTCATTATTTTGCAGTTTTTCATTTATTGATAATTTAGATATTTTTGAAAATTGACGTATTTGAATTATCAAACATTTATAATTATTCCAATTCCTACTATTCAATTTCCTAATCATCATCATCATCATCATTGTACTTTCTCCTGGATAAGGGTATTCTAACTGGAATATCAAAGTTGATGATAATGATTGTTGTTGCTCATCGAGAATAAACCTTTTTTCTTTCTCTCTGTCCCCCGGTTTTAATTTATCTACTATATATTTTTCTTTTCCTTTGATTTGAAATCATGGAAACTTTTTCAAAACACTCCAATGAAACAAGAAAAAGTACATGCATAAAATAGTAAGACAATTATTCGTTTATATATCATTTAGGAATTCTTATATATGTATGTTATCTAGATATATTCTATTACCTTTGCATATAGTAATAAGTAGTTTATTCTTTCTTTTTGTTTTGTTTTCAGTCAGCGTCCCCTTATGGCACGTGCTTTAAGAGGTTGCAAAAAAAAAAAAGAACTACCAATAAAATGTTTATAGCATATCCAAGATTACATTATAGAACCATGAATTAGAGAGCAGTATATTTAGATCCTAAAAGTATCTGATTGCTATAATATGATTCTAATTCAAGATTAGATATTTAACTCTATGAAGTTAATGCAAAATATATATTTTTGCATTTTCTTATAATTTTTTAACAAATTTCATACAAAATATACAATACAATCTATGAACAAGAAACAACCTTACTTAAGACATTTGAGCCCAATATACCAGATATAATAAGTTATTTGTAACTAAAATCGCTTTAATACTATCAAAATCAGCATTTTACCACCATACGCTACACCTAGAAAATATTCCTCCTACCCAGAACCAATGAAATTACAATACCATCAATACGATCAATTATATTTATTAATTATATGTCAATCACATATCTGCCACATATAGCTATTAATCTGTCTTGTTTTACAATACTATAATTTCCGTTTTTGTTATTTTTTTTGGCTTGCACACATATACAGTTTATACATCACGTGCAAACAGTTTTGTCTTAGGGCTATAACCATAAATTCAAATTTATTATACCTCCTGCATATTACCATACTACATAGTTAATTATAGTGCGTACTAGTATAATTTTTTTTTTCGCCATATGGCACACAGTGCGTGCGAGAGGGAATCTGTGACGTTTGCTCTCGTAGTGTGGTATGGCGCCCGCGATTCACACACTCTCTCTTACCGTCTCTGTCTCACACACAGTCTCTCACACATAGTCTTTCTTGCACACATACAATCTCTTTTAGGTGAGAAAGAAAAAAACTTTGAAAAAAAAAATTTGTTTGAAATATTTTTCCCTTTAATACTTTGTACTAAACCAAACATCAAACAATGGGTATGTGATGAATCAATCAAAACTAGAAAGAGATACATTGGAATAGAAATACAGAGAATAATCATTATCATGAGAGAATCGTACCAGTGAATAATATGGATTAAGAGAATTATTGGAGAGAAGGATGAGAGATGGAACTGGAAGAAAATTTTTTTTTCCTTTTAAAGTTTGAAAAACTAATATCAAATCAATATATTACCATTAATACTTGGAATGATTTTAATCAAATTAATGTATTTTTTTTTAATATACCTGTATTTCAAATGTGTATAACTTTGACCAAAAAGTTTTCTTAGAATACTAACATAATAAATTATTATAGGTAGAGTTATTCGTAACCAAAGAAAAGGTGCTGGTTCTATTTTCACATCCCACACCAGATTGAGAAAAGGTGCTGCCAAGTTAAGAACTTTGGATTATGCTGAACGTCATGGTTACATCCGTGGTGTTGTTAAACAAATCATTCATGATCCAGGTAGAGGTGCCCCATTGGCTAAAGTTGTTTTCCGTGATCCATACAGATACAAATTAAGAGAAGAAACTTTTATTGCCAATGAAGGTGTTTACACTGGTCAATTTATCTACGCCGGTAAAAAAGCTTCTTTAAATGTTGGTAACATTTTACCATTGGGTGCTTGTCCAGAAGGTACCATTGTTTCCAATGTTGAAGAAAAAGTTGGTGATAGAGGTGCTTTAGGTAGAACTTCTGGTAATTACGTTATCATTATTGGTCACAACCCAGATGAAAACAAAACTAGAGTTAAATTACCATCTGGTGCTAAAAAAATTATCTCTTCTGATGCCAGAGGTGTCATTGGTGTCGTTGCAGGTGGTGGTAGAATTGATAAACCATTGTTGAAAGCTGGTAGAGCTTTCCACAAATACAAGGTTAAGAGAAACTCTTGGCCAAAGACCAGAGGTGTCGCTATGAACCCAGTCGACCATCCTCATGGTGGTGGTAACCATCAACATATTGGTAAAGCTTCTACTATTTCTAGAGGTGCTGTTTCCGGTCAAAAGGCTGGTTTGATTGCTGCTAGAAGAACTGGTTTGTTACGTGGTACCCAAAAAACCGCTGAATAAATAATTTAATTAAAGGAAAATTCTTTGTTAATATATATATAAAATTTATTGTACACCAAAAAAAAACGCAACATTTGTTTTATATATGAAGAGATGATGAAATATGATCAAGTAAGAGAGAAATTGCATATAATTAAATATTTGTACTAAGGGTTGGGTTTTTTTTTACATTTAATAAATATAAAATTAAAAATTAATTACATAGTCGTATACATATTGCAAAAGCAGCAACAAGGTAGAATTATATTAGCAAAAATATAACCAGTTAAGCAAAAAACAATTAATCATGAGTACCTTCATGTTCCTCTGCTTGTTCCCCTTGTACTTCTTGTTCCTCTTGTTGTTCTTGTTCTTCTTGATTACTAGACTCTTGGGTAATAATGACGCTTTCTTTATTAACATTGGATTCATTGTTATTAGTACTACTTCCTTCAACGATTTCTAATGAATTTAATCTGGTTGCAGCCTTTGTTACTTCAACAACTTTTGACATATAAGCAGGTTTCATATTGATATATTTCCCGTTAAGTTTTTGGGCCTTTAAATTACTAATTATTTCTTCCAACTTGGTTTGAGAGGCATCGACAGTAGCTAAAACACTAACATAGGAACCAGTAAGATTAATTGGGTTAAGTTTTGGTTTTCTTGTTCTAAAAATATAAATTTGACTTGGGCTATAATCCTTAAAAAATTCCCGTAAACTAGCATCAGTAACTTTTCCATGAGCTTTTGGAATAAGAATTGTATCAGTAGATATCTCTGATTTAAAACTGGAATTATTTTTATCTGAAGAAATCGACGAACTATCATTAACAGGTAAAACGATTGGTTGCTTCACGGAAACAATCACTGAAGATTCACCATTCAAATGAGTATCAGTATTACTGCTAACTGAATCAGGATTAGAAACAACAGAATTGATACCAATTACATTCTTGGATAGTTCAGTTTTGTTTGATTTCAATGAAAAACGACGATTTCCTGGATTATAAGGTAAATGCTTTTTGGCGGTAATTTTTCTATTTTGCAAAACATAACCATCAAATTCTTGAATGGCTTCATCAAGTTGTTCTTGAGTTTTAAACTCAATATAAGCAATCCCCAATGGTCTATGTCTACCACTTCTACTGAAATGAATTGTATAACTTGGGATTAACACATTGATTCTATTAAGGTTAGTAAATCGTAGCCGATGGGTGAGGAAGGATCATTAACAGATTCCATTTTATAAGCCGGTTAAATCTCACCTACGGTTCATATTTCTTAAACAAGTCTTCCAAATCACTTTCACTAGTCTCATAACTGAGATTCTTGATATAGGCACGATAACGTTTTGATGAGTTTTCAGTCATAATGTATTCGGTTATTCTTTTGTTTGAATATCAATCAAATGAAAAGGAGGTTATCATTTTTCTTTTTTTTTTTAAAATAATTTTTTTGGAAGTTTTGCAACACATTATACCTTGACATGCCAAAGAAAAATATATATATATATATATATAGAGTACAGTAGATGATTAAAGTATGAGAGGACTAACTTACAATTTGAAAGTATATGTGCACAATGAAGGTATGGCATCACTGACTTATTCTACAATTGACATCTAATTCAAATGTCAATTTCTTCTTTTTCTTCTTTACTATTAATTTAGAAAAGTTTTTTATTAATACCCTAATAAAAACCCATACATAAATTGTAAATTTCATTTAAAACACATCATGAATAATTTCTAAATTGTCAAAACGGAAACGAAAATACAACTGTTAATGAACATATGATACAGATTAAAAAAATAACTTCAAAACCTTTTATTCAAAGGAAATTTAAGCGGATTTTTCAGCTCTAGCTTTAGCCAAAGCTTTAGCAGTACCGTGTAAAGCGTATCTGTGGTTTCTCTTGAATTTAGCATCAACACCTTTCAAAGATGGGTATTTGTAGGTCTTTGGTTTTTTAATACCGTTCTTGTGAGCCTTCTTGGTTTGGTTGTGGGCGGTGTGGTTCTTAGATTTAGACATTTTTCACTAAAATTAAGTAAGATGTTAGTATTCCTGATTCATTAATTGACTAATTAAAATTAACTTGATTTGGAAAGACTTTTTTTTTTCAACATTTTGGTCTGTTGATAACTTCATTTCTTTGAGTTGTATATATATATCCCCATTTCACAATCTTCTAATGCTTTTATTCCTGGTAATGTCCTAACATATAAGTCTTCTCCTATTCTGTCATTACGTATTATCTTGTTGTCACATACACTAATTCGATACTGTGGTACACTAGTTCTCTATGTATGAAAAAAAATCACTGATAATTTTTTTTTTGTTCGTTCTACCTCCTTCGTTGGTGCGCACTACTACCGTAATCACGATGTATGCATACTAAACGTTAACGAAAAAAAAAAAAAAATAGGTCTCACGTACACACATTGTTCTGATATAAAAGTAGGGCTATAACCCTAAGATGAACCAAAATTAAATAACTTGAATCTTTGTCAATTCTCTTGAAATTTTCTGTTTTTGCAACCAAAGTTGTTTATAATATCCTGACGAAACCAATTATAATTATTAAAAGCTAAACTAATATACAGTGAAGAGAAATGTAGATAAAGAAAAGAAGTGATTCTAAAAAGTTACCTCTATTTAGTTAGCGGAAGCAGCAGCAGCGGCAGCCTTAGCTCTCTTAGCAATCTTGTCATTGGCTTTAGAACCCATGATACCACCACCCCAGTGTCTTCTGTTATCTTCGTATTTTTCAATGAAGTTAGCATTGATGGTAGAAACTAATTTAGATAATTCAGCTTCATCAGCAGAGTTAACTTCAGTTAAAGCAGCAACAGCAGAAGTCTTTTTGTGAACCAAAGTTCCCAATCTAGCTTTACCTTTAACAATGGCGTATGGAACACCCATTTTTTTACATAAAGCTGGCAAGAAGATAACCAATTCAATTGGGTCAACATCATTGGCAATCAAAACCAATTTAGCCTTCTTGTTTTCAATCAAGGAGACAACATGGTTCAAACCATATTTGACAACAACTGGTTTTGGAGAAGCATCCTTAGCGGATTTACCTT
This sequence comes from Candida sojae, assembly GCA_013177575.1. Lineage (NCBI taxonomy): Eukaryota > Fungi > Ascomycota > Pichiomycetes > Serinales > Debaryomycetaceae > Candida > Candida sojae. The sequence goes on along the minus strand of WWPN01000005.1, from coordinate 1,754,184 downwards.
CAGCAATAGCAGCAGCTTCTTTGGTTAATCTTTCTTTCTTTTCAGCAACAGTTTCTGGTCTGTATTTGTTGAACAATTTGAAAGCTTGAGCAGCAGTGTTTTTATCCAAAGTTTGAGAAAATTGAGCAATAGATGGTGGAACCTTCAATCTCATAGACAAGATTTTCTTTTGTCTTTGTAATCTAACATAAGCTGGCCATTTGACAAATCTGGACAAGTTTCTCTTTGGTTGAACAGCTTGACCAATACCAAAGTTCTTTGGGGTGGAATCCAATAATGGGTTCTTTTGACTGGTAGAGGCTTTAGATTTAGTAGCTAATGGAGCTGGAGCAACTTTTTTAGAAGAAGGCTGTGTCATTGAGTAAAAATGTTAGTTTCTAAAATGGAGGTTCTCAAAATTAATCTCAACGAACATATCCAAGTTTCACATATTATTTTTTTTTACTCTACAGTATCAATAAAGATACTCAGCCTGTGCATCATACTAAAAAAAAGCAGGAGTGATGACACTAAAAGTACTTTCCCATGAAAAGTTGATATAACTAATAATGGTACTAGTACAAATTGAACTTCATCACTCCTTGATGCACATAACTTTTTTTGGTTCATCTTTTATACAAAATAGTATTAGATAAACTTTAGAGACATTTGTAACATGCAAGGAGGATGTTGTTCCAACTCTTGAAATAGAATCACTATGAACATACCATTTTATTATTGATTATCTTGTATTGAAGTTTGTTGGTAGATAGTTTCAAAAGAATAAAAAAAAATAAGTGAAAAATTTTTTTATAAATGAGGATGGAAAATTTTTTTTCATCTACCGTAGAACAAAAAGTGTGATGAGAATTCTCGGGTTTTTTTTTTCAATTTGACCAGTTGTACACGAAAGTGTCACTAAAGAATATGTGTAGTATATGTATTGCAAAATGTATATATATAAATAAAAACATGACCATTCCTGGAAATCTTTATACAATTCAATTCTCTTTGACGTATCTAACTTCAAAGTCTTAATAATAGCTGATCTAGCATTATCTACTAAACGACGAGTTCCACAAGTAATGAAATGCAATGGATCTCTTGACTTCTTCAACTACTTGTAAAACAATTTCTTCAGCGTTTGGTCGACCATTTCTAAACTCAATAAAATCCAAAAGTTCTTTTTACTTGTTTGAAAGATTTAACACTATCACTAATTTGAAGGTTCAAATTTTTCTAAAACTGGGGGAATTATCATTGGTTGGTGCTCCAGTAATATAAATGATTGGTTCAATTGTTGATCCTCTTAAGGCAAGAAATTCATCCATAAACCAATTAATGGACTTTATATCTCTAATAGTCCAATAAAGTTTGTTTTTTTTTGGCAGAAGAACTGTTTGTACATACCATGGGTCATTCCACCTATTACCTTTATGTAAAAAAGTTAAAGTGTTGGTATTTTGTACGGAATCAACCATGGTGAATGGATGTGATTGCCAGAAATATCCTGGTTTAAGGAAATAAATACAAGCATAATCGCACCTGGGAATAGCTTCGAACAAGGAACAAGTTGGAAAGGAATAGGGGGAGGGAGATTGTACCAGAAATATTGAAAGGTTAGAGAACTGCTTTACCACGTTGATCTTATCTCTCTGGTAAAAGTATAACTTTTGGTTACATCTAAATTATACTAATGTAAGTTGGTTTACTTGTTTTTTTTATTACCTGTGGTTAATTTGCACCCATATGGATATAATTATTGACGTGGGGGGGTTCCTTAATTTCTTTTTCCCCTTTTCTGTCAATCATCAGTTGCACGTGAAAAAAAAAAAAGGTGTGAAGTGTGATTTGTACCGAGTGCGACAAAACAAAAAGAATGAATACGCCCTTTTTCTCCTCGCCATGGGGCTAAAAAATCTCCAATATTTATCACTTGCTTTTTTGAAAATATCATTTTGCTTTTATTATAATTTTTTCATTCCTTTTCTAATTTTTCAACAGATCCAGAATCAATTGAAGATTTACATTAGTTAATACCTACAATGCCTGAGTTTAAATCACATATACGTGCAGCCTTAGAGCCATCAGATACAAAACTTTTAACTAATTCACCAACATATAAATTACTTACAGAATCTCCAAAATTGGCAACCGCATTATCCCAAATATTCCCATATTTGCTTTTAATAGACAATTTTTTGGAATTAATAACATGGACTAATGATGATCATTATCAGAATTTTTTAATCATGATAGGATATTCATGTATTGTTATGTATTGGAATTGGATGAGTCATGTGATATTACCAATACTATTGACCCTTGCATTTGCTAGTATGGTATGGTCAATAAGTTCAGTGATTTATGATTCTAAATATGATGAAAAACCAACTATTGATGAAGTATTATACACATTACATAACATCACTGTACGTAGTGAAATGATGCTAAGACCAATAGAACATATTCCTTTTAAATTAGAAAACTATATTAGAACGATACTTGTTGGAATTCTTTTAATTCCTGTGAATATTTTCATGGTTAAAATATTTATTACTCCCCAGAAATATTTATGGTTTCTTGGACTATTTTTATTTACTTTCCATTCACCTTATGCATTTGCTATTAGAAGATTATTATGGAGATCATTATATGTACGCCTTGCGTTACTTTATACCACTGGTTTGGAAATAAAAGTTACTAAAGATTATGATCCAAATGAATATCAATCTGTATCACGTGTGGTAAGTGCTGCAAATAGTGATGCTGAAGGTATGGGTGGTGGTGTACCAGTATTATCTGATTTTAAAATATTGAAGAAACGAATGGTTTCTCCTACTCAATTAAAACAGACAGTTCTATTTGAAGTTTTGGAAAACGAAAGACGATGGCTTGGAATAGGTTGGTCATCATTATTATATCCAAGTGAACGTCCAAATTTTTGCTATACAAAGACTTTTAATTCTGCACCCAATATCACAAGCAATATAAAAAATTACCCATTTCCTATATTTGAAAATGATTTATATGAATACCTGTGGCAATGGATAGATGATGAATGGAGCCTTGAACTTGAATATGAGAAATTAAAAGCTCCTCCTGATGGATGGGTTTATTATGATAGTAATTGGGGAAATGCAAGAGTTAGAGATGGATTTAGTCGCTATACTCGTTCAAGAAAATGGAAAAGAAGAGCAACTTTAATGATTGATAAAACAGATACTGTATATGATGAATAAATGAATAAAACACATGTGACTAATTGTCATAGACTTGTTGTTAATCTTTCGAGTGTAAGTTATTATCGTAAAAATGTGATTGATAAAAGAAAAAATGAATCACAAAACTGTTAAATAAATAAATAAAAAAAAAAAAAATTTAAAATCGCATCTCAGGTTTTCTTATGAAGAGCAAAAAAAAAAAAAAATTATCTAGAACTACACATCAGATACTCTTTGTAGTATAAAGAAGTCATTGACATTTTCGTTTAATTTCATTATACCTATTCTGCTTTACTGGGATACTAAAAAAAATGAGTACATCATCAAATTTAGAATTTAAAGAAATACCCAAGAAATATATAGATCCTTTAGCACCTAAAGATATAGGTGAAGGATCAAGAGTTAATGGTAAAAATTGGAAAATAAAGAAAGATGCCTTTAGAGTAAAAACCATTGGAGTTGTTTCTAAAACTAAAAATGATTCATTTAAACAACGTGAATTAAAGAAATTAGAAGAAGATCAATATAAAGCAAGATTAAAAGAATTAAAAGATGAAAAAGAATCTATTAGGAAACAAAAAATTGATGATTTAAAACGAAGAAGAGAAATTAAAGAAGAAAAAGAAAGATATGAAAGAATGGCTACTAAGATGCATGCTAAGAAATTAGAAAGAATGAGAAAGAGAGAAAAGAGAAATAAATTATTGAAAGAACGTTGATTTTATTACAGTGAAAGACCATGATGATGATGGGGGAGAGAGGGGGGGCCGTTAAATAAATAACACGACACAGTTTCTATAACTATCATATATGATAACAATCTTAGGTAATAATTATGTCAAAGAATAACAATATACAATATATAATAGTGAAAAGATCTGTTAAGTGGATTTATAAAAGAATACAATAATTGCAAACCAGGATTATTTAAAAAAAATATTACAACTTGTGCGTGGGAGTTTGATTTCTTCTAGAAATATCATAGTAATGTGTCCAATGATTAGGAATCAACATATGTAACTTCTCTTCAGATGAACATACACAGACATGTAGACAATTCCAATCCAACTGTCTAATGAGGCTTTTTTTACTTGTGAAATACATCAAATGTTTTTATACAGTTGATTTTATTGAGTTGTTTATTTCTTTCAGCTTGTCATGCAGCTAACTAATATAAGACATTAGCATATAGCAGTTCAATTAATTAATAATAAACGATACTGTTTCTCCAAGGCATACTCCAATATCCAATAATGTCTAATACTCAGTTTTAATGATTAGTGTCAGCTAAGGTTTCCCTTAGGACATGTATCTAAGTGCAAGGAACCTCTTTAATAGTCTCTTCTTGTTGTCAATTGTATTCCCTATATTAAGCCTAAAGAATATATATAATTCTATATAAAAAGTATGTCACCCAATAATTGCCTTAAATGTAAGCATAAGTGGACCGAACGGGTTAGATGGTCGTGTGACTGTGCCAATCTCACTTATGGGTTACTTAATTTCAGTGAGGTGAATCCGGTAGTGTTCATCCGTGACACGTGCCCCATATTGGATAGGATACGTGCAGGTAACACCGATGGCGCACTTACTTCGATTTGTCCAGTATTCTTGTCTCTCATTGCTGGGTAAGTGTGCGACACAACTATTGTATTGCAAATAACGACATTTTACCCAAAGTACACGAATGTCGTTATTTGTACTGTTAAATAAATAAAATCTAATTGTTGGATTGTAAAGTTATTCAAAATGGGGGAAAAAAAAAAAATAAAAAATATTAGTTGGACATTTTTTTAAAAATTTTTGACAACAGGAGGGGAAAAATAAAAATTATAATTAACCAACTAAATTCCACATATAATAAGAATATACTGAGGATAATCCTTTTTTAAATTTTTGTCAATCATATAATAAAATATTTGTTGTAGTGTTAAGATTAAATTGATCCCTCTTTAAGAATTCTTATTAAATTATTAATATACCAATAATCATGGTATTAACTTTAATCTTAACTCCTTCTCTCCCAAATTGTTAATAATACTGTTTTCTTTTTTTTTTGTTTTGTTTTGCTTTATCCCCTTAAGGATACAACAAGGGATTGTACTTTATCACTCAACCAGCATTACATTTCAAAACAGAGGGGGAGAGAGAGAATGAGAGAGAAACCAAAAAAACCGAACAAAGGAATCAAAATTAAAAAAAAAAGTGTACGAGAAAAAGAAGGAAAATTTTACAACGGAAAAGACAACCCACCCACCCATACATTCTTTCTTTCTTTTTTTTTTTTTATTTATTTTATTTTATTTTATTTTCTTTGGCTTATCAACAACACGTTATTTTTGGTTATTTTATTAATTATCTAAACGTTGAGATATATATATATATATCTATATATTTATAGAACGTTACTTTATAAACTACAATTATAACTTTGTACATAGAACAAGAGAAACAACCTACAATTCACAATGAGTGATTATTTGAATGAGAGTCCAGAAGACTTCACGTCCAATTCCAATTCCACATCTACCAATAACAATACTGATACTCAAACCCCCAATTTCAATTATACTACCAATTTCAATTATGATAGTAACTCCTCCCAGCAACCAGGATTTCAACAACAACAACCACCTCAACAACAACAACAACAGTATAATCAGCAACAACAGCAATATCAAGGACAACGCCAAGGGCAGGGACAAGAACAACCACCATTGAATTTTAATTTCGACTCAAATGCGAACAACAGCAATCAGAATGAATTTTCATTGAACATTAATTACAGTGGATACTCGGGTAATGGGGATCTGAATACAAATATTAATACATCCACTAATTCCGTTACGGGAATAAATTCTGGTTATGGTTCTAACGTTCAAATTGCTGGTGGCCAAGATTATTTAAGTCCAATAGGATTTACTGCATACAATACAGCTTCAGATGCTAACACATATGAAGGAGGGTCAAACCCAGGGTCTTTTACTAATGATACATTATTGGATGATGTTGCCTTTTCTCAGGCTATATTGGGACCGCAATTACAATTACATCCAAGTAATTCATCTCCACAACCTGTATCTCCACACCAATCAAGTCAACAACATTTTATGAATCCAACCGGGAATTCAGCAAATCTTGATGAACTTATATCCCCACAAAACAACGATGATACATCTTTCCTTAATCCTCAATTTTTCTCACCTTCAACAAGAAGTAACAATTTTAATGCCCTTGGTTCCATTGCCGAAGATAATAAGAATAATTTAGCTTTTAGTCCAGATATCAGAAAGCAAAGTATTAGTGGTCCTTCTATTAATAATCTTCCAGATATTCAATCAGGGTCATATTTGTCTCCTCAATTTAATCCACCAATTGCATCTCCAAATTTTGATACCAGTTCATACTTGAACTCTCCTCCACCCCAATTGGTATCTTCAATTGCCCATGAATTTGGTGGTGATACAAATGGTTCTCAATTAAGTACTTCAATTCCTCATCCACCAATGAAAATAGAAAATTGGAATGCCTTATCTCCGCCACCACAAACCGTAACATTGAGTTCATCTGTACCAAGTTCATCAGGAAATGCGTTACCACGAGATATCCCCACCAAACAATTGAGTAAAGAGGAGAAGATGAAAAGAAGAAGAGAATTCCATAATGCCGTTGAACGAAGAAGAAGAGACTTGATCAAAGAAAGAATAAAGGAATTAGGAGTGATAGTTCCACCTTCTTTGTTGAATCCACAATTATCTGCTGTACAATCTTTACAACGAACACTTTCTGCAGAAAGTACCGAATTGAATGATATTATTACTTCAATTAAGGTTAAGGAGACCAAACCCAATAAGTCCACTATTTTGAATCGATCAGTCGACTATATCAAACATTTGAATTATGTTTTGAGACAACAAGAGATTACTCGTGAAAACTTATTAAAACAAATTGAACTTTTAGAGAATGCCAACCAACCAAGTAATTTTGGTACAGACAATTATCAACTTCCAGGTGGTTTACAATTTGAATCGCTCAATAATTCTTCTACCAATACAAATGGGTCTAATTTAAGACCTAGCGGAGATTCATCAAATTACAATCCAGATGACTTCTTTGCAGATATTGGTACAAGTACAGAGAATTTTTAATTTTCGTTCATGGGAAAAGGGGATGAGGGTGTATCTGAACAATTGTATTATTTTACTTTATTCTTAACTTTTGTATTACGATATTTTGGATTGTATGTAATTTTTTTTTCTTTCTTTCTTCTTAATATTAGAAAACTCTCTCTTCATTTTTGGATTAAATAATAGACACCTTGAAATGTATATATATGTATACGTATAATGATTAACTTTTCTTATGTTTCTTGATTGAATACTTGTACATTTATAAACTTTTAAGTATTGCCAATGGGGGGGGTTATTGTATTAACCCTGGGTTAATGATTAATATGTACACTACGCAAAAAAAAAAAAAAACTCCGACACTATCATTATTAATACACATAACTTAAATCAAAAGATTAACTGACTTGTACATTTAATATTAATTATATATATAGGAGAAGATCTAAACAATTCAGAAATTTTCCATTTGAATTGTGTGGGAGGGGGCGAAGGGAGAAGGAAATTCTGAATTTTAAAAGGTAACAACACACCACATACGACACATTAATTATATGAGACTACGTTCAACATAATCTTTAAAAGAATCAACCACACCAGTCAGAGTATTAGCATCTAGAAATGATTTCAATGATAATGTTACATCTTCAGTATATTTCTTTTCCCTTTTTTTCTTTCGTTCTGAAATTTCCAAAATTAATGTATTTGTAATATCATCAGTTTGAATATTTTTATCAACTCCTATTGAATTCATTTTATTATTACCTTTATTATTATGATTATTAATATTATCCTTTTTTTCTTTACGTAATAATTTAAATGATGATGGAGATGTTTTTTTAAATATTTTTTTAGAAAATTCTTGAAATTTATCTTGTTTACTAATTTTTGATGATTGTGAACTAGTTGTATTTTCATCCACATCATAAACATTATCAATATAATCATGAGGTATAGTTACATTAATTATTTTTGGAGGTGGAATTGGTCGAGTAGGAATAAATTCATGATTATTATTAAAATTTGTATCAATTGTTTCTGGATTACCAAGAATTTCAATCATTGTATTATTTGAACTTGTGGTTTTTCCTGAACTTGATGATGATGATGATTTTCTAGTAACCATATTCTGTTTAACGTATCTCAAAGTAGATGAATCAGTTCCTCTATATATACTATGTCTTGATAATAATCGATTCTGATTAATTTGATTAAAATTTTTAGAATCTTGAGTTAAAGAAATTGGTGACTCCAATAGAATTACTGAGGGTTCAGTTTTGATTTGTGGAGTTGATATAACTGTAGAATGTACCAATTTATAAGTATTGTTATTAGTATGTTTATGATTTTGATTATGATTTTGATTTTGATTTTGATTATTGTTGTTATTATTATTAAATACTTCCTTCAAATATTTTTTTCTACCCATATGCATAGATTGAATACTTTTTTCCCTAGAAATAAAAGATGACGATATTTTTTCATTATTATTATTATTATTATTATTGTCTCTATATTCCTTGTCATCTTCTTCATCGTCGTCTAATGTTTCTTCAATATTTGTTATGCTTTTCAACAGAATCATATTTTTGATGTGCTTCTCTCGCATATCGCTCAGGGTTTCCTCATTAGCGACGTGCAGATTCTGCAACACCTTAAGCCGAGGCAGTAGTTGTCGCAGCAGCAACAGCAGCAGAGTCAGAATCGGCAGCGTCAATGACGGCAATGGCCCAGGTGGTGCTGGTGGTACCGGCCGCGAGGGCGAAGACGATGTTGACGATGTTGGCGACAGGGTATCAAGCCATTTTTGGTAATGTGACAACAGTTTATTTCTTGAGACAATAAATGATAATAATTCTTCATCAACACTAGGTAATTGTTTTTCATTAGAAAATTTAATTGGTGCCATTAAACATGATTTTTTTTTATTTTTAATTTTATCTTGATTAATAGGAGTAATATTTCCAATAGTTATTGGAACAAGATCAGAGTCCTTGGTTTCTTGAATTTTACTCAAATGTAAGCTATTAACTTTGGTTGGACTAATTGGTGAAAATGTCATGGGAGTAATTGGTGAAATTGGCCAATAGGTCTTGCCTGAATCATCATCAAATATTTTATCTTGTGGGGTTGTGGTTGTGGTTGTGGTTGTAAAGTTGATATCATTGTGAAGTGGAGGTGTAGACGGAACTAATGATTTTTCAATATTATCTTCATGTTGTTCTTGATGTTGTTCTTCTTCTTCTTGGTGCTCGTGTTGTTGTTCCTGGTGTTGTTCCTGATGTTGTTCTTGATGTTCTTCTTGTTGCTCTTCGTGTCGCTCTTCATATTGCTCTTTGTGTTGCTCTTCGTGTTGTGCTTCATTATCATCTTCTTGTGGAGATAACTGAATTGTAGGTAAAGTTGCTCCATATATTCCTCTTCCATTAGTTAATTCATTATATTTATGAGTTGCTTTTCCTTTCTTGTTTTCTTTAATACTTTCAAATTCATTGATGTTATTATTCATAGGTGATTGATATAAAAATGGTGAACCATTTGAAGAACTAGAAATTGTTGAAATAGCATCAACTGTCACAACATCAACATCATCATCATCTCTTTCAAACCCACCATCACTTATAATTTCTATTGTTTCCAATCGGGATTGAATTGAAGGGGTTTTCTCAATATTTAAAAATGGGTCAGATTCAAATGAATCATTAAATATACTACTAATAGATTGATCATGTGAATTAGTTTTCTTTCTTGTGAGATTATTTTCAAATATCTTCATTTCTTTCAAATCATTCTTCATTAAATCAACTGTATTCTTACCAACATTAAATACTTTGATATTGTCAATATCTGTTCTTTCAATTAATTTATGAATATCTGGCCTAGGAGAAATAAAATTTTGGATATACGGATGTTTTGAAGTTTGAGTTTTATCCTCCTTATTACTTGTACCTTTTGATACCATTTTCAATTTTGGATTCTCACCGTTATGGACAGGTAAATAAATTGGGATTTTCATGGTATATTTATACTTTATCTCTTGACGGTGAAATATAAAATAAAAAGATCAAGTTCAAATTAAAATTAAAACCTTATAAAAAAATGCAAATATGCAAATATGCAAATATGCAAAAATACAAGAAAAAAGTATTAAAGTAAAGTAAAGTAAACTGGGGAATACTAGTACAGGAAGTGTTTTAGATGAATCTTAAACCTTGATTTTTTAATGTGATTGAGAAATAACAGTAAGGTTATGAACTTTTGAAAGTTACAACTGTAAGAAAAAAGGGGGTTTTATAGGGTTGGTTTTTTTTCAAGAAATTAAAAATAAAAAAATAAAAACTAAACAGACTGTTATCAATTGTAAAACATTTTCTCGACATTTATTAAAAAGTAGCTATATTAAATTTTCTTTTCTTTTTGACAAATCACAAAAAAGTGATTAGGCTCATCATCAACCCTTCAAAACTACAATTGCAGCCATTTACATGATTTCGCATCAAAAGTGTGTCAAAGTTTCTCCATGCAAAAAATAATAAATTCTTCTTTTCTTTTTTTGCGTTATTTCTTTGTCTCTCTCTATCTCTATCTCTATCTGTTTTCTGCTTCAGGAGTGTGTACTCGTGTTTGGGTGTGCGTTATTATGTTCCCTGTATTAAAAGGTACAGAATATAAATATATATATTACCTATCTATGTTTCAAAGTTATTTGTACAAGAAAACTCTCTAATATCTCTTTTGTTTCTTCTTGAGTTTATCAGCAAGTGAACGAACGTTATCTTTATTGTCAATTTCTGTAGCTTTTCGTTTAGAACTTTTGTCATTATTATTTGATTTGTTCTTTCTGCCCTTGTTTCTTATAGCACGTTCTTTTAATATCTTCTTCATTGTTTCAGTCTTTTTGAATTCACTATTAGTTGGATCAATAGCATAATCATGATTTTCAAAAATTTCTTTAAAACGTGGATCATTAAGGTTTGCCACAAAATTATCTTGTACCATTTCTTCATCAATATTCTTGCTCTTCTTAGACTTTTTATTCTTCTTTTGTTTTTCTGATTTAATAACATCCTTCATATTGAAATGATCTTTGGTATCAGCATCTTGATTATCCATCATAACCAATTCCAATTCAGCCTTGGATTTCTCATCCATTTCTGGAACGGCATGTTTCTTGTTCTTGGCAGATTTCTTAGATTTAGATGGTTTAGTTAATTCTTCATTACCATTCTCTGACAGTTTGGATTCTTTGAATTTGGCTAATCTTTTTTGACGACGTTCTTTTTCTTTTCTTCTATAAGCTTCAATTGTGGTTTCTTCTTTTTCTTTTTCTTGTTCTTCATCATCATCTTCATTAGATTTATCTTTCAAACCTGGATCAAATGTGATTTCCATATCAACATCATCACCATTATTATTATTCTCTTTTCCAAATTTGGTAAAAGTTTGTCCCAATAAGCTCTGATATTTATCTTTTAAAGAAGAATCATTTTCAGCATCACTTCCATCACTATCACTTGCCAAATATGCCTTGAAATCATTTTCTTCAATTTCCTTTTGTGACAATGGTCTTGAAGATAACGTGAGTCTTTCTTTTGGAGTTTCATCCCATGTCAATTTCACTTTTGAATGTTGCAATGCATCAGTGACAAATGTCGAGTCTGGTCTATATGATGATGGAATTTTAGTACAAGAATCCTTGGCTTCCAGTTCATCAAACTCCATATCTTCTGGAATATATCTCAAATCAAAAATATTTGCAGTAGATTCATACTCGGTACCATCACAATTATCATAAATCAATTTAGAAGTATGAACTGAATCACACACAACAACAGCATAAAAATATCTCAATCTTTGTAACTGGTAACGACGTAATGCCTTACTATCATAATCCTCCTTACCATCATCTTCTTCGTATAATTTACGAGCAAGTCTTGCCAAATTATCTACATCATTGGCATCAATGTCTGAATCAATATCTTCAGAATCAGAAGAATCATCATGCTTTGATTTTTTCTTCTTGCCATTGAATAAATCTCTTGGTGGTCCTTCAATTTCTTCCTTTTGCATTCTTTCTTTTCCAAATTCTGATGGATAGATAGTTACTGATTTTATGGACCCACCTTTAGGAACAAAAGAAATAAGTGTAGCCATTAAATCAACTGCTCTGATATTATCCCAATCCATGTTGACTACTGCAAATGAACTTGTTGGATCACTTTCATCTGGTTTACCTTCTTCTAATTCAATTTCTGAATCTTCCTCTTCTTCTTCTTCAATATCTTCTGAATCAGAATCAGATGATGATGAGTCCTCATCCTCAGAAGAACTTACCAATCCTTCACCTCTAGCTCTATCCAATAGTTCTGTAGCATTGTCTTCTTCTTCTTCGTCGTCACTTTCTTCTTCTTCTACTTCTTCTTCTTTTCTGATTCTTGCAGTTAATACTTCCAAGTCATCTTCTTCTTCATCATCATCAGCACTTTTATCATCTGCTCCTTGATCATCGGATTCATCATTTGAATCATTATTGTCATCTTCATGTTCATAGAATTTATCTAAGTCATTTGATTTATCATTAATCTTTCTCCCATATCTATCAATCTTAACCTTCTTTCCCAATGCACCAACACTCAATTTGTTTAATTCTTCTTTGCTAAATCTATCATCCACTTTAACTTTCAAGTTTTTGAAATTTGGCATTCTGAATCTTGGGTCATTATGAACAGATTTGAAACGCTCATCTTTAGTGATTGGTTTCTTTGACTCGTTGTTTCCTTTCTTCTTATCTTTTGCCATGATATTATATAAAACTGGTTGTATTGGTGAAAAAATAAGAATTAAAAAAAAAAAAAAAAATCTAAAATCTCATCTCACATTTTATCCACCTGTATATTTTTTTTTTTTCAATCTTTGGCGTAACACTTCGCAGTCATACTAAAATTACACAAATATCGGTTAAACTATACTGTATATATCAAAGGCTAGAGTGATCCACCAGCAGCTCCATGATTGCCTACCAACCCAGCCATTTCTAAAAATGCTCTTTCTTCACCTAAGTTACGAATATTGACACTTTGTCTAGCCTCAGCTTGTTTCTCTTCCCATTCCCATTGTTTTCTTTGTTCTTCCAATTCTTTTCCACTCACTAACAAACCCCACACTTCCATTGAAGATATAGTAAACCTATCTTCATAATCTTCTTGTGAAACATCAACTTGTTGAGATTGCTCAAAGAATTTATCATTACTCGAGCTCAGATTAACAAGATGTCGAAACACTGCAAATTCCAAATTGGCTTCAATTGTTAGTGATACATCTCCTGGGATAAATCGTTTGGTTTCATTCCTATTCAACGGTTGATTATTACCAAATCCTATCCCCATTCCTAAATTATTAAAGTAAATCAGTTGTCCCTTCAATAAATTGTTGTGTGTACTTTTGAAATAATCTGCTCGTGGCAGGATTGACAAAATAAGTGATTTCTCGTCACCAAAATTATTCTTATTTGAATTCTTCCAAGGTTGGTTCACCAAAATAGCATAGGTGATTCTATCATTTTCATGTTGCCAGTCTCTTAAATGATTTTCCAGTGCTAAGAAATGTCTTGGATACATCTCATCAAATTTTTGATATCTTCTATTGGTCTGCATTGTTTTCGCTTTGATTCGTTTACCACTTATAACAACCAAAGTTGGTGCCTGCCACTTGAATATTCTTGTCTCTAAAGATCTAATAGAAAAACCTGCCTCTGATCCAGCATACAACTTCACAAGATTCGATGTAGTAATCATTGGTGAATTACCAATACTGTGAAGCATACTCGATACATAAGACAAAAATGGAATAGTTACAAGTTTAGATTCTTGAAACTCAGGGAATGTAGACTTCTTTTGTAAAGTCGATTCGGTGGATTCTGTAGATTTCTTTTGTATTGGTGCGTTTGACGATAAGAGGGAATCGCAAACTATTCTGTTCAAGTTAATTTGAAAAAATTTTGATAATAACCCATTAACAGCTCTGTTGAACATATCATATGTTATTTTTTGGTCATCAAGTCTATCCGAACTTAGATATACATCTGTGTATCTGATCAAGTAAAATGAGTAAGCTTCAAACTCTGTCCATCTCTTTACGTATTCAACAAATTGTTTCAGCACAGTCTCATGACTTTGTCTAGAAACTGAGTTAATAATCAAACACAATGTTACAATATCTTGAAAATGCTTTACACTCACGTGCAAGCTCTCTATGTCTATGTTGTCAAAATCTTTGACTATGTCTACTTTTGACCAATTGATCTTTCTGGCAATTAACTCGGGTTTATCGCCTTCTTCTATTGGAATTATCAAACTTGCTTTGAAACTGGTGGTTTTTACTCTATGTGTCTTTTCGTTATTGGTCTTTTCATTATTAATATCTGCTTTATCTATTAATTCTTCATTAGATAATCCCAAGAAGAATAGTTTCAAAAAGTCATAATCACTACTAAAAATTTTCGTATAACGACCACTGAAGAATACCAAAGACACCACCAATTCTTCAAAACACAAGGACTCTTCATTTTCTTCCTTAAGGTTATTGCTCTTCAAAAATGGAAATTTACCTAGGGTCTGCATTACTTGATGCAAAATTCTAACTGCATTTGATAACTGTACATTATCAACATCTGGGAACTTTAAAAGCTTGCCAAGTTTTTCAACAGTAATTGATTTATCATCTTTCAAGTCTTCTTTAAGAAATGCCACTTCAATGGGTTTTAACAACAGTAAACATCTATAGTAGAATAAAGTCTGCAATTCATCTTTCGTAAACTCGTGAACGATGGCTCCCTTTTCCAGGCTCTGATCGGTACTTGATGTTGTCTGACCCATTGTTAGATTTAAGAACAATCTTCTAAGTATTGAATAGGTGTTGTAACTACAATTGTTTAGTTGAAACCAATGACTACCAAAGACGAAGGGCAAAAAAAAAAAAACGGAGATAAAGAGTGTCATTATATATCTGAGCAAAACATTTGTGGAGAGAACAGAGAAATTTCAAAGCAACGATCTGGTTAATGCTCTACGCTGCGACATTCATGAAATTTCAACATTACGCGACATTTTCACTTACATACTCTATGCCTAGTCAAGTCCTATTCTATGCAAGTGGTACCTGTGTATTCATTTCTATTTAATTGAATAAATCATTAAGCAACTCTTTTGCTCTTGTCTCCAAATCAAATAATGCCTTTCTGAACTCACCGGAAACTCCCTCAGCATTCATGAGTTCCTCTTCTTCTGAATCCTGAGGAGGTTCGTCATCTGGATTGGTAGTATATCTAATTTCCATTGCATCTTGCTTCAATAATGCCTTGGTAAAAGAAATCATCACTAAAGTGAAATAAAATCTAACAACAGTGACAACAATGGTTGTGCTGATGGTGATGGTCAATTCTCTTGCTGGTGAAGCAGACTGTGGAGTAGCACCAACAGTAGCATCTTCACCCTGTGATTTAACACTGCCATCTTCCAGGGTAAACCAAAAATAAATAAAATATAATGTGAATAAGCTTCCAATTAGAGTGTCCAAGAAATAAACAATCGTAGCAAGGGAAACCTTACGTAAGTTCTTTGGTTTAACTTTTAAATTGACTAATGCGGAAGCGTAGACAGGTAACACAATTAAAGATAACAGGTTATACAACCATTGCCAAAAATTGATAGGATGGCCAGTAAATAAAGATAATATCCCGTAAAGTCCGCTCGCTTTGTTCAAAATAGTCACACCTATTATGATCTCGATCCCAATGAATAATGGTATCACACCAAAAAACTTCTGTAGACGTGTTAGAAAATTAATACAAAAACAAGTTCCACATCAAATTCAAATACATACAATTGGTAATAAATTATTAATGAATGCCGGGAGTGCCATCAAAGTAGAGAACTAAAGTTAGCTGGAGATATACTTTATTATTATTTTTTTTTTTGCCTATTTTTTTTTCTCTGTCAATTTATTTCCATTTGTTTCCTTTTGGTGTTGGCGATGCGATACCAATAGAAGAAATCGTGAAAAAAAAAAAAAAAAATTTTGGCAACCTCATCATTCCATCAGTAAGAAATCACAATGCTGGCAGTAGATCTTTCCAAACAGGTTGAAGATATTCACTTAGATTCATTATCCGATTCAGATATTGATAGTGATAATGATTTTTCTCAAGAAACCTCCAAGAACAAGGTCTCTGTGGAAAATCCCAAGACAATCACCGAGAAAGAAGATATAGTTACCAAATATGCGGATAAGATTAAAACCGATCCAATTAAGAAAGGACCAAAAATTACGAAAGATAGAGCCAACAGAGCTACTGTTGAACAAGTTTTGGATCCTCGTACGCTTCGATTTTTAGCTAAAATCATCAACAAGGGGATCATTTCAAGAATCAATGGATGTATCAGTACTGGTAAAGAGGCTAATGTCTATCATGGCACAAGTGATGATCCAGAAAATAATAAGGAATATGCTGTCAAAATCTATAAAACATCTATTTTGGTTTTTAAAGATCGTGAAAGATATGTTGATGGGGAATTTCGATTCAGAAATACCAAGAACCAAAGTAATCCAAGAAAAATGGTTAAGATTTGGGCTGAAAAGGAATTCCGTAACTTGAAAAGAATATATCAAAGTGGTATACCGTGTCCTGAGCCAGTTGAATTGAGATCACATGTGTTGGTCATGGAATACTTGACAAAAGGTGATGGCCAACCTTCTCCAAAATTAAAAGACCATCCATTTAAGGATCTTGATGATATAGTTGCGTATTATCATCAGATGCTTTTCTACATGAGACGCTTATATCAAGAATGTCGATTAGTTCATGCTGATTTAAGTGAATACAATTCCATCGTGCATAATGACAAACTATACATTATCGATGTATCGCAATCTGTGGAGCCGGACCACCCAATGGCACTTGACTTTTTAAGAATGGATATCAAGAATGTCAATGATTTCTTCACAAGAAAGAAAATCAATGTGTATCCTGAACGTTTAATTTTCAAGTATATCACTAGTGAATGCCAAGCTTTGGGCATTGAAAATAACAGCGACACAGAATTGGGAAAGTACTTGGAACAGTTACCATTAAAGACAGATGATGAGCAAGAGGTACAAGATGAGATATTTAGATCATTGCATTTAGTCAGGTCATTAAATCATTTGGATGAAAGGGATTTTGAAAAGTTTTCTGAAGGGAAAGTGGATACTATGAAGGAACTTGTTGCATCTGGTCAAGATACATTTAATGAAATTGATAATTCCGAAAGTGATGAAGAAGAAGAAGAAGAAGATGATGATGATGATGATGAAGAAGATGATGAAGATGATGAAGATTCAGACGATAGCGAATCAGATGATGATGAAGAAGACAGAGAGTATGAATCGGGAGATGAAAGTGATTCAGAAGGAAAACCAAAGAAAAAATGGGTTGAACGTGAACAGGGACAACCAAAAGGTAAGAGGTATGAAGACAAGGATGAGAAAAAGGCAAGAAAAGAAGCTGCAAAATTAGCAAAACAAGAAAAGAGAAAAACCAAAATGAAGAAACATGTCAAGAAAAAAATTATCAATAAGCGTAAAACAAGTAAATAGACTCTTGCTATGCTATATTAAATAAATAAAAAAATAGAAAATGGGTAGTTTACTTGATGTACTTAGCGGGAGTGTACTTTGGATATTAATTCTGCACCCGTTGTTTTCCTTTCTACGCGTTGATTCGGATTTTTTTTTTTTTTTTTTACGTGGAAGATCAAAAATTTTCAACACGAAAATCAAAAACTTTTTTGTACAGAGTGGTACTTTCTTCTTCTCTTGTATTATTCCAGCAATTGAAAGAAAATGTTCAATTTATCTATAACCCAGATCATAAGTACATTGTTGGTATTATTGAATTTATCCAACGCATTACACTTTTATGTTAAGACAGGTGAAACTAAATGTTTCTTTGAAGAATTGCCAGAGGACACTTTGGTAGTGGGTAAGATTGATGCCTATGAAAAACAAGACAATGGTAATGAATACTTTAAAAACTCAAATTTGAAGGTTCAAATTACTGTTGAAGTATGTATACACACGGCAGAAAACCTTGTTCTGTCCGTTTTGAATAATTTTTTGTTGTCATTCTATATAATTCATTACTAACATTTTATCTACCAGGAAACCTTTGATAATAACCATAAGGTTGCTGACCAGAAATCCTCCCCAGATGGCGATTTTACTTTTACTTCATTGGATTCCGGTGAACATAAATTCTGTTTAACTCCGATTTATACCGATAACACACACAACAAAATTCATCGTATTTTCTTTGATGTTGCCCAAGGTTCCGCTAATGAATATGCTGATTCCAAATCTACTAAGATGGTCGATGACTTGACCCTTAGAGTCAACAAATTGTATGAGCAATTGGACAAAATACATTGGGAACAAGAAAATATTAGAGAAAGAGAAGCTGTTTTCAGAGATCAATCTGAGTCCACTAATTCTAGAGTTGTCAAATGGTCTATTGTCCAATTAATTGTCTTAGTGGGTACATGTGTTTATCAATTACGTCATTTGAAATCTTTCTTTGTTAAACAAAAGATTGTTTAAGAAGGTCGGATTCCTACAAAACGAACTTACAATCCAAATAGGAAAAGAAACTAAATTGATGCCTTGATGTATTACATTTTTATGAATCTATTCATAGTGGTTGTATAGTTCAAATTTATATCTTTAAAATATCATTTGTATTCTGCAAATATTGGAAGTGCTCTATCGTATTATTGTTGTAACGAGAGCTATCTATGGTACAATCTGGTGATTCCACGCGATGATTATGCCAGTACCAAAAAAAAAAATAAAAAAATTATTCAAAAAAAAAAAAAAGAGACTATGATCTTTGATCTATTCCACCGTACACTTCATTTCTCAATAACCAACATCAATATCAATCATGACACAATTATCAACTGAAGAACTTCTAGCCAAAATTGCTCAGTTGGAATTAGAAAACAAGTTACTTAGGGAAAAGAGTCAGATAAATGAGAATCAAACCGAGAATTCTGAAAGTGCCAAATACACAATGATAGATGACAATTTCTGTCTTGATGAGTATAAACGTTATGGAAGACAAATGATAGTTCCAGAGTTTGGCTCCTTAAACTCTCAGATTAAATTGAAAAACTCCAAGATACTAGTTGTTGGAGCTGGTGGGTTAGGGTCACCTGCTTTATTGTATTTATCAGCAGCAGGGATAGGAACCATTGGGATCGTTGATGATGATGTGGTCGATACAAGTAACTTACACCGTCAGGTTATCCACAGCACCGATATGGTGGGTGAATTCAAATGTATATCTGCAAAAAACTATATAAATAGATTAAATCCACACGTTCACGTTGATACATACACTGAAAGATTATCTAATGAAAATGCTGTTAAGATTATTCTGAAATATGACTTGGTCTTAGACTGTACCGATCACCCAGCTGTGAGGTATCTTATTAATGATGTTTCTGTGATTTTGGGTAAGACTATAGTTAGTGGGTCGGGGTTGAAAGCAGAAGGACAACTTACTATTTTGAATTTTGCAACCGTTGGTCCCTGTTATAGATGTTTCCATCCACAACCTCCCTCGCCATCTTCGGTGACATCTTGTTCAGATGGGGGTGTTATCGGTCCATCTATTGGAATCCTAGGTGTTGCCATGGCTGTTGAAACCATAAAAGTTTTGATTGGGTTTTATACCAAAGACACTTTTCAACCGTTCCTTTCAACATACACCGCATTCCCTCAACAGCAGATTCGTGTGTTCAAGATGAGAAAGAGACAACCAAACTGTATTTCCTGTGGAGATAATCCTACTATTAACAGATCTTTGATTGAAGAAGGGACACTCAATTATGCAGCTTTTTGTGGGAAAGTTACATTTGATCCAATCGATCCAAAGTTGAGAGTTTCTCCAAAGGAGTATGCCAAGATAGTTAAACTGGGTAAAAAACATTTATTAATTGATGTCAGACCTAAGGAACAATTTCAAATCACTCGATTGCCAAATTCTATAAACATTGAATGGGATCCTCTTTTGAGGAAAGCAGACAGTCTCAAAGATATTTTACCACTAGGGTTCACACAAGAGGACGACGTTTATTTTGTCTGTAGATTTGGAAATGATTCACAACTTGCAGTAAAGAAACTTTTACAGATGAAATTTTCCAATGCTAAAGATATTATTGGTGGCTTAAGTAAATGGGTGGATGATGTTGATCCAACTATGCCAAAATATTACTAAACTAACACTACCATATGTATTTATGTACCAATAGTTTTTTTTTTTTATATTGATTCTATCTTTATTTTTTTATTCTTTTTTTTTATTATGAATACTTTGGGTCTAATCGTTCTATTAATAAAATTCCGCCTGCTATTCCTACAGCAAATGCAGAACTTCCGATGATGCTTTCATTCCAGGCCAATGTAGTAACACAACCTTCAAGTCTTGTCGCACCTGGAGGAACAGGTGACTCTTGTGGCTGAATATGGATGTCAGATATCAATGATAATTTTCCCTCTGGGCCAGCAGTGAATTTCCATAGCTTTATGGGCATAGCCTTTGCAGAAACTGCTTTGCTTGCTAAAAATTTTCTTAAATAGTTGTGAATAGTGACTTCTCCATTGGCGCCTCCGCTAAGAAGAAATGGATGTCCCAACACTTCCGATACACGGCATGAAGTAAAGTAAAAATCCGTCCTTGCTAATACCGAACCAGTGTGGTGATTTATTCTCGGTGTTGACAATTGATTTTGATCGGGATGATTAGCTATAACCAAATTTTGCAAAACATAATTGTAGCTTGGTTGAATATGGCTCCTGGTGATCACAGCATATACGTCTTGTAATGAGTTGTTATATATAAATGATAGACATCGGTGGGCCGCTGTGTAAACAAGGCACAATTTGTTTCCTAAATGGTCATTAGTGCACAATAAATATTGTATGGCACCCCAGCAAACAATAGTCTTAAAATTAGGAATATTCAAATCCTCATTATCATTGTTAAACGGAAGCATATATTCAGCAATAGCACCATCTGTAGTTGCAACAAGAATTTTTTCGGAATCAATGAAATCAAATGCAGTTATTTTAATGCCCTTGTTGCCATCTTTTACTGAATATGTTAGTGACGATTGATTGACTACGCTATATTTAGGAAGTGAGCTAGCAATTTTAAATGCATGAACACTACCATCAGTAAAGACACCCATTAAGACTCCCAAAACACCTTCTTCGGTATTGATTGGGGCCCATTTGAGATTTTGTCCTATACCAAATTTGTTTAAAATCAATGTGTATTCTAGCGTCAACTTATTATTCTCAAAATCATGCTTCCATATTTGAATTGCTGAGGACTTTGTCTGGTTGCTGGGTTTGCTAAACATACTTAATTCTGGATCAACGGCAGTAGCTCCATCTGGGCCATTAAAAATTGATACTGCAAGATAGCTGATCTGGGATTCTCCTTCGCGAGGTAACCATTGTGCTGAAGTTATTTGCCCTCCTGTTGCAACTGCAAAGGCGTTTCTATTGGTGTAGTCTTTCAAATGAATGGGTGTTCCATTGATTAAGTTAACATCAGTAGCTGAGCTGTTTCCAATAACTTCGAGTGCCAAACACTGGTTAAATCTTTCCTTTATATATTCCTCAGTAACTGAATCCAATATCATATCCTCTAAGTTCAATTGATCATTGGGGATAACGGGAAACTTCCTTACTTGGTCTACTTGCGTTTTCATTACTTGTTCGCTGATAGTAGCCACACAGTCTATCCAATTATCTCTGCTCTTCAGAAGAACATTGTATGTGTGCAAATTATTGCCATACGAAGTTAGAATCTTTGACTTAAAGCTTGCTTCTTTTGTTGGTTTCCACATGTTTGGGCTATGCTGGTCTACTTTAAACGATATTCTGGTGTAATCAATTGATGATTTTTATGTTGATTTTGTTTTGGCATTAATTTTCTTCCCAAAACAAACCAAAAAATAAAAAATAAAAGAGATAAAACAAGCAATTGTGAGAAGACTAAGAAAACATACCTCCATTGTAGAAAAGCCAATTCCCAGGTGATACCAATACTGTCTTCAACTTTTTCAAATGAATCACGATTTGTTTACGTCAAATCCTGAGAAACCTATTGACAATGATAAGAAATCCAATAGTCTTTCACCTTCATCGATCGCAACATCTGCACCTACACTGAAATCTACTATCAATCTCAAGCAAACCTTAGATTCTGGTGATGAGAAAGAAACAACCACTACCAAAAAGAAGAAACGATCAATTATAGATGATGATTTTTTTTCTTTAGCCGGGTCTTTTGATCATAAGCGAAAGAAGAAGCAGAAGCATAAACATAAACAAGCCAAAGACAAGAAATCAAAGAAGGATGATGCGGAACGGATACTGTTCAACGATGATCTGTTGTTAGGAAACAAGACTGATGAAGACATTTCGGGTGACTTGATTGATCTAGAAAATGTTAAACGTGGTGAATCAAACGAAATACTTCGACAAGATGAAATTGAAATCAAGGAAAAATCAATTACTCCACCCCGTCTGGTTGATGACGAGAAAATCAAGAATGAGATTGCAACGAGAATAAATTCACAGTATGCTAAACAGAGTACGCCGGGAATAGTGGATTCAGATGAAGAAATTGATGAGGAATTGGAGGAACTTCTCAAACTCAAGTCCCATAAGTCGGGTTCGGTTGGCGAACAATCACCTGGCGTTTATAACTACGACCTAGAGAATGAAAGAAAAAGAAAGTATGTTATTAGAATAACATCCAAATTACCAGCTCCAGATAATCAAGTATTGGAAGTTGATTTTGGTACAAAAGGATTAAAAACTTTTGAGAAGATTTTAAAAGCTGCTGTGGACTATTTCAAGAAGGCGTTAGCTAGTAAGCTATCTCCTATATATTTGTTCAGCTATGAACCGCTGATGGTTAGCTTGGTTTGGGTTGAAGGTAAGACATTAATCCAACCATTTTTTACTCCAAGAACACTACGTGTTCCTCCGCCCGGCGAATTTAACCCATTGATCGAAGACATTGAAAAAATTGCACCTACAATGATACGGTTTTTCTTGATTCCTAAAGAATATAATCAGACGTTTATGAATATCTATCCCGAGTTTCAATCTGTCAATCCAGTTAATATTGCTCCCGAACCTGTTGAAGTACCCGAAGAGAATTCTTCGAGTAGTGATGACGAAGAAGAGGAGGAAATCTTACCACCCACTAGACATGATTCTGTACCAAGCGGTAGCGTAGATCAACCTGTGGAGTTAGAAGAGAATGATGGCCTATTTGTGATTGCACTTAAAGGTAAAGACAATAAGCGAGTTGAGGTTAAAGTATCAGCAGAAACCAAATTGCGAAACTTGGTTGCGTTTTATTTGAAACTGAAGGGTTTGAGTGAGGATACAGTTGACATTTCGCATGTCAAGCTTATATTTGATGATGAAGAATTAGATTTGAATGAAACTGTTGGTGATACAGAATTGGAAGAAGATTATGAAATACAAGTTAAACTCTAGCTCAAAGAAAGAATTGATTTGGTGGTAATAAGTAATTCATGTAATATATGTAATAATTTATTGATATTAACTATTATAGACTTGTTTTGTAGATAGAAGGCATTTGTCAAATACTTTGAAACAGAGGAAGAGCAAGAGGAGAAGAAATATGCTGATTCCCTAAAAGGCTGGGCAAAGTTCAAGTACAATTTTGTAGAAAATTTCTTATAATTTAGGTAGAGTTAATTTTGAATTGCCCATATGAATACATGTATATCCATAGTCAATAGATAATGTTGCATCGTTTTAAAAAGTTTCACAAGTGTTGCGGTGAAAGAAGAAAAAACAATTAAAACGGCGCTTCTAGTAGCGTTATCGAGTACATATATTAAACATGTGTGCCATTACTTTTTTGTTGTTGGTAGTGTTATTATTGTAAGGAGTATCAGGACCATTCTATCCAGTCAAGTCATGTTTGCCTTTTTAGTTGTTACTGTTTCTTTGGTCGGGTGGGTTTTATCTCGTGTGGTGCTTGTTGAGTATGTACAAGTATTGGTATTGCCAAATGCCCCATCGCAAGAAAAAGAAATCCACAACTACACTGGTAGTTACTATTTGAATACTACATTTGCAGAATTGATGCTTCATGAACACAACAGGTTACGAAGTGCGCATGGTGCACAGTTGCTTAAATGGGATACCCGGGTATTTGAATTTGCTTCCTGGTTTGCGTCGGTATACAACTGTTCAGGCAGCTTGGAACACTCCGGCTACAATTACGGTGAAAATTTGGCTTTTGGGTATCAGTCACTAGCCGCCATAGAAGCATGGTATGAGGAAGGAGAAACATATATTTATGGTAATGAAAACATCTACAACCACTTCACCGCATTGGTTTGGAACAGTACAGACAGCCTTGGGTGTGCTTACAAACAATGTGACAATGGTCTATATACTGTGTGTTCATACAATCCTCCGGGAAACGTCATTGGACACTCAACTCAAAACGTTTTCCCACCGGTGTTCTCAAAGGTGATCACATAATATTTTCTCGTCAATATCCGTATAGTTTTCGAAAAACGATCTAAATAAATCGGTCAATCTAACAACATCAAACGTGCCCCCTGTTTCTCTGATCGAGTGCATCGATAACTGCGGGTTACCCAAGTCCAATGTTCTAATACCCAACTTGGCCGCTAATATAGGACCAATGGTGGACCCACAAGGAGAGTCGTTTCTAACGACAAACAACTGCAACGGAACCTCAGCCCTGTCTGCAACCTTTTTGAGCAATACTATACCCGGTGAGTTTGTTGCGTATCTCTGATTGGCATTTATCTTAATCACAGGACCCATGTTCAATTGTGGGCGGTTCTGAGACTCGTACTTTTCACTGTAGTTAGGATGCACACCATGGGCCATGTCAGATGACAATAAAAAGGATTTCGACATTGTCTGATGGAAGTAGTCGTGTGCAACACCGCTGCCCTCGAAGTCGGCCCTAGTCAAGCGTTGGATAATATCTGGCAAGAAAGTAGAGTCAGCACCTTGTGCAGAGACACTGCCAATTTCCTCGTGGTCAAAAGTGAGATCATGGAGATACCACTGTTCCCAGCCAACTTGTCCACTGATTCAATAATAGCCCTGGTTGCTGTGAAACACGATGTTAAATTGTCCAATCTGGGGGAAAATATAAACTCGTCGTTCAAACCTCCGATGACAGACTTTTGGTGGTCAAACAAAACCAATTCAAAATCTTCAATTTGTTGTGGTGTGACACTTAACTCTTTGGCAATCAACTTTACCAAGGACTGGCTGTGGCGAGTAACAACACTCTGGACAGACTCAAACTCTTCTGGGGTCAACTTCAAGTTGGGGTCGTCCGCACACGTTTTGGTGACTCGTTCTTGTCGATCGCAACCTGTCCTGCAATTGGAACCAACTTGGTTTCTCTGTTGAACTCAAACTTGGTGTTGACTTCACGATCTAAATGTATGGCCAAGGTAGGGATTCTCAACAATGGTTTGTCAACTTTCAACAATTTCGGAATAAACTTGTCGCCCTCTTTGACATAGACTCTTCCTGCAATGGACAAGTCACGGTCGAACCACGAGTGTGCAATCAAGCCACCGTATTGTTCTACCCCGACCTGGATAAAGCCCTCGGCCGTTCTCTTGGAAACTGGCTTGATTCTAAGACATGGGGAATCCGTATGTGCTCCTACAATTGCAATCCCATTACCGTTCTGGAATTTATTACCGACGGTAAAGGCAATCAAAGACGAGCCATTTCTTGTAACGTAATATTTCCCTCCTCTTTTCAAAATGTGACTTGTATCCCAATTATTTCTTTCCACAAGCTCCTCAAAGCCAGCTTGTTTGAGCAAAGATTTTGCTGAGTTCACAGCGTGGTATGGTGTTGGGGACGCATTGACAAAGTTAATAAATTCTTGTGCGTAGTTTAATGCTCGTGTGGAAGTAGAAGGTGATGCCATTTTGGTATTCGGTTGTGAAGATAATCAAGAGAGCAGGTTTGAGTGATAGTCGCAGCCTTTTATAGTGTAATCAGTGTGCTTTGGTTGTTTTCTTTGTTCCAGTTTTCTTTTTTTGCCTTTTCAGGCTAGTCCTCTGACCCGAACGGCACGACGTGGTAGGATGCAAAAAGATTACACACACTGGAGTTACCACAAATGCTGGAATTGAATTGATTACAAAATGTAATACATGTTAACTTGTAAGTTCTTTTGGTTGATAATATTTGTAGATCAAACGCACCTCTGTCATGTGTCATGTCACACTGTAGCCAGGAATACTACTTTCCACTACTCAAATCCAATGTATCGAGTGCATGTGGGGACAAACTATATTGTTGGGTTCATCATCATTGGACATCGTTTGACATTGGATAGGATAACAATGTGACTGGCCAGCTACTAGAGTTACAGTCTGTGCTTGATCCTGACTGACATATTGAGCAACTGCACGACATCGCATTACCCATGGGCCTATAAATTACTGGTCCAAGAATGGAATGAAAATTTTTTTTTTTCCGAATTCCTTTCTTTTCTTTTCTCCTCAGCTCCTATTTCTGCCCCAAATTCGTTTTTTTTTGCAATGGGATTATGGGTTCTGGTGATGGAGTAGATCAAGCCATCGAACAGGCAATTGCTACCTTTGATACAACCAGCTTTTGTTTTGTTTTATGGATCGTGTGGTAGATTTGTATCCGTAGTTGGTTTGTTGATTGATTATACAGTCAATGAGCTGATCGTCCCACTATATTTCATTTGATTCTTGTAGTTTAAGCATGTGTGTAGAGATTGTTTCTTTTATTTGCCAAATGGAACTCTATTAGCTCTGTGAGAGGAGAAATTATTGTTTTGAGCTGGTTTGGTTATTAGTATTACAAATTATCGCAAGAAATTGGTGAAAAAATTAAAGTAAAATTAAGCATCTATTGCTCGCACCCATAGGGTTAGTTCTGATGTGAAGGTTACTACCAACATTGAACAAAGAATTAGTAAAGGGACTCGTAAGGTTACTGAGCAGAGTGAACTACTACAATAATGAATATGGTCTTGTATATATAGAATTGTCTTGATGGGCCCTTGTCGGTTGTTGTAGTTGTGTTGGTAACCACATGTATATAAATTTTCCTAGCTTAAACTGGAACGGAAATGCCTCGTATGTGTGTGTAGTCTAGTCTTGAAGAATGTACATCGTTGTTATCATTGTGATACCTCACGAACATGGAAACTTTCATCAAAGGTTACAAATCATGTGAGATAATCTCTTATACAGCATCGAACTATCAAGAAAAACAACTACAAAAACCAAAATGAATAGCAAAGCATACAGAAAGGATGATGTTTTAGCTCGATAAAACTAAATATCTCAATCATTGTGCTCTGAAAAATTATCATTAGCATCTGCTCTTTTGGGTTCTTATATGAGGAAACTACCGCCGCTGAATTTCCTATATTAAATAATTCATTAACCAACACAAAGAATCATTCAGCGTCAATTGAGTTATACTATATACGACAACTGATTAATGTTTATTTACTTGCACTAATATTTTGCCTTATTTTCTAACAACGCGTTTATGCGCAATGCCTCGCATTGTCATCCCCAAACCAGATCTCACTATTTTATTTTTCGTGTCCTATTGGGAAAAGGAAAAACGACAAAATTAAAGAACGCCTTAACAAAGTTGATTTGACTTACAACAATCAACTCCTAATACAAATCAAAATGAGAATCCTTTATCTACTATTATTATTTATTTCATTGGCAACTTGTCGAACCACCCCTTTATTGGTAGCATCGCATAAGTTGGTTCGTGGATTGAAGCAGGAGATTGATCCTTCAAACTTGGCAGTTCATAATGCTACTTCTGTTACAAACATGCTTAAGAAATTGATTACCGACTGTTCATCTGATGCTTACCTTATTGTAAATCTACCTGGATTGACATATCAAGATTTAACAACTGCCAATAAGGATAATTGGCCATTTTTGAGAAAGTATCTTTACATGGCATCGACTCTTGTTGGGTTACCACGCGTTCAATCAACTTTAGATTTGGACTTTCTTGAACAATACATTATTAATAACTGTGAAGCTGAGACCGTAAATGTTTTCCAGAGTCATGAAGAGGTAGTTGATTATTATGATGTCAGAACTCGTGTGATTAGAATAGATCTAGCTCCATTATCCAACGAAGATTACGATCTAAGAATTAACCAAATATATGATTGTGATCAATTGCTTAGGAAAATTTTAAGAAAATTGCCATCTCCTCATTATTCAATCATATTTACCAGTTTGGATCCAGGTACTATCCACCCTGTTCCAAATATTGTGATGCAGAAAGACCCGAGTTCGTTTGAAATTTTTAGTGATATCTTGAATGATCCGGTAAATAACCAAGAGGTGGAAAAAAACGACAGATTCCATAAAGTTGAACCCAATTTGAATCCAATTAGACATAGTAATGACAAGTACATGAGAAACAAAAAGAAAGACGAGATCCATTTGTTTGATTATGAGTTGTGGGCCAAAAATGAAAAGTTAATTTCCACTATTTTGGTGATGATCATCAGTATATTTATGATGAAAATTATATCATTCTTCAAATCCTTGAAACAAAGAATTGCCGAGTATAGAGAAAACAAGAATAAAAAAGGAATTATAACTACCGACAAGAAGAAGGACTAAAATAAATAAATCAGTGTTTATAATAAATATATACATGCATTCTTCTATAAAAGACGTAACTGTGACTATTCCGTAATCTTATTCTTCCGGTTATTGGTATATATATATGAATTCCCACAATCTTTCCATTTTTTTTGCTATATATTTGTCGTTTTTCATTTTTTTTATTATTATTTTTTGTTTTCAATGTATTGTTTTACGTCTGATTCTAATAATTTCATTTATTACACATTATCGTTTTCATCTTCCTCTTCCTCGTCTTCTTCGTCAAGTTCCTCTTCATCCTCAAACAAAACACTAGCGTCAAAATACAATGATGGGTCTAAACTTGAAATATCTGCAGACTTTGACTCACCTTCTAGTAACAATTCGCTCATGATTTTACCTGTTCCAGGAGCATTGTTAATACCCCAGCATGAATGACCGGAAGCAAGATACAAGTTTGCAACATTGGTTTCCCCAATTAACGGACCACTGGATGAAGGAACATCTAATACCGGTAAATAGCATGCTTGACGTTTTAGTATTTGACCTTTTCTTAAATTAGGCGACACTTTACCCACTTGACGGAACAACTCATCACACTTGGATTTCACAACTTCAACATCATCTGTTGTCTCTGGAACAGCCACTGTAGAATCACCTTCTCCACATACATATACTTCATCTTGTCTGGCATAAATTTCTGGTGAGATATACGAGAAGGGACCTGTTTTGAATTCAGTAAAAATAGCATATGGACTAACAGGTTGATCCTTAAATGGTGCTATAGTAATAGAATGTGCTCGTAAACCCGATATTGGACAATCTGGTAATATCTTGGAAGTCCATGGTCCAACTGTTAACACAACTTGTTCGGCTTCAATGCTAATTGTCTCGCCTTGGTTTTTTTCATCTTTGGCTGAAGTAGGCTGATACTCAACGCCTGTAGCAGACCCCGATTCTTCGGAATATGTAATCTGATCAACCTTACCTAAAATCAACTCTAATGCACCTTTGGAATCTTCCACAGCTTTTCTCAAGATGAAATTTGTGAATTTGTATGGATGAACTTGGGCAGTGGTATCAGTGCCTCCTAAAGTCGAACAATGGTCAATCAACGATGATGTAATCCAATTTAAGTTAGGTGGTAAACGGTTGTTTAATGTGTCTAATTGAAGCTTAGAAGAAGATCTAGTATTTCTAGCAGTCTTTTTAGGAGGTCTATCAGTTATGGATGATGAAGAATCGCTATCATGGGCAGTTACTTGTTTAAAGGTTCCATCATCAAATTCATCGCGTTCTTCACTATCATTTTCATCATATTCTTCCTCATCTTCATCTTCATATCCGTTGCCATTTTCAGGTTTATTCTTATCCACCAAGTGAGATATATCACCTTCCAATGAAACTGTCGTCAATCTTCTGTAACCCCATTCCTTTTCACCATTGAACTCGTTCGATAGCTGCTGGTGCAAGTCAAATGACAATGATACTATCTGTTCTGGAAAGGCCCACAATGCCAATAATCCTCCAGCTTTACCACTGGCACCTCCTGCAACTCTTTTACTTTCTATGAGGGTGATGTGATACTTTTCAGGGTCAAACTTTGGGTGTTGGACAAGGTAGTACGCTGTACACACACCAATTATACCTGCTCCGACTATTACGATGTGGTGTTTACCTTGATGTTTTCCTGACGGTTTCGAATTAAACTTTAAATACTCTGGCATGATTTAAAGATACTAAGTATGTTGGTTATTCCTAGAGATGGACAATGTAGTATAACTAGATTGATGGCAGTGAAGGTTTCCTTTGAGTTATTTTTCTCTCTCTTTTTTTTCTTTGTCTCTTTGTTGTTCTCCAAATTCTCTCACACTCTTGGCCTTTTTATTTTGTTTTTCCTGATGCCACTGGAAGAATAGATTGTAAGATGGGAAAAAAAATTACGGATCTTGAATTAAACTTTTCCTCAATTGCAAAAACAAAAGATAAATTTAAAAGAAACTAATTAATTAGTTGATATTGAAATGATATTCAAATGGTGAATTTGTTGTTGTTCTTCAATTGGGAGAAAGAAATCAGTAATTGAAATGCGAAGAATTTTTTTAAATAAATTATTTCTCCTAAACTTTGTAAACGCAGTAGTTACTCAATGTACGTTTTTCTTTTGTACTGTAATGTAGTCTTTCCCCACCTAATCTTTAGAAAAATCAGTTGACTTTTTTTTTTTGATTATTTTTTCTCTAGTGATTAGGTAATCTCGGTTCGATATATGGCGGCAAGTTACCCTCTATACTTTATACACTTTAGAACTCGATTGTTATTACTCAGCTGTGACTGAAGCTCTCTGAAACTGAAATCAAAAATATCAAATACCCAAGGATCTAGGAAATAATGGAATAGTTCGTTCTCCGTTGAATCCTAGTGTCGTATACTTGATGTCCTTTTTTTTTTTTTTTGCAACACTATTCTAACAACGGTATTAGTAATATCTCGACAAAATTCACTGATACTTTTAATATATAATCTCTCGACCGTGAAGTGAGAAAATGAATCAGTATAATCAATAATAATGGTTGAGAACTCGGGGTCCTTTTATGTTCTAGTATGGTTTTGAATCCGATTAAAATGTATTTTAATTCGTGCGTCGTCTGTCTTTGTATGGCCCTGAAGCGTAATTGGATCTAAGTGAGGATTAGTAATGCAACTATGGTTTGGTATACTTCTCACGTTCAAAGATGACTAAACAGAATCGTTGAATGTACAGAAAGAATTCTAACTTTATTGAAGAAGAAAGAAGAGGGATAAAAAAATATATACTGGCTGGTATTTTGTACTTTTTTTTACTAACACGATTGAGTTACAAAAAGCAATGGCAAAAAAAATAAAAATAAGTGGCTTTAGCGTTCTGCAAAACAGGTGATTTTTTTTTCCTCATTTTGTTTAATGTCTAATTAAAAAAAAAAAAATCAAGAAGCAATAAGGTGGGGAGCAAAATGAAGTTAAGGCTATCACATAAGATTTTTAGCTCTCTACAGTATTTTATGATGGTTTTTACATTTATAATTACAATCTGATTTGAATTTGGCTTATTGTTATGTACAATACCTCTATCCTTAATTGCAACATGTTGATATCCATGATCTTTACTCCAATGTATCTTTTGTGATTCGTCCTTTCTTCTAATTTCTCATTTTGTTTTAGGTGAAATCATTTCAACAACTGATGTGGTACATCTTGAAGTTGTTTATTGTGCTTTAATATAATTTTCAAACCAAAACTAAATCATTGAATGAATTAACAGCTGTGTTAATATACCCCATTTAATATCAAAGCATCTATCTACTACTTATGTACTGTATTTTGCAAGGAAAATGAAAGTTATTTCCTATTTTGTGCCTCGCTCCATCATACTTCAGATCTTTGCAACCAAATCTATTACCAGTTTTCTTTTCTTTTTTTGTTTAAAGTATACGTATTTCTATTTGCTGTTCCTATTAAGTAGTATTTAAACATTCGTCTTCATGTCTCTGTACCTGCATGAATTTACAGGTACCCCAGGTGTCACCGAAGCTTCATCAAGCAGAGCTAATACTTCAAAGAAAAAGAAGATATCCAAAACAAGAGATGCCTCACGTTATATGGTTACCCCTTTGACAACCAACCAGATTCCACCATTGGAAACCTCGACTTCAAAATCTTCACATATATCTACTTTAGTGTTGAGTACTTCTTCAGGAACTACTAATACTAAAGAAATTGAAGTACTGTTTGATTCAATTGATGTCGGTGATGATTTCCAGCAGGTGGGTAATGACAAAATCAGTCCACCTAAACATACCATTAGAGATATTGATAAGAATAAAGAGTCACTCGTTGAACAAATTGAATCAGGATCCGAAAGTTACTACCCTCATTTTGAAAACTCGTCCTTTTTTGATCCATCCTCCGGTGATGTAGGAGCATTTGAATTCAACCATTACCCCTTATCAAATCTGGTAATGGATATCTCAAACGACTCAACTGTTGACTGGGATCTCGATTTACCTAAAAATTTGCTGTTTGCTGAATGGAGCAATAAATTATCAAGACTAGCACAGGAAGAGTTAGAGTTATACAGAGCACTAGCTGCTAGAAGATTTAAATTATTTTACCAATTTGAAATATTAAATTCTATAGTGAACGCTCATGCTCAAAAATTGCAGTCAGACGAAGATCAATTAATTGAGAAAATCAATAAATTTAAAATGCAGTTGTCAGAAATCATGGGATTGAATTTATAAATAACTATTGTATAGCTATACCTGTTTAACCCTGTGAACACCATCCCATATGAACAAAAAACTCATAAATTTTTGATGCCTTGTTAACATCTATCTTCAATGATTGTCTAGCGTCCTTCTTCTTCAAAACACCGTTATTTTTTACAGCTTCTTTCATTAGTTGGTTTTTAATAGCCAAATATGGCTTTGGTAAAATTCTTAACGTGGCACACAATTGCTTTTCTTCCGCTGATAGTAATTCAAAATCGGCCGCATGGCTAATATCAAGGGGAGCTCTTGTAGCTGATGCCTTTGGCTTAAACTCAGGTTGAGGGGAGAACTTATTCCTATGCCCATTTCCATTTATCAAGCCAGGAGTCAGCGAGTGTCTACCAGAGAGAGTTCCATTTCCCATTCTTTGATAATGAGCAGCCCTGATAACTTTATCCTTTTCGAATTTAGCGCCGTCGTCAAGCGTTGTGATTCCATTTCTTCTCCAGGTCTGCAATTGTTGTATCTTCATGCGACATTTCAATTCCGTTAATAAATCACGACAAAATGAATCAAAGTCTCCTGGCGTTAGAATCCTAATGTACGCATTTATCTTTTTCAACAAATCTTTTTCTTCCTTTGATTTTCGTTTATCAGAACTGATATTCTTTCGGTATTCTAACAAATTATTCAAAATCATAACTCTTTTTCGTTCAGCTCTTGTTGTCAACCTTGAATTGTAAATATCCAATATCGTCAATTTCAAATCAATATCATTGGCCAGATCTTCCGGATCAAAAATCATATCCTTTATTGGAACCTCAGCTTCATTTTCTGCTTCATGATCAAACTCCAATCTACCAGGCATGTATCCTTGAATTTCGTGACACAATGGAACTGAAGCAACTGGTTTACCCTTTGGTGGTGGTAATGGCATATTCTTTCTCTTTTCCAATCTTTGTTTTCTTTCTTCCAAAAATTGTAGAGGAGATACTTCTGTAAAATTCTTATTCATATCAGGTAATGGATAGTCTTTACTTTCAAGATAGATTTTAAAATAATGTTCAGCAACTTCTTCTTTAGATCTATTGCCAATATGGTCAGCGATATCTGCCCAATTACCTAACCCGAAAGTTTCACATCCCTGGAGTAATAACAACTCCTCATCTGCTCCCCACTCTCTATCAAATATCGGGTATGTGTTTTGTTCAATTATTTGATAATCATGCCATGGTTTATGATCACTTGTGGTTAGTCCTGCTGCAAAACATGGAACACACAAGTCATAATCCGTGCATATTGCACATTGGATACGTATTCTATTCGTACAATCTGTGCTACAAACATCACAGTGAAATAACTTAGTTCTTGAATCCATGGTATAAATGAGTAATGTGAAATTGATGCTGGGGTATGGTGATTAAATATAATTTTAATTTTAATTTTAAGAATTTTGTTTTTATTTTTTTTTTTTTTGCAATCAAAAAAACTGTGTGTGGACGACAAATTAGTAATAATACAAACAAATAAAGAAAAAAAAGACAGGACGATTGTTGTGTGGTGGGACTCTTTCGATTTTGAATCTATCAAAATCTATCTATCAATCAATCAAAAGGAAGTAAAAATGGCAATTAATGTGTAGATTATTAATAAATATATCCAATTAAAAAAGGAAAAAAAATTAGAATATGGGCTGTTGTAGAACGTTGTTGTTGAATCTGGATAACTGTTTATGTCTGCCAGCGGCAACATTTTTTTTTTCCTTTCCTCTTTGAAACTAGATTCAAGGAATTTTTATTTTCTCTTTCCAAATGATTCTCGTTTTCGGTCATATAAATCCAGTTCACGTGTAGGGTAATAGCCCTAATAAAAAATATTTGCACGTGCACAATATTATCTGCAGTACATTTGTGCGACAGAATATTTAATCAGTTTAGATGCAGAAAAAAAAATTTGGTATGCTTTCCAGCGGTTCATACAATTTGTCGCGCACAACCAAGAATCAATGCACTAACAGTGAGAGATTATGGTACCATTGTACACGCCCACGAGAAAGTCTCACTGTATTCTGAGTATACGCAGAAAAAATCTATATTATCAAATTTGAAAATTCTTCCTTTTTGAAAGTGATATCGATAGCAGAAGATATAATCAACAAAGATGGTATGTCAGAACACAAATACCCATACATTTCCCTAATAGGAGCTGACTATAATTTAATGATTAATGGAAACAAGAGTGTGAGATGAAGATTAAAAGGAATAGATGTTTTACCAAGAATTAAAAGAGAATGAACTTCAGTAAAGAACAACCAATAAAAAAAAGTGAATAATGGGCAAGCAAACATATAGGGAAATGTAACTAAATATACCAGAGCCAACTATTTGATACTAACTAATTTATTTTATTTTTAGGGTCGTGTTAGAACTAAGACTGTTAAAAGAGCCTCCAAGGTTTTGATTGAAAGATTTTACCCAAAATTGACTTTGGATTTCGAAACCAACAAGAGATTGACTTCTGAAATTGCTGTCATCCAATCTAAAAGATTAAGAAACAAGATTGCTGGTTACACCACCCACTTGATGAAGAGAATTCAAAAAGGTCCAGTTAGAGGTATTTCTTTCAAATTGCAAGAAGAAGAAAGAGAAAGAAAAGATCAATACGTTCCAGAAGTTTCTGCTTTGGACTTGTCTCACACCAACGGTCAATTAGAAGTTGATGCTGAAACCGCTGACTTGGTCAAGACCTTGGGTTTCAAGATTCCTTTGCAAACCGTTTCCATCTCTGCTCAAAGAGGTCCAAGAAGATTTGCTAAAAGAAACTAAACTGGGAT
Organism: Candida sojae; assembly: GCA_013177575.1. Classification (NCBI taxonomy): domain Eukaryota; kingdom Fungi; phylum Ascomycota; class Pichiomycetes; order Serinales; family Debaryomycetaceae; genus Candida; species Candida sojae. The sequence goes on along the minus strand of WWPN01000005.1, from coordinate 1,717,968 downwards.
AAAATAATAAATAAAATAATAATATTCTTCTATTTGGGGTAATTTTAATGTAATTCTAGTTATTTAAATATTTTTGCTTTGTATAGTTCCTTTTTTGCAATGAAACCAACAATACATACATGTCACATACAGTAATAAAGTATTAATATTGTAATTAACCTGTTCGTAACAAAATTTTATCGATTCATGTGTATTCCTAGAAACATGCTACCGCAAGGTGTGGTTATCGACAAATTTGTTAGAGCGAGTAGTAAACCGGCACACATCTCATCTCCACTACGTGGAAAAAAAAAATTAATTTAAATAAAAAAACTAGAATAAAATTGAACTAAAGCTCTAAATAACAACCTAATCACCACCACTGTCACAACTAGAAATATTTGAACTATGGCTGAAAAAGTGAGATATTATTTGGAACAGTCAGTTCCTGAATTGGAAGATTTAAAATCAAAGGGGCTCTTTGATAAGAATGAAATCACGATGGTCATGAGAAGACGTACAGATTTTGAACATCGAATCACCGGCCGTGGATGTAAACCAAGAGATTTCCTTAGATACAGTGAATTTGAATCGAACCTTGAGAAATTACGTAAGAAAAGATACAATAGATTGAGCAAAGTGGGTTTGATTGACACTAAGCCAAGTATAAGTGATTGGGCTGGAACTCGTCGAATCATGTTTATATTAGACCGTTCTACCAGAAGGTATCCTGGTGAGACCGAGTTATGGTCACAATACTTGAAGTTTGCAAAACAGAATGGGGCAATTAAGGTCATATATAAAGTGTATTCTAGACTATTACAATTGCAACCTAGAAATATTGATGCCTGGCTATCAGCTGCCAAGTACGAGTTTGAAACGATTGGTAATGCCAAAGGAGCCAGAGCTTTATTCCAAAAGGGTTTAAGGATTAACCCTGAATCGACTGAATTGTGGTTAAACTATGCACAGTTTGAGTTGACCTATATTTCTAAATTGTTGGCTAGAAGAAAAGTTTTGGGCTTGCTTACTGAGAAACAACAAGGTGATGAAATGGAAAGGGAAGAGGCTAAAAGAGCGGAAGCACTCAAGAAGGATAATCTTAGTGGCAACAATGATGATGAAGGTGATGAGTTTGCTAATGATAAAATAGAATTGCCAAGTGCAGACGAATTGAAGGATGAATTGAACCATTTACCAGAGGCAGATATGAACATGTTGGGTAACCCAGAAACCAATCCTGCTTTGAAAGGGGATGTTGTGTTGACAATATTTGACTTGTGTATCCCAGCTATTCTTAAGTCAATGCCTGAACATTCTACTGTAATTAAATCAGTTGATAAAGCTTTTGAAATTGTGGGTAAATTCTTGAATTTGATTGACAAATTCCCAGACTTGAACAGAGAATACTTGTACTTGCATATTTTGAATTATCTTCAAAAGGAGTATCCAGAAGATTTGAGAACTACCCTTATTGATGTAACATTACCTATTAGAGGAGTTAACGTCGCTAGTGATGGTTTGGCTGCTAGTTTGCAATTATCAGTTAACAAGTTTATTGCTTATAAGCGTAAATTTAAGGATGCTACACAGAAAGATACATTGACCAACATGTTTGTCAACCAACTCAACAGCCAATTCTTTAATGACAACGAGCAACCGTCCGAAAAAGTGGATACTTTATTAAAAGCTATTATCAAGAAATGTCGCACCATCTAGTCTTGTTTGGATTCGTTGTCGACAGGCATATACTTGTGCTTTTTGATTTTATTGCTGATAGATCTATAGGAAAATATTACAACCAAAATCGAAGTGATGAATATAGTGACTAGTATATAGGTATAGAAGAATGAATAACTTATTGGGATAAAAGCAATAGGGAATTTGTAGAAGCCGTCTTGAAATGGCAAGTTGGAACCCTGGTTAGAGTTTGCTGGGATTAGTTGATCCAACCATCTAACTGCAAAATTTAAGGTTACTTCGTCACCAATGACGGTTCTGGTGGTATTTGTACCGGATCCAAACGCAATGGCACTTATAAAAGTAAACTGATCTTCGTTGTTGTTGGAAGGTTTGGTGATAAGAACGTTCATAGAGTGATCAATATCGATATGGGATTCAGATAACGTACCTCTAAAACTGAAAGTGAACGGGATGTATGAACCACCTTTTTCTATCAGTAATGGTTCGGAGGACAATGGCAATCTGCAACTAAACGGAACATCCTCATGCAAATACAATTGGAACAAATGGTACAATTCATCAGTGAACTCAATAGTACAGCTTATATCTTCAGTAATGCCGTATTTAAACATTAATGGTTTGCCGGTTTCTTTACATTTAGGGAAAGCACCATACATGATGTTTTCCTTTTCGTCGAATTTATGTTCACCATTGTCGATATTTCTTTGGATGCAATCAAAGTTGATGTCCTGACCTTTGGTATATGGTTTGATGTCGGCCGGTATTTCACCCTTTGAATTTACTGGATACCAGTCAATAGCATGGGAAAGTGAAAAAGTTGACAACAATAACAGGATGGTTGATATCTTCATTATGGTGGTGGATGAAAGAAAGTAATGCCGAAAAACAAAGAGACAGCACAGAACAAGATCAAATACACGAAGGAAAAAAAAATATACCATACAAATCATTAAAATGATGAAGAAAACGCGAGTTGAAACCAAGAGAAAAAAAAAAGGACAATCAGATGCCAGAAGCGAGGAATCGTTTACGCATGACTATTTAGGATATTAGGTAATGTAAATAATGAGGTCGATTTGTCATTTAATTAAAAAAGTTCAACTGCGCCAAATGTAAACATATTCACAACGTGCATCTTTGCGGCATTGTTAATTAAGCTATGAATCTAAGATTTGTATAGAATAGGTGAATTGTAATGTGGCTAAAAAAATATATAGGTCATTGACCAAGTACATAATGAATTTTTAACAGCAATTATGTTAATATTTGTTGAATAAATTTCCATCGTTTTCAACCATAGGAACCTTCAACTTAATTCTCGTACACTCAATAATTGATAATGATAGTGCAGGACTTCTCCTCTGTACATTCAACAAAAAAAAGAGTAAAAGCAAATACTCTAGCTATTGCAACATAATTTCTTTCAAAATAATTGCAAAAAAAATGCTTCTGGAGGGGATTGAACCCACGACCGTCGCGTCTCAACGACTGTGCATTAAGCATAGCTTTCAAATCTATAAGCACGAAGCGCTAACCGCTGCGCCACAGAAGCAACCACAAACTCGACCTGCGCCGGGCTAGAAGCCGCGGCGAAAGCTGGTAAACAAGTATCTATGATAGGTGTCACCGACTATGCCACAACTTCTAATGGTGATAAAACTCATTTGGTGCGCTCACTTCATACAAAGGAGTGAAGAGAAAAAATAAAGAATTTCAAGTGAGAAAAACAAGAAAACTAGCCCTAAGGGTGCCAGCAACTGTACAATCCATGTACTTATTCTTATTCTCATTTCACCCTGGGGCATACCATTTCTTATACTCCATAGTAATATTTGTATCTGAATAGTTCAATCATTTAATTAGATAAACGCGAGCACTTCCAAATACGTCTAGCATGTTTGTATCGGTGGGTAATTTTAACAAATGAATCGTAACTCTGTAGTAAATGCTTAATTTTACTTTAATTTTTTCACCAATTTCTTGCGATAATTTGTAATACTAATAACCAAACCAGCTCAAAACAATAATTTCTCCTCTCACAGAGCTAATAGAGTTCCATTTGGCAAATAAAAGAAACAATCTCTACACACATGCTTAAACTACAAGAATCAAATGAAATATAGTGGGACGATCAGCTCATTGACTGTATAATCAATCAACAAACCAACTACGGATACAAATCTACCACACGATCCATAAAACAAAACAAAAGCTGGTTGTATCAAAGGTAGCAATTGCCTGTTCGATGGCTTGATCTACTCCATCACCAGAACCCATAATCCCATTGCAAAAAAAAACGAATTTGGGGCAGAAATAGGAGCTGAGGAGAAAAGAAAAGAAAGGAATTCGGAAAAAAAAAAATTTTCATTCCATTCTTGGACCAGTAATTTATAGGCCCATGGGTAATGCGATGTCGTGCAGTTGCTCAATATGTCAGTCAGGATCAAGCACAGACTGTAACTCTAGTAGCTGGCCAGTCACATTGTTATCCTATCCAATGTCAAACGATGTCCAATGATGATGAACCCAACAATATAGTTTGTCCCCACATGCACTCGATACATTGGATTTGAGTAGTGGAAAGTAGTATTCCTGGCTACAGTGTGACATGACACATGACAGAGGTGCGTTTGATCTACAAATATTATCAACCAAAAGAACTTACAAGTTAACATGTATTACATTTTGTAATCAATTCAATTCCAGCATTTGTGGTAACTCCAGTGTGTGTAATCTTTTTTTGCATCCTACCACGTCGTGCCGTTCGGGTCAGAGGACTAGCCTGAAAAAGGCAAAAAAAAAGAAAACTGGAACAAAGAAAACAACCAAAGCACACTGATTACACTATAAAAGGCTGCGACTATCACTCAAACCTGCTCTCTTGATTATCTTCACAACCGAATACCAAAATGGCATCACCTTCTACTTCCACACGAGCATTAAACTACGCACAAGAATTTATTAACTTTGTCAATGCGTCCCCAACACCATACCACGCTGTGAACTCAGCAAAATCTTTGCTCAAACAAGCTGGCTTTGAGGAGCTTGTGGAAAGAAATAATTGGGATACAAGTCACATTTTGAAAAGAGGAGGGAAATATTACGTTACAAGAAATGGCTCGTCTTTGATTGCCTTTACCGTCGGTAATAAATTCCAGAACGGTAATGGGATTGCAATTGTAGGAGCACATACGGATTCCCCATGTCTTAGAATCAAGCCAGTTTCCAAGAGAACGGCCGAGGGCTTTATCCAGGTCGGGGTAGAACAATACGGTGGCTTGATTGCACACTCGTGGTTCGACCGTGACTTGTCCATTGCAGGAAGAGTCTATGTCAAAGAGGGCGACAAGTTTATTCCGAAATTGTTGAAAGTTGACAAACCATTGTTGAGAATCCCTACCTTGGCCATACATTTAGATCGTGAAGTCAACACCAAGTTTGAGTTCAACAGAGAAACCAAGTTGGTTCCAATTGCAGGACAGGTTGCGATCGACAAGAACGAGTCACCAAAAACGTGTGCGGACGACCCCAACTTGAAGTTGACCCCAGAAGAGTTTGAGTCTGTCCAGAGTGTTGTTACTCGCCACAGCCAGTCCTTGGTAAAGTTGATTGCCAAAGAGTTAAGTGTCACACCACAACAAATTGAAGATTTTGAATTGGTTTTGTTTGACCACCAAAAGTCTGTCATCGGAGGTTTGAACGACGAGTTTATATTTTCCCCCAGATTGGACAATTTAACATCGTGTTTCACAGCAACCAGGGCTATTATTGAATCAGTGGACAAGTTGGCTGGGAACAGTGGTATCTCCATGATCTCACTTTTTGACCACGAGGAAATTGGCAGTGTCTCTGCACAAGGTGCTGACTCTACTTTCTTGCCAGATATTATCCAACGCTTGACTAGGGCCGACTTCGAGGGCAGCGGTGTTGCACACGACTACTTCCATCAGACAATGTCGAAATCCTTTTATTGTCATCTGACATGGCCCATGGTGTGCATCCTAACTACAGTGAAAAGTACGAGTCTCAGAACCGCCCACAATTGAACATGGGTCCTGTGATTAAGATAAATGCCAATCAGAGATACGCAACAAACTCACCGGGTATAGTATTGCTCAAAAGGTTGCAGACAGGGCTGAGGTTCCGTTGCAGTTGTTTGTCGTTAGAAACGACTCTCCTTGTGGGTCCACCATTGGTCCTATATTAGCGGCCAAGTTGGGTATTAGAACATTGGACTTGGGTAACCCGCAGTTATCGATGCACTCGATCAGAGAAACAGGGGGCACGTTTGATGTTGTTAGATTGACCGATTTATTTAGATCGTTTTTCGAAAACTATACGGATATTGACGAGAAAATATTATGTGATCACCTTTGAGAACACCGGTGGGAAAACGTTTTGAGTTGAGTGTCCAATGACGTTTCCCGGAGGATTGTATGAACACACAGTATATAGACCATTGTCACATTGTTTGTAAGCACACCCAAGGCTGTCTGTACTGTTCCAAACCAATGCGGTGAAGTGGTTGTAGATGTTTTCATTACCATAAATATATGTTTCTCCTTCCTCATACCATGCTTCTATGGCGGCTAGTGACTGATACCCAAAAGCCAAATTTTCACCGTAATTGTAGCCGGAGTGTTCCAAGCTGCCTGAACAGTTGTATACCGACGCAAACCAGGAAGCAAATTCAAATACCCGGGTATCCCATTTAAGCAACTGTGCACCATGCGCACTTCGTAACCTGTTGTGTTCATGAAGCATCAATTCTGCAAATGTAGTATTCAAATAGTAACTACCAGTGTAGTTGTGGATTTCTTTTTCTTGCGATGGGGCATTTGGCAATACCAATACTTGTACATACTCAACAAGCACCACACGAGATAAAACCCACCCGACCAAAGAAACAGTAACAACTAAAAAGGCAAACATGACTTGACTGGATAGAATGGTCCTGATACTCCTTACAATAATAACACTACCAACAACAAAAAAGTAATGGCACACATGTTTAATATATGTACTCGATAACGCTACTAGAAGCGCCGTTTTAATTGTTTTTTTCTTCTTTCACCGCAACACTTGTGAAACTTTTTAAAAACGATGCAACATTATCTATTGACTATGGATATACATGTATTCATATGGGCAATTCAAAATTAACTCTACCTAAATTATAAGAAATTTTCTACAAAATTGTACTTGAACTTTGCCCAGCCTTTTAGGGAATCAGCATATTTCTTCTCCTCTTGCTCTTCCTCTGTTTCAAAGTATCTGTCTGTGTCAAAGTCCATGTCCTCCAGCCTGATGAACTTGTCTTTACCCCTCTTGATTATTAACCACCAAATCAAGAAAGAAAGAGGGAAGACCCCTAGTTCAAGATATGACTGAAAGAAATCGTGCGTACTAAATGGAGAAAATGTTGACCAACCCTGCACAAGAATAATAAACATACCAAATATAACCACAAACCATGGACCATAAGGATAACTCCAGTTTTTCATCAACAATTCATGAGTTCTTCCTTGTTTTTCCAATCCTCTTCTGAATCTAAGAGATATAACACCAATTACCCACCACGAAATCAAATTTGACAAACCAACAATTGCTTGCAACCAATTCCATAACTCACCAGACCCCACAAAGGCAGAGGCAAAACATAATCCACCAAGTAACCAAGTGACAATAACTGCAACATATGGCACCTTCCAACGGTTAAGTGGTAAAAATACCTTGGGGATGTAACCATGCAAACTCAAGTTGTATGCCAAACGAGAACCAGCGAAAAGGGCGTGATTCCCAGCGGATATGATAGACGTCATAATCACTGCATTCATAAAATTACCAGCACCATGACTACCAACCATTTGGAAAACAATGGTGAATGGCGATGTGGCAATAGTTTTCGTTGATAAGTTAGGGTAATCATATGGAACATTCATACCAATGAAAAAGGCAGTGAAGATATAGAATATGAGAATACGGAAAAATGTCATCTTGATGGTTCGGGGAATTACTCGTGTAGGGTTCTTGGTTTCACCCGCTGTAAGTGTGATAGACTCAACACCTCCATATGCATAGGCAGCGGAGACGAAAACGGAACAGAATCCACGGAACCCATTGACAAACGGAGCATCACCATAGCTCCAATAACGGAAACCAATGTATTCATGAAGAGGATTCTTACCAGCATTACAAACAATACTGATAATGAAGAATATCACAATTGTCACGACTTTAAGTAAAGCAAGGCCATATTCTGCTTCGGCGTAGATCCTCACATGCAACACATTCAAGAAAAGAAGAAACACCCAAAATATGATGGATATGACGTACCAATGGAAATCAGTCCAGTATTGGAAAACCAATTGCAATGCAGTCAAATCAGCAGCAACACTAACACAATCATTGAGCCAGTAGTTAATCAACACAGCAAAAGCAAGGGAGTCTGAACCAAATCGTTTGGCATACACTGAGAATGAACCTGATACGGGATATTGCACTGACATCTCACCAAGACACAACATCATAAAAAAGATTAATAATCCTATAATCATATAGTTCAACAATAAACCCAATGGACCCGCAGTCTTCAACATTCTCCCCAGACTTAAAAACAACCCTGTACCAATGATACCCGCTATGGTTATCATATTAATTGTTCTAGTGGATAAGCTTCTATTAAGATGTTCCAGCCTTGGGGGCTCCAACGGATGGTCTGTAGATGATTCTTCTACCACATTTTCTAAATCAGTGACTGCTATTTTCTTTTCCTCAGTAGTATACTCAGACAGGTGTACCGCAGACATAGTAAAAATAAGTATTAGTGGATGATCCAGCAAAGAAAAATATTCCAATTCTTTATATTAGAGGGATTATACATGTTTTTATACCCTGTCTTCCATGAAATTCATAATTATTTGTCACACAATATTCTATATGGAAAAATGGCAAAAACAGAATAATTCTCTATTTCAAAAGAAAAGAAATATTATTTTTTTTTTCATGGATGCAATTGTCCCCTGCTCGGCGCGTGTCATATACTGAAGTTTGCCGTGCAACAGGCGAGCCACATCAAAAAAATATCGACAGATAACAAAAACAAACAACAGATAAACAAGAACAGCAATTTTCTTCCAAGAAATCAAAGTCTAAGCACACGGCTAACACATGTCTTGTTGTTTCCAATTGTCATGAAACTGTAAACCAAGGTCACATGTAAGAAAGATGGCTAAAATTATGCATAGAATTCAATTTGCGATACACCCTGTCTGAGAAAAAATAGAGGCATTTTAGTTGGAATAATATTTTTAGGTATCGTTCAGCAACCACAAAATAAAGATACAAAAATGCCGAAATATCACAAGCTCGTGCTTTCACGTGACCCATTTTTTTTTAAAAAAGGTTAAAAACCACCCCTCATATTTACTGCATAATCATCATTCAATTCATTATCATAAACTGTGGAGTAGAAGTATTGGATGATTCGAAATCTTAATATAACACAGCATTCTGGTTACTTTTATGTGTGATATGTTTCCTTAGTTTGTTTCTGTCTTGTTACATTTATCTGCCGCAGGGGGTCTGGGTCAGTACTTGAGAAACTTTGTATTAATTTGATCTCTGACTTAAGTTAAAGTCTATAGGTATATATGTTTCCTTGTTACAATGTATTTAAGTGCGGTTCTAAGTTATACAACGAGGAATGTGACTATGGTTTAGTCTGATCTAGATATGTTCTTGGAAATGATATGCCCGTGACAAGAAGAATATGATCTGAGACTATATGCAAACGGGAATTTTCTCATGTTTTCCATATGGAAGTTTTGTTTACTTAACTAACTAATATTCTCTACATTGTCTCCACTTAACTTTCCTACTGCTGGTTTTAACTCCTCTCATACCGAAGGATGTGTACCACTAAAAAAATGAGACTTTCATGGTCTCATCATAAGACATATATACTTTTGAGATAACAAGAGAGAGCCAGATAATACCTCTACATTTGAAGACCAATTTATGGGACCTTACCATATACGATATTATCCTAACAATTTTAAATCGATTTCATGCTTAATGATAATACTAATATTTTTTTTAAAAAACACAGGCACACAAACATTGAGCTTTCACCAAATACACACATATATATATAAATGCACTACTGGGAATGGGCGGATTCTGTATTCCTCTTCGTGCTATCATTTTAAAGTTCTCTCTTATTTTTTTTCATTATGATTAAAGACACCTACAGGTTCTATTCTATTTAGACTTCGTCATCTTAATTGTACAAGTCGTCTTCCTCTTCAACGTTACCAAAAGCAGCTCCCGAGTCACCGCCAGCAGCAGAACCATTATCAGCAGCATTAGCATTTTCATTGAATCTAAAGCTAGAGAATTGTCCTCTAGAGGCTTGCAATTGTTGAGCGTAAGATTCATAACGACGCAATTCCGCATCAGATACAGATCTCTTGGCAGTCTTCATTGCTTCTTCAAAATGAGCTCTGGTGATGAATGGAACAGGATCTTCTTCTTCAACTTCAACTTCGTTCATCTCAACATCTTCTCCTTTTATCTTTTCCTTTTCTTCTTTAACTTTGGTGATTTTGATTTGAGCTTCAATGGAATCCTTAATAGCAAACTTAGCAGATCTTTGAACGATATAGGATAAATCGGCACCAGAGAATCCATTTGTAATTTTAGCGATTTCATTCAAATCCAATCCAGGTTCTAATGGAGTGTTTCTCAATTGAGCTTGTAAGATAGACAATCTAGCAGGTTCATCAGGTAATGGAACGTAAATCAATTGATCCAATCTACCTGGTCTCAATAAAGCTGGATCAATTTGATCTGGTCTATTGGTAGCACCGATGACAAAAACATTCTTTTTGGCATTCATACCATCCATTTCGGTCAACAATTGATTGACAACTCTATCGGATGCACCACCAGCATCACCATGTGAACCACCTCTAGCTTTGGCAATAGAATCCAATTCATCCAAGAAAACAACTGTTGGTGCAGCAGCTCTGGCTTTGTCAAAGATATCACGGATGTTGGACTCAGATTCACCATACCACATACTTAACAATTCTGGACCCTTGACTGAAATAAAGTTGGCAGAAACTTCAGTAGCAACGGCTTTTGCCAAAAGTGTTTTACCAGTACCCGGTGGACCAAAGAATAAGACCCCCTTGGTTGGAGCCAAACCGAATTTTTGGTATTGGTCTGGGTGCAAGACTGGGTATTCGACGGTTTCTTTTAATTCATTCTTGATGTTATCCAAACCACCAATATCATCCCAAGTAACATTGACATTTTCCACAACAGTTTCACGTAATGCAGATGGGTTAGAGTTACCAAGAGCAAATCTAAAGTTGTCTTGTGTGACACCTAAGGAGTTCAAAACCTCAGTATCAATAGTTTCTTCATCCAAGTCAATGAGATCCATTTTTTCACGGATTTGTTGCATGGCAGCTTCTGAACACAAGGAGGCGATATCGGCACCAACAAAACCATGTGTTTCAGAGGCAATGGATTCTAAGTCAACATCGTCTGCCAATTTCATATTCTTGGTGTGGATTCTTAAAATCTCCAAACGACCTTCAGCATCTGGAACACCAATATCAACTTCTCTATCAAATCTACCAAATCTTCTCAAGGCAGGGTCAATGGAGTTTGGTCTGTTGGTAGCGGCAATGACAACAACGTTAGATCTTGCTTTCATACCATCCATAAGAGTTAACAATTGAGAAACAACTCTTCTTTCAACTTCACCATTGGTCTTGTCTCTCTTTGGAGCGATAGAGTCAATTTCATCAATAAATATAATAGAAGGCGAGTTCTTTTCAGCTTCTTCGAATGCTTTTCTCAAATTGGATTCAGATTCACCAGCCATTTTAGACATAATTTCTGGACCATTAATTAAAAAGAAAAATGCACCAGTTTCATTTGCAACAGCTCTGGCCATAATGGTTTTACCCGTACCAGGTGGACCATACATCAAAATACCCTTAGGTGGCTTGATACCAATAGATTTGAACAATTGTGGGTGTCTCAATGGCAATTCAACCAATTCTCTAATTTGAGCCATTTGTTTCTTACATCCACCAATATCGTCGTAACCAACTTCGTTCATACTATTTTCTTCATCTTCACGGTTGATTGGTTCACCTTCACAATGAATAATGGTGTCTTGGGCAACGATGGCCATTTCTTCTGGGTCAACTTCAACAACCTTAAATTCAACTTGTCTCATACCACCTCTCACAGTGAATAAGTCTCCTTTTCTCACAGGTCTGTAGGCTTCAACAAAGTATGGTTTCAAATAAAGGTCAAACAATGAACCAGTGATACCTTCAACAGTGTCAGCAATCGGCAACACAGAGATTCTGTTGGCATACTTAATATCAGGGCATGCATGAACAGTGACAATATCACCCAATCTGACACGTAAATTATTACGAACACATCTATTGATTCTTGCAACGCCATCTTCCATATCATCATCTGCCAACACAATCAAAACAGTATCTTTTCTTTTCTTACCTTTAACCAAAACGGTATCACCACGGAATAATTGCAATAATTCCATGGTATTTGAGGACATGGTTATAACTGAGTTGTCGTCGTTGGTGGCGTCATCAACAATCAAGGCATTATCTTTCTTCTTTCTTCTCAAAATGGCAGTGGCAGTTTTGTCATCTACTGCTGATGCACCAGAGGCATCAAAATGTGGTTTCTTATCTTCTTCACCAGTCATATTAATGATTATAAATTGTACTAAGACTTGGGTTGTAGTGAAAGTATGAAGTGAGAAAAAGTGAAATAAGGAAATCAGAAATTTGGTTGGCGTTGGAAATTTTCGTTCTCTCTTTTCCCTTGTTGTTCGCCTCTCACTGGCACACGCTCACGTATGTACATTCTCACTACTTTTTTTTCTTTCGTTATCAATCGCAAGACTGAAAATGACATGTACATTCTACGAAGAGAAATTGCTGTTAAAGAGGTGTTTGAAAAAGTATTACGAATCAAAATATGCTTATCACCATATTAGCCCAAAATTGATGCATTGAATAGGATATTAAAAACCATCATTGATGTTCACCAAAAAGTCTATACTATCTCTATATTGTTGGTGGTTCATTTTGCCACCGTTTTTTTTCTTTACCATGGAGTGCAAAAAAAGCCAAAATCAAATTAACCAGAGACTGCATATAATTCTTTGATGTCAGGTTGCGAAGCTTTTGGCCAAGGAACACGTGAATGGAGAATTTGATGAGGATGAAATAATGTCTAGTGATAAACTGAACGGTCCTATAAACGCATTAACCGCTATTGGGTTCAATTGCTGTTAACCTGCAAGAAAGCTGTCTTTCATGAATTCATTCCAAAAGCTTCTGTCCGTTACATCTAATACAATCACCGATTTACAATCCTAAATACTTATTGACTATGTAATTGTATTGATCAAAATGGTATTTTGTGGGGGTGGAGAGAGAACGAGCAAGAGGATCTAAATCACCATGAACTGAAGGCTCACCGCACTAAACGAACGGAGAGGATTCGATTTCTCGTTTTCCCAATGTTAATTTGTAACTGTTTTTTTTTTTGTCTTTTCGCTTTTCTGAGTCTCCCTTTTTTTTCTCAATTACTTTATCCTATAGGGTTACAACTACATTACTTCAGTTTAGTTTCTATTCAATTTCTTTGTTTTCGATTTTTTTTTTTTTTTGCAACCGATTCAATTATGGCCTCAAGTCCTTCCTGTATTTTCTGTAAAATTATTAAAGGTGAAATCCCATCCTTTAAGTTAATTGAAACAGCAAAGACCTACTCCTTTTTAGATATTCAACCAACTGCCGAAGGTCACGTTTTGATTATCCCGAAGCATCATGGGGCCAAGTTGCATAATATTCCAGATGATTATTTAAGCGATTTGTTACCAGTTGTCAAGAAATTGACCAAGGTTTTGAAATTGGATGAAAACGACACCCCAGAAGGTGAAGGTTATAATGTTTTGCAAAATAACGGAAGAATTGCACATCAAGAGGTTGATCATGTTCATTTCCATTTAATTCCAAAGAGAGACAGAGCCACTGGTTTGGGCGTGGGTTGGCCAGCTCAGGAAACTGATTTTGAAAAATTAGGAAAACTCCATGAAGGATTGAAGAAGGCATTGGAAAATGAAAAATTGTAATTCAACTTTTTATCATAGTGGATGCACAAATATATGAGGTGTGTAATAAAGATACATATACATACTGTAAAATAAATAAACAAATACCAGAAGAAAAGTAACTGATAACATTTCTACAATATAACTCCACCAACTAACCCACCAACATAACCCATAATGTAACTCGTAAAAAATGTTAATGTTGTAGCACCAAATGGGAAGTAACTGACCGTATAGTATAAAACAGCCAATATTTCAATGATACTTGTAAACACAGTTAGTATACTACTCTTGATAATACATGCGGAGTAAATTGTCAATAATACAGATGAAAAAAACACCACAGTGAAAACTATTCTGTCTCTCGAAAGTAAATGACACATGTAGTTATATGGACCCTGTAAAACTCCAAATGATACAACAAATAGCACCGATCCACCTGTCCATAATAATCCAAATTTTCGTGGTCTCAATGCCAATACAGGAAACATAAAAAAACACAATACAAAACATAATATAGATGCTCCAAGACAACAACCAAATCCAACTAATCTTTCTATTCTAGATAGGTTATACCAACTGGGTTCCAGTACATTATTGTTAGTTGCACCTATGTCCTGTATTGATGAAGGCAACCGATTGTACAAATCATTAGCCCCAGTCTTGAAATAGTCCGACCATTCAGCAAGTACTGGTATGTTATTTGCTTGTGTAGTCTGGTTTCTGGCTGATCTATCATTCCAGTTTCTAAACAGTTGTCTAAATACATTTTCTGATTCTGTTGACATTGCTTGGTTTGTTTGGTGGGAGGGGGAAAAAGACCAGGCAAAAACACTGTAGTCTGTGATCAAGCAATCTCAAAGAAAAAAAAAAACAGAAAAACGAGAAAGTTTACAATAGATATCAGAAAAAAAAAGAAAACACCTAGGCGCAAAGTCAAACACTAAGTGTGTATGTACAGTATGTTCGAATTTTGTTTTTAGAGCCATCAAGTGTTATATGACAATAATATTTATAACGACTATTTGTACTTGAAATAAAAATATTATACACATCCTAAAGTATCCATTTACTGGTTGCTTTATGATCTTTATCCGCGTCTTCTCTTCTACCTTTATCTAAATCAACTTCGCTCAATTTAACCCATTTGGTTTTATTCCAGAACTTGAATCCAATAAATAAAACACCAAAGAATGGCAATAATATATAAGCGTCAACCCAATTACCAGCATCAAATGGTTTAAAGTATGACCATCCTTGAATTAATGCTAGAAGAATATTTAAAACTAAACCAAAAATTGGTAAATACGGATACCACAAGCCCTTAAATGGTAACTCTTCCAAGGAACGACCTTGCAACTTCAATGCTCTTCTGAATCGTAAGTGGTAGAACATGACGTTACCCCACACAATAAACACCGCAACACCAGAAAGGTTAACAATATACTGATATGCATCGGCAGCACCTGTACTCTGATTCATCATAGAAATCAAACCCAAAGTACTGGTTAATATTACTGCAGGGTATGGGACACCGTGTTTGTTAACTCTCTTAAAAAAACGTGGAGCAGCACCTTCATGAGCTAAATTGACTATAGCACGAGACCCAGTATAAATCGATGAACTAATGGCAGAAATACAAATGACAACAATGAATGCATTGATTAAATGTGCACCACCTTCCCAACCAGCTCTTTGAATGGCAATTGTCATTGGCGACTTTAATGTTTTACTACCACTAGATAAGGCTGGATCATTGTATGGAACAGTCAAACCGTACGCAATTGCAGTACCAATATAAACAATCAAGATTCTCCAAAATGTCTGTCTAATAGCTGTTGGCATTGCCTTTTGTGGGTTTCGAGATTCTGAAGCTGCAAGTGCGGTCACCTCACAGCCGGAATAAAAAGTACTGGCAAATGTTAATGTTTCAACAAAAGATTTGAACCCATTTGAACTGGCAAATGCACCTGGGTCATTCCAATAGTGGAATCCAAAAGCAGGTGTTCCACTAATACCACCTGCAACATAGACAATTGAGAAAATATAAAATGCAACAAAACCCAAGATTTTGAAAAGGGCCAACCAGAACTCAAATTCACCCCAAACGCCCACACCCAAAAACTGGAATGCTGTAAAAACGGCCCATAACATTAAGATGTAACCATACAATGGGACTTGTGGACCCCAAAATTGAAGAATAGCAGCAGTTGAATTGTACTCATTTGCCAAAACGGCAACCCAGATTATCACATAGTTCCACCCAACAGCACTACCCCACGCATAATCAACAAACTTAGCTCCCAAAGTGGAAAAAGTACCACCAGTAGGGTACATGGTTACAAGTTCACCAAGACTTTGCATCATACAAAATGCTAAGATACCAACAACTGCAAAACCAAGCAATAAAGCAGCGGGACCTGACTTTAAGGCTAGACCCGCACCAACAGCTAAACCGGGACCAATAATACCTGCCAATGCAATTAAACTTAGGTGACGATCCTTTAAACTATGTTTGAGACCAGTGGTGGTATCCTGAGATGTTGCTTCATGATCTTCCTCAACCTCGCCATATGCTGATTTGGAATCTACCCATTCCACCAGTTTTGAATTTTCCGACATAATGTTAAGGTGACTAGAGTATATTTCAGACTTTTAAAAAAAATCTATAATGAGAATATTAAAAAAAAAAGTAACAGTTGAAACTTTAGAATTTATCTTTAACCACTCGACATTTTGTGAAGATGTGATTGTTTGCTATATTTATATTATTGGTTATGAAGAAATAATCTAAGAAAAAAAAAGAGACATGGCGATGAATTAAGCTTTGGGGAAAATTTTAACTTTGTTAGGTCACGTGAAATAACTGTGGATCCAACAGGGCTATTGTTTGATAAATTAAGAAAATTTTGTACAGTTATTTTGTGACGAATTCGCCATCTTTAATTTACGAATGAAATTTTAAATTCCAATAAGGGAAATCATACTAGAATGAGTCTACTGTAATTAGGCACTTATTTGTGATGCCCTGGGTATTGTGGCAATGGAATGTACAGTGCATTTACGGAAGAGGGAGCTTATTTCATCAAATTAGAAGTGAATGATCAGTATCATTTACTTTGTATGATTCAAGGGTTAAAACAAAATGCGGTGGAATTGTTATCTCGAATTACTGGGCAAACAAATGTAAACAAACAAAATCCCTTAAGGCAATGCAATTTTAGTCATTCATAATAAAATGGTTTTGGGATTATGAATAACAAAATGGCGATAAGAAAATGAGTGAGATCATAAGCTAATTTTTGAATATGAAATTAACTCTTACTTAGAGTAAGCCTAGATCTAGTAAATCTTATGGTTCGATAATTATTAAATCTCGGATTCTACAAGAAGAATATTCTTATTTTCACCATCAAATTAGCTACCGTGCGCTTGCTGACAATAGCCCTACATATAGCTAAATTAGTTCTCACCCTCTCCAATTCTCAAATACTCTAATTAATAGTATTAGATATTTCTTTTTTAGGATCTACCCAAAGCATCATTCAAAGGTATTTATACGTTACCACAAAGCCGTAATAAGATTAGCATCGTTTATCTTCAATACCTTTTACAATGTGAAGCAAATTCAGAAACGTTGCGTCTTCCTGATATCTTCGATGTCCTCCGATACTGTGATTCGTGTCATGTAGCTAACTAATATAAGACATCATCATAGAATTTCAATCAATAATCAAGGATACGGTTTCTCGAAGGTATACTCTAATATCCATAATACCTAATACTCAGCTCTAGGGATTTTTGCTGAGTATGGCTTTCCTTAGGACATGTGCCTTGGTGAAGGAAACCTTTTGAATGGTTTCTTCTTGTTGTCAATCTTCTTTCCTATATTAAGCCTGAAGAATATACGATTCGATATAAATGTATGTCACAGAATAATCCTTAAATATATGCATAAGTGAGTCGAATTGGTTAGGTGGTCGTTTTACTGTTCCAATCTTATTTACATGTTACCAAGCGAGGTAAATTAGTGGTGTTTATCCGTGAAACGTGTTTAACTATGGAAGAATATAAAAATCTCATTGACAATTAGAGAGACTGCACATTGTTATCTCCAACACGTGAATCAACATACCTAATAATTAACGAACATATAATGATAACGCTTGCCAGATATTATTACGAAAGACAATAAGGTTTACAGAATTAATCAAATCCTAGATTAATTTACGTATGTATATTTAATTTATCTTTTTATTTTTTTTCATTTTCTTTTAAGAATTCCAATCTAACAATTGTATAGCTTTCTTACCGTACTAGCAGCACCATAACACTTTTTAATGTATACCAGAGCAGTACGAAATGTTTTTTTAAAAAATATCCCAATAATTTGCTTTGTTATAAAATGTGTATAATTGTATCCAAAGCTGTATTCATAATCAATATGAATTATTCAACCTCGGGTCTCAAGTCAGATCTTCTTGGGGCTTCCAATGGATGCAATTGGGCTAAATATGTGATTGCCCACATCAAATAACACATGGACAACGCTAATATTACGGAGGATCTAAAAACAGTTCTATTTTCCTTAGGTGCAAATACCCATGCCAAGCAAGATAAAGCAACAACTACTACCAAAACAGCAACCACTGTATATCTATAATTAACAGTTAGTATAATTTTTTATTCGTTATAAATCAAGCAACAATATAATTCATATGTGCATCAAAACCACATAATAAAAACATACCCACTCATAGTTATTGAAGTAATAAAAGTCAGAGGAAATGAATTAACTTTTTTGATTAATTATCCAGAGTGTTTCAATTCAGATTTTTTTTTTTTTTCGACAGATTAATTGATTGTAATCAACCAACAGTTTTTTTTCTCTCTCTGTCTCTCTCTCTCTTTACTCTCTTGTAGTAAACCAACGCCATAAATTCAACCAGTAATAAATACCAAGAAAGCATGTCTGAACAGCTTCCACAGCTGGTATCCAATTGGTTATTTAATGTTATTCAACCGTTATTCGTTAACAAGCAAATAGTTTACACTCATGTTTATCAATTTCTACAACTCCACCTAAAAAGGAATCTCAACTTCAGAATCAGAACCCGAGTTTACACCTCCGGTAGCTCAGGGCAATCTAATTTGCTAATAAACTTATTTGGAAATATTACTATTTCTAATGAGATATCTGTGCCTATTGAAATTTGGGTGCCAATATCATATCCTTTTGTTGATTCTGTGGACAATGGAGCACCACTTGTATACATTGTTCCTGATCATAGTAGAAATTGGTACCTTAGACCAAGCAATAACGTTGACTCACAGGGTATGTTTTACCATCCGTATATGTCCAGTTGGTACAAAGAATGTACAAAAACAAATTCAGGATCTTTGAGTAGGTATAATTTAGTGGAACTACTCAATGTTGTATATCAAAGTGTGACGTCAAATTGTCCAATAGTTTCTGAACAGCCAGTCTTGACCAATGTCCCACCAAAACCTGCAAAGATAGCTATAGATTCACCAGATACGACACAAGCTTCTCTAGCTTCTCCTCCTCCTCCACATCCATCTTCTCAAACTACCATGTCAACTCCAACACCGCCATTTATGTCAGGTAGTGCCCAGAGTTCATCAGTTCGTTTACAGCCAGATAATACAGGACCCCCATTGCCAGCAAAACCACCAAAATTACAGTCATCACCACAACAAACACACACCAATACACCATTGAAGTATCAGTCTCCCTTACCTTTACCAAATGAAAGAACTGTTACGCAAAGACCATTTTCTTATCCAGAGGAGCGTTTGTCTTCACCATACCACCCTATTAATTATAGTAATCCTCCATCAAATCCAGGGCTTGGATCCGATATAGACTCCCATACAAATTCTCATCAATACGAATTATCAAAATCAAGACCTGTTCCGTCTGTAGACATAATGGACAACGATTACAGCGAATCCCCAGTTGGCAACATCCAAAGAAAACAGATGTTAGAGCAATTGGCAAATAATATAAATCAATGCCTTGTTGAAGACGAAATAAACCAAGATATACAAAAGTCGAATGAAAACGCCATGAAGATCGAGGCATTATGCAATCAGTTAAATCATCATCTCCAGCAGGCACAGGGAAACTCCCGGAATTTGGATGATCATATTAACTATCTTTCTACTCAATTGACAAATTTAACCAATTTGAACAGAGATCTATCACAATTAGATGAGAAGAATAAAAATGATCATAAGAATGTTTCCATTAATGGATTAACTACTATCCCACTTGATGATTTGATTATACCAGATCTGCCATTGACTAAACAATTATATGAAATCACCCTGGAAATTAAAGCAATCAAAGATACAATAAATTTGATAACTGGAAATTTCCAGAATCAACCGGAAGTTGTAAATGATGACAAATTTGATGCATGTGTTAAAATGGTTAGAAGTATGGGTAGGGATTTATTTTGGTTAGAAATGACTAGAGATGAAATTTCCAAGAAGATAATGAAATTAACTTAATAGTGCAAGTAGGTTTAAACAATAGTAAATATATAAACTAGAATATTTCTTGTCTGTAGCTATGGAATTGTAGTATGGTAACTGGCTATTTTTAGCTTAATATTAGAATCGTTTGTAAAATAAGATTTACATCGAGTGAACACTTTGATGATTAATGGTCGAAGTTTGTTCCTACTCTCATATAATAATAAAGTAATTAGTTAACCAAGGTATGGACCTTTAAGATTACATTGCAGGCTATATTTGTAATTAGTTCAGAAGATAGAAGTATTTATTCCTAATGAATGCAGTGTTACGATTATAAACTAGCCTTGAAGGAATACCAATTATGCTCATTATTATTGAGGGTTTTATATTCGCAGCAATTGCTATAATAAATTAGATAATGAACACCGTTAATTTAGCACTCATAATCAATTTATCCTGCTAGAGCCTTTTTTTTTCTTTCAAATTTGTTGAATTGTTGAACATAGATTCAAGAAATGATGGTTGGACATACTGTATACTTTTTCATTGTAATTTCAAGATAATTTTGCAGAAATATTGACACAAAAATTTAACTTAGAATCAACTAGATCTTAAAAATAGAAAAACAAATTATCCATATAATTTGAAAGCAGTATGACTTATTACAAAACCAGACGAACCCCAGATAGTTGGTTCTCATATAATTGAAGGATTCAGACGTTTAGCTAGACTAAAAAGAGATACTAACTCTCGCGTCAGCCCATGGGACATTCATTTTTACTCCATGATTTACAAGAGGTCATAGATATGGTTAGTCATGATGGCCATTAAATGAGACAATGTACCACTATATTGTAAAATTATTTTGGTCGATTGACATTTATCAATGGCGATACAAACAGTTAGTGTATAACTCCTACTTCATCATTTCTCTAGGATGATTCCCATGTACATGAAATTAGTTTTTGGTTAGGGTCATACAATGCTCAATCTATCATCTCATATCATCCTTAATATTACAGTCAATCGTGATATGATAGAAATTATCTCTGTATTTAAAATGTGTACATCAATTTCTCTTCTATTCCGTCATGGTAATAATTCCAAGTGGGGGGGGGAACTATGTTTGTGTAACTTGATCATAACGCGAAGGTCATTATTTTTCCTTTTTTTTTTTTTACTGTTCGAAATTTTTATTGCCGCAACAAATTCACGTGACCTTATTTTTTTTTTCCGGGTTCGTTTATTTTCTACAGTACACGAATAAATTTATACAAAGTTGCAGTTACACACTACAGTGCAGAAAGAGGGAAATGAAAGCGAAAGAGAAAAAGAAAATAAAATAAAATAAAACATAAAAAAAATTTTTGTTCGGTTGGTTTCTATTGTAAAAAAAAAATTACCAGACTCGCCTTTCCTTGCTACTTTTCTTTAGATAAACAATCTTCACCCTGTTACATTAACTACAACCATCAACCCAACTAACCAACTTGATTCAATTCAATCCAACTACAATACAGCTTGGGTAAGGTATTTGCATTTTAATTACTGTTTCATTATTTATCTGTTTGTTGACTTATTTTGAGTTCTGTCATATTTTTTCTTTTCTCCTTATCAACTCATTTATTCATCCAACAACAAGCGGCTAATTCCACTTTCGATAGAGTGTTTTTTTTGTTTTTTAACACCAACAAATAATTGAATAAGTATCGAATAACTTATTTAACTTAATTTAAGACAACTACCGCATTAGTTCACATTTTTTTCGTTCCCTTTCATATCACACGTATTGTCTAGTGGAGCATATCATTTTACACACATATCATGGGTTCTTGTTGTAGTTGTTTAGGAAGTCGCGGAAGCGATGGAAGTCAGACACAATTATTACTTGCAGAAAATGAAAGAGAAGCCATCTCCGCATTATTACAGTACTTAGAGAATCGTTCTGATGTTGATTTCTTTAGCAACGGACCATTAAGAGCTTTAAGTACATTGGTTTACTCGGAAAATATTGACCTACAAAGAAGCGCAGCATTAGCCTTTGCAGAAATTACCGAAAAAGATGTCAGAGAAGTCAATAGAGATGTATTGGAGCCAATTTTGATTTTATTGCAACTGACCGATTCTGAAGTGCAGCGTGCTGCATGTGGTGCATTAGGTAATTTGGCAGTTAACACTGAGAATAAGATTTTGATTGTGGAAATGGGTGGATTAGAACCTTTGATTAGACAAATGATGTCTACTAATATTGAGGTTCAATGTAATGCCGTTGGTTGTATAACCAATTTGGCTACTCAAGATGATAACAAATCCAAGATTGCCAAGAGTGGCGCATTGATTCCATTGACTAAGTTGGCCAAATCTAAAGATATTAGAGTTCAAAGAAATGCCACGGGAGCTTTATTGAATATGACTCATTCAGGTGAAAATAGACAAGAATTGGTGAATGCTGGTGCTGTTCCAGTTTTGGTTTCTTTATTGTCTAATGAAGATGCCGATGTTCAATATTATTGTACCACCGCGCTTTCGAATATTGCTGTTGATGAAGTTAATAGAAAGAAATTGGCTAGTACTGAACCAAAATTAGTAGCACAATTGGTGCATTTAATGGATTCACCATCTCCTCGTGTTCAATGCCAGGCCACATTAGCCTTGAGAAATTTGGCTTCAGATTCAGGTTATCAAGTAGAAATCGTTCGTGCTGGAGGTTTGCCACATTTGGTACAATTGTTGACCTGCAACCACCAACCTTTGGTTTTAGCTGCCGTGGCTTGTATAAGAAATATTTCCATTCACCCATTGAATGAAGCATTAATCATTGAAGCAGGCTTCTTGAAACCATTAGTTGGATTGTTAGATTATACTGAGTCAGAGGAAATTCAATGTCATGCGGTTTCAACATTGAGAAATTTGGCTGCATCATCCGAAAAGAATAGAACTGCTTTGTTAGCTGCTGGTGCAGTAGATAAGTGCAAAGAATTGGTATTGAAAGTACCACTCACAGTGCAACTGGAAATCTCTGCATGTTTTGCAATTTTAGCATTGGCTGATGATTTGAAACCAAAATTATATGAAAGTCACATCATTGATGTATTGATTCCTTTAACTTTTAGTGAAAATGGTGAAGTTTGTGGTAATTCTGCTGCTGCATTAGCTAATTTATGTTCACGTGTGTCCAACGAACACAAGCAATATATTTTGAACAACTGGTCACAACCAAATGAGGGTATTTATGGATTCCTTATTAGATTTTTAGAAAGTGGAAGTCCAACTTTTGAGCATATTGCTTTGTGGACAATTTTACAATTGTTAGAATCCAATAACAATGAAATCAATTCCCTAATTAAAGAAAATGAAACTATTTTAGCGGGTATCAAGAATTTGAGTGCATCTCAACAACAAATTCAACAATCTCAGATAAGTCAAGCAAATAACGAGAATGGAGATAATAACAACAACAACGATGATCAATTCGAAGATCCAAAAGTTGAACTATTTAATTTGACTCAACAAATTTTACAAATTTTGGGTTGAGTGAAGCCAGATAAAGTAAAAGAAGAAAAAGAAGAAAAAAAGGTCTAAGTCTAAGTCCAGGTCCAGGTATTTGTTAATTTATTGTCCCAACTGACCTTTTGTTATTATTTTATTTCATTTTTTTTTTTTTACTCTTTTGTTTGTAAGAATTATATAATAAATAAAGTTTTGAAATTTTAATTAATTTATTGTATTAGTTCGTATTCTGTTCAGTCTAGAAAAGGAAGAAGTGATATTTTGTTACATTAATAGCTTGTGTATATTATATTATGGTAAAAATTTAATCTAATTAGCTACTAAATGTTTCGATTCTTTGTGGGATTGCTTTAAAGGTTCATCTTGTCCATCAGAGACATTCAACTTCCCTAATTTTATTAATAAACTTTGATCAACATCGTTAGCTTCGTTTTGTTTCATATTATCTTTGTTAGGTTCCACCGGTCTTCTAACAGATTGTTCACCATTGTCTACACAAATTTCTTGTTGTTTCATATCATTAGCCATTTTCTGTAATTCATTCTCAATCTCTTCATTGTTATAATCTTCATCAACATGACTAATCCCTAATGCTTGACTAAGTTCATTTTCTTGAGCAATAGCTTCGTTAAGATCCAATTTCACATTATCTATATCATCCAAACTGACTTTATTATTAAAATTTTTCAATATTTTAGAACTAGATATCAATTGTTGATAAACTTCATGGTCTAAGTTTGAATCATTTATTTTGGTCAATATAGTATTCAATTCATCCCATAGTTTATGTGAAGTTTCTAGTGATTTGATTAATGACGACTTTTGGAGCTTCAATTGCTTTAGTTTACGTAATTGATCTGATTTTGAAGGTAGTTTCAAGACTGATTTGAAATTAATTTGTGACATTTGCGCTTCTAGTTGAGAAATCCTGTTTCCAAGATGTGATAACGTTAGTTGGATATTAATGATTCCAATATCATCGTCAGTTAATTCTGAAGTTCTATCAAACTTGATGTATACAGTGTTATTATCGACAGATTTCCTAACAGCACATGCCGACTTATCCCTTGACCAATATCTCAAGAGTACATTGAAATCAGACGTCGTTAAATATGGGTATTTAATGAGCAATTTTTCTTGCAAACTCAGATTTGAAAACAATTTGGAAGAATAACTCAAACAATCTTTCTTAATGATTTCCTGTATAATGTAAGTCAACATCTCATCACCAAACTTAACCAACAGATTCCAATGTATTAATTTATCACTCCTCAAACTGCCATTTTTGTTAACCATAGAATAGTTCTGCCCAATAATCGAATTAATGCCCCATTTGAGCCACGATTTCAAAGATAAATAGTCCATAATTGAACTATTGGTATTATTTATGATATCAATATAAGGGTTTTCAGAAGATTCATAAAGGGAATTAGGTATAAACACTTTACGATGAATCAATTCATTAAGTATATTTCCCAAATTCTTTGGCTGGCCGTATATAGGAATAGTTAAAAAATCACACAATCCAGTAGTATCAATAGATATAACTGATTTTGGCAAAAGGTTTGTGGATGTGGTTAGTTTAATTAGTAATGATTTCCAGGCGTTTATGTTTGCTTCGTATCCGATCAGATTCAATGTTCTATTGTGTTCGAAATTGGAGTAAAGTGATGATAACCTCGATTGCTTAAAATCCGGTACTGTTTTTAGAAACTTTTCAAAATCCTCATGCTCATGCTCTTGTTCATGTTGGTCTTGGTCTTGCTCATGTTGGTCTTGGTCTTTATCTTTATCACTAGATCGTGTCATTGTTTGAACGCCGTGAAGATAATGAAAAACGATCAAGTTATCAAAAAAAAAGGTTACTGATAAACATCGGTCTTGATTCTTTTATGATTTTTTTTTTTTTATGCCTCGCGATATCAACTTTTGTTCTATATATACTCATCTATACAATTGAATAAACTCGTACCCTATTTAATTAATACTCAACTTCAGTAGGTTGTGATTCAACTCTACTTCGTCTCTCAATGCGTCTACAACATCTAATATGGCAGTGGCAGCTGGAGAGTCAGGATAATCATCAAAGAAACATTCACCAGAATCACAAGCTTTCCCGATTCTTGGGTCTAATGGTACTGATCCCAAAAACTTGATTCCCAATTCTTTACATAGTTGTTTACCACCCCCAGTAGTTGCTTTAAATATTTGTGATTCCCCTTTACAATTAGGACACACAAAGCCAGACATATTCTCTACTAGCCCTAAAATCTTTATACCTGCTTTATTACAGAAATCAATTTCTTTTCGAACATCCAATAATGCAACTTCTTGAGGCGTTGTTACAATTAAGGCTCCATCTATACCAACTTCCTTCATATATGTAGTTACTGATAAATGTTCATCAGAAGTTCCGGGTGGTGTATCAACCACCAAATAATCTAATCTCTCACCCCAGTTAACATCCTTCAAAAAGTTCTTGATCAAACCGTTTTTCTTTGCACCTCTCCATATAATCGCTGCATCTGGATCAGGCAACATAAATGAAATACTCATCAACCCTAAATTGTCAGCAACATAAACTGGTTCCCAACCTGAATTCGATTGATGAACAGACTCATCTTCACTAGCACCTAACATCCTAGGTAAAGAAGGTCCACAAATATCCAAATCCATGGCTCCGACTTCTAAGTCTTCATCAGCTGCAATGGCCCAACTTAACATCGAAGTAAATGTAGATTTACCCACACCTCCTTTACCACTCAATACAAGAATCTTGTGTTTGATATTAGATAATCGTTGAGTTATTATTTCAAGGTCAGGGTCAGGACCTTTGAGTGCCAGTGAAGAACATATCTCTTGATTAGCACATCCTTTACATGCATCTCCTTGTCCTGCATTTATCGATTCTGGTCCGGGACAATGTTCTGGTTCGGGTGCTGCAAGTTTTGAATTCTCTATATTTGATGTAATATTATTCGACGTTGTTGTTTGACTTGGTGACATGGTTTTTACTTATACTATAGTTGTTATTAATAGATATTGCTGTAAAGAAACCTTTAAGAAACACATAAATGCATTACTATTTTTTGGGTGATCTTTTTTTTGGTTCTTTCTTTTTCTTCTTCATGTTTCGGTTCCGCGTATTTAAATTACTAAGCAGGCTTATCGCAGGATTACGTCTGTGAAGAAGGTACAATTTTTCTCAAAATCAAATAGTGATGAAGCAATAAGGCTATTCACTTTCTCTATGATTCGTTATTTTATTACCTAAAGATTTATCTCTATTTAACCAATCTAAGTTCAAAGTACTTCTTATCTTCATAGCCTAATGGTAATTCCATTACCTTAGCTTTGGAAGAATTATCAAATTTGGAACTCTCAAGTATTAAATTACCTGCTTTCTTAGAAATCAAATTTATGGCAACTTTTTGATCAAAAGATTCAGTTTTAGTAAACGGTAAGTATGAAAGTAAAAACTTCAAATTATCGAAGGTGTTTACTTTATCATCTAACAAAGACAAATATTTTTCGTAAACTCCTGCTCCTTTCTTCCAATCAGGTATTATCAAACCACCTGAAGGGAATTGTTTAATAATATCCATCAAGTGACTTTTGTCTTGGTCCGAATTTGATACAACTGTGGTTGGTCCTAATTGATTAACAATAGTAGTGTGTGCCTTTTCCCATAATTTAACCTCAAGGTACGCTTCACATTCATCCCAATAATTTTTTTCTTTATTTTTTTGTATAGCAACAGCTTCGTAGATAATCTTTCTAGGAAGCTTCAACACAGTTGTGACATATTCCTCTTTATCGATAGACGAACTTTTAATGAATTGGATTTTAGAAATCACCAACTCTCTTATAGCATCCTTAGCATCCTCATCGTTGGTTAAACTAGAAAACACAAGTATTCCTTCTTTCCAGTAATCATTTGATGCCAAATATTTTCCAAATTGTTTCGTAATATTGTCATAATTGAAGTTGGTGGCTAGGGTTTTGGACATAAACCATTTCAACTTTGTATTTAAACAAGTATCCTCAATAGAAGACAAGCTCACACCATCAATAAACAAAGTTAAGATATCTGTTACTGGACTTTCATGTGGCAAGCTATCTCTAAATTCGGTTATCAAGCTTCTTATATCCTTGAAATCACCATAGAATAATTTCAAAGCTAGTCCAAGATTCCATGGCAAGCCGTTAGTAATCTGTTCAAATTCTCTAGCAAGCAATTGGTATACTTTGACAATTGGTGTTGGAATAGTATTCACGATATGGCGGGAGTTCCAACTATCTAATTGATTCTTAGCAATAGATCTTATAACAACATCGTTGGCATCAGAAAGTGTAAGAACAACAGATAAATGATTGCTATCTGCATCAATTGCAGCTTGAATAGCATTAGTTAAATCACCAGCACACAAGTAGATAAAAACTTTTTCTAATAAATCAGATTTATTTGCCGCCAACAACTTGTCAATGTCAGAGGAATTATAGTGACGCAACCACTCACCGAGCAAGCTATTTCTAGCCTTTTCAACCAAAACAGCAGTTACATTCGGATCAATAGAATCTTTTACATTAATATCGTCAAACAATGCAGACGCCAAGGTGATGATATCTTTCTCTTCCTTCTCTTGATTCACAGTGACTAAATCCTTGAATTGAAATCCACTAGTGTCTTTCAAAAGTGGATAGGAGTTACCTCGTTTTATAACTTTTGACCTGGACAACAAAGTACCAAATATAATAGGAATATTATCATTGAAAATATCATCTGATTCATCCATGTCATCTATTGGTGAAAGTTGCCTAGTTGGGGTTGATACATTTATACTTTTATTGTTGAAATCGGAAAATAAAATGTCATCCACCGATTGGATATTCAAGGTATCATGCTTGGTTTTAGAATTAGTAACAAAAGGAGCTAGAGCTGATGTTAATTGGTTAGCTAATTCTAATTGAAGTAACCAATCATCCGAAGTTGGCAAGTTTGGGCGAATTTGAATGGAATCGAAAACAACCCCATCTGTAACATGAGGTTCATAAACTTTTTCACTGACAACTTCATTCAAATCAAGGCCTGGTGGTAAGACATTGGTTAACTGATAAATATATTCTGCAACCCTAGGAGTAGATTCTCTATCAGATTCTATGGTGATATGATTAATTTGGGCACTTAATTCATCAGTGGATTGTTCCGAGCGGTATTTGATCAATTGTTTACTAATTTCCTCAGAGACCAAACGACGTTTGATGGATAAGGGATCGTCAGATGGTTCTATGCTATATTCCCAACCACCTGGAACAATTTTGTTTTGTTCATTAAGCTTTTGTTTCTTTAATTCCAGTTGTATTTTCACATTTTCATATATTCTGGAATATTCAGTAGATGCTTCCAATTCCTGAACGTCCTGTTTTCTTTTCATTATTAATAAATCCTTCTTATCAGCCTCATCTTCATCAATTAACCCCCATATACTGAAATGCTTAACTTTAAACACCCAGACGTATGTTATCGGATCATATGTGACAAATTCCATACCTATCTGCTTTTTCAAATAATTAATATGGTCGTCAATGGATAAGTTTTCTCTTGGTTTAATACCTTCAAGTGTTATCGTAGCAGGGACATTCAATCCAAATCCCATTGCTGGTTTGTTACGATGATCTTTGTATGTTAAGATAACTTTTGGATTGATTTCAACAACAGAACCAAAAAGCTCCTTTTCCAACGGTATGTCTTTCTTTTGAGCATCTAAATATACCTGAGATAAATCAACTGGATAATTGTAGGCAATTTGACCGCAACCAACTCTTCCAACAATAAAGTTATCCAAACTTGATAATTCGTCAATGCTCATTTCCGAAAGTTGCTTTATGGAAGGAGTTGACCAGTAACCATCATACAACTCATCTAAATTATCAGGTTCTTCTTGTTTTACCACATCTTCTCTTTTAGGTGGTTTCTCGACAATTCTGGTCGCGGATTTCGAAGCAGAATCTTCAAATGTCTTACCAACTTTGTACGAATATCTAGCAAATGATTTGTTTACAACATCATCACCACCGTCTTCGAATTCATCTTCACTTTCATCTTCACTTACATATTTCTCTGTCAACAATTGGTCGGCAGACAATGCATCCGTAATGACTTTTCTTCTTTTTGCATTGAAAACTTTATTCACATTAATCATATGATACTTTGTTGGTTTGGACTTAATAACCAATCTTTTCATACTCCCAATTCGTCTTGCATCAACAGCTCTATAAGATGGTTTAGTGATGGTCTTTGGAGTGACTACAGATGATGAAGTAGCAGTAGCAGCTGATAACATAATCTTCTTTTCCAGTGGTTTTAATTCTTCATGACTTGTGAATAAACCTTTGAATGATTCAAGCGAAGCACTAGCATTACCATTACGGATAAGCCTAAATGTTTGTCCCAATTTACTCAATAATGAAGATTTTGGTTTGTGAGTTTCTGGCTTTTCCAAGTATGAGAATCTTCTCTTCTTGTTGGCAGATTCTGTATTGAAATCAGGAAAAACAGTAGTAGTCACAGACTCAGGCATATTGGCACATGAAGCCTGCAAATTTGAAAGAACTTGCGAGTAACTGTACGGGTTGTCATTATTAACGGTTAACTGAAGCGAAGGTACTTGTGCTTGCTGACTTCCAAATAATCCACCTGGGTTTGATGACCCTCCAAAAAGACCCCCAGACAGTTGCTGTTGTTGAGATGGCATTGTACCTCCAAATAACCCTGATGTTCCTTGATTAGATGAATTTCCAAATAGTCCCCCATTAGCAACTGGTTTCGAGCCAAATAAACTTGTTGCCGAGGCTGGTGCAGCATTGGATTGACTGTTCCCAAATAAACCTGCACTACCTGTATTAGATGAGTTTGTATTTCCAAATAGATTTGTAGAATTGTTATTGTTATTGTTATTGTTTGCAGTTGGAGTGGTCGTGTTTCCAAATAACCCGCTGGTGTTTGGTGTGGAATTTCCAAAGAGACCACCTCCAGTTGGTGCAGCAGTGGTATTATTATTCTGAGTCCCAAATAACCCACCTGGTTTAGTTGCCGTATTTCCAAATAATGACTGCTTTGTGGTTGATCCTGCTGCAGGAGCCAGCGAGGTTGATAAAGGTCCTCCAACAGATGCTCTTCTTCCAAATCCTGTCGATGCACCCCAACTGTTGGCGTTTGTATTGGTATTATTATTATTTGTTCCAAATGAAAAAGACATGATAATAGTAAATCGCCTAATTCAATTGCTAGAATTGATTACTTGTTGTCAATCACTAGACACAGCTTTGATATATTGCAATGAAAAAAAAAGCCGATGATGGTTGTTTACTTTCTTCTTTGCTCTGAGAAAATTTTCGATTTAGAATTTTTCTTTTTTTTTTTTCTCTCGTTTCAATGAAACGACTGCGCGGGAACAAATGAATCAACAAGTATACATATTGTCAATTCTTGCGACGGTCACTTTTGTTCTTCAACGCAACGATGGGTGGAAACTTAAACTATTAAAGAGTATTAAATGCTGCTGAAGAGTTCTGAACACTGCAGGCGTCTCTCCTTCTATAATCATTACAATCACTATACTATGTGAATAATATATGTATCGATATTCTCTCAGTTATTGTTTATCGAACAATAAGGTGTTACTTTAAGTATGATAAATTAACATGGCTATTTTTATATTACAGTAGTTTTATCTTAGAAATCTAGTACTATACATAATCTTATGCTCACAAAATTATTCTTTTTTACCCCTAAGATGATACTTCTAGTTTTATACTAGCTTCTGCACTGAACCAGAATTTATCAAACTTACGCAAGTTCCCTTTATTACTGTAAACCTTGTTAGGGATTCCAATATCTACCACGTAGTGAACAACTTCATCATCAGTTGAACTTATGTTTCCATTCTTATAAGCTAGTATAATACCAGTTAATGGCACACCCATTGAAATACACCATCTACAGTTCAATCTCAATGATTCATCCAGTAAGGTTCCTGATCCACCATCAATACCCGATGGGATATCCAAGGACATTATTTTATTTTGTTGTTGTGGTTCATTGCACCATTTCACCAACTTGCGCAAAGTGATTTGATCTTCTTCTTCATAAAATACATCTTCTAAGTGATCATCATAGCCCTGTAAAGCATCTATTATGATTTCCACAGGGGTATCCAATTGGTTGTTCACAATATCCAAAAGTTCAAGGACATTGCCTATCACCACTTTACCTCCAGAAGATTCAAATAATTTCCATTGCTGTTGTAAATCTGAATCGACTTCGTCTGTATTAATCATAAATGCTAAAACTCGCACACCGTGATTAGTTAAATGTCTACCAGTTGCAAAAGCCCTGCTTCCTCCTCGACTGCTTCCTATAAGTAGCATTACCAAAGGTGGTAAGTTATGATTCTTTTTGTTGCTAAGTCTTGAAGCACCTCCTAATACGGATTCCATAATCAATTGACTTAAGTTAATAGCACAAACCTCGGCCATTATTGCTGGTGTTATACCGTATGTGTCAGTAGATAACCTTTCAATCTCCAATAATTGAACTGGGGAGGCTAATGCAATAGTGGCCAAATTATTTGGGTTAATCAATTTCAAATTTTGGTTTTGTTGCTCTTTATGTGTACTTTGATGGATAACTGGAGTTCCGGCCTTGCTATTAGCAGCAGTGCCAATATTATCCCAATTGTCAACTCTATTCTGTTCTAAAACCATTTCATTGTTGTCATATTTTTCTTTTTTAGACTTGTTTACATTTTCAATTTTATTATGTCCAACCAATCTATCATTAATACTGGTATGATCTCTTTTTTGAAAATCTGCAAAAACAGATTTCTTATCAAACATTGCCAAATTCGCTTGAAAATCAAATTCATTAAGACTCTTTATATCCTGGACATTACTTGAATCATCCCAATCTGGTTGTTCCGAACCCGCAGTGCGCGGTGGTGGAGCTTGTTGTGGTTTTGAGTTCTTCAATTTCGGAGTATTAGCCCTAGGGGTGCTTGGTTTGGAAGCAAATAAAATCGCGTCGTCGACAAGTCCCTCATTTCGTGACTTTTGTTTTCTTTTTGATTGTTGCAGTTGCTTGAAATCAGGTGGTAATTTAATTACTTTCAAATCAGCAATTTCACCACTACCGATATTGAAACTTGGCATAACCTTTCTTGGTTGAACTGAATGAATAGCGTTGGAAAGAACTATCTGTTGTCCATCGACATGAGAAATCAACCCGCTGGATCTGGTACCATCTTTTAATGTTAAATCAACAGTGTAATTAAGAAATTCAGTCATAATTTCAAAGTGTAAGAACGTTAGAATGAATAGCCAAATTGGTCGTAGAACAGAGAGAAAAACTCTAAACAATCAAACTTAACTGGAAAATCCAGACGAAGTTTTTCTCTTTTTTTTTTTTTAATGGATGATTTTCTTCGAAACAAATGTGATCTCTACACACGACTATCGTGATAATTGGTAGCCGTGTAAGAAATGCCACACGGAATTCATTACAGTTTGATTATTAAAATAAAATGATAGACCACCATATTCTGAAATGTTACAAAACTAATATTAAAGATAACGTGAAGTCATTAAAATGTGTTGTTAGCAATCAAATCTATTTACGATGTGTATCTGTCCAATAAAACTTGTTTGCTTGATTTAAAGAGATACAACGTTAGTTGGAGTTGTATTTGCAGATTTAACCAAGCTAATTCTTACATCTACAAATATAAAGTAGATTCTCTAATTTAATAAGGCACACTAAGGTTTTTTTTATCATTAATCTATAACGGAACTTGAAATATTGTTGGGAAATACCTGAAGATTCATCAAAAGAAAACAAACATTGTAAAGCACTTCAGCAACCTATGTTTCCGGATTTTGGATTATAAATAATTAAAATTGATAGATTCTACATAATTGATAACTTAATGTGATCATTTTAAGAGTATAGCAGGATTCACTTGATCTTTGGGCCATTGTAGTGACAATTGAATAGAAGAAAAAAAAAAAACTAAGACAAAAAAAAAGAAAACACGATTCACGTACAGACAACAACGACTACAACAACAAAAAAATAATAACAAACAGAAACAAAAGTTGGTGATCTTATTACTACTCCACAAAACTTGTACACATTGAAAGATAATTATGGCGAAAAATGAAATAAAGCTCTTACTCACAGAAGACTTATCGCCTTACAAATTGTCATTATTGGTATTGATACAACTATATTTGAAAAGCAAATTACCTGTTCGTCAATTGATACTCCTAACACAATTGCTTGAAAAGAAACAGGTACAAATACCGGGTTCGGCTCCCAATATTATCATCAATACTTTAGAGAATTTATGTAATTTAATTAATGACCCTAAAACTGAAAGAGTTCTAGTAGATGCCATATGGAGCATCAGGTCAGTAGAAGACTTGGAAAATGACCATATAAACCAATTAAGGACAAGTGTTAAATCGGGGATTACCACAATTAATTCACCCAAAAGAGGAGTTTCAAAAGTAATATCATCAAGATCATTATTTGGTTCATTTATTTTAAAAATATGTACCGCTTTTGCTACACTAAAATTTGATGAAACCGCTTTATTATTTCAAGCATTTTCTGAGTTTAGGGAGTCGACGAAACAAAGTTATCTTGAACAAGGAGGAACGATCAAGGAAAATATGTCTGATCCTGATTTTGAATTATTCAACCAGTTAAATAACGATTTAAAAGATATTGGGGTAATAAACACTACTTCAAAGATTATCCCAGTGCCCAGATATGACTTGCAACAATTGTTAGATAATCAAATTACTCTTTTAGAAAGTTATGGCACTGCAACACCACAGTACTTAAAGGACACAATGCTATTAATGACATCTCCAGACTCAAATGTTGGCCGAATTCAGAATATCAATTTCAACAACTTACCGTCGTACTACTATCTTCGATATTTAGAGTGTTTACAAGAATCCAACTATACAGGTGCATTCGATGCATTACACCAGTATTTTGACTATATGGTATCTAATAACTCCAAGTACTTCTACCATTTTGCATTAATTTCACGTGCGGCATTACACCAGTATTTTGAGGAAGATGACAAGGCTATTGATGCCATCGAGGAGGCAATTTCTGTTGCTCGTGAAAACAAGGATAATTCAACCTTAACATATATTTTATCATGGCTATTCAATTTTATGAAAAACAAACCGGAGTTGTGGAACCGTCAAACATTTTACAACAATAATAATGAAACGCAGGTGTTGGATTTCTTGATTAAAAAATCGAAACAAGTATCTCCACTGCTTTATTCAATGAGCTATAATTTCGAAACTTTGCAAATTATGCATGACGGAGGGGAAAACTACATGAATAGCTTGATAAAATCCATGTTTATTGCGATTAATGATACCAAGCCGACATTTATCAAGTCAGCTGAGTTGGCTGCCACTGTGTGGAATCGTATTGGTGAACCTGTACTAAGCGAAGTTTATAGCTTAGTTGCCATGGAACTTACAGATAAAGCAACAGATAAAGTTAGTATTTCCATTCGCATGTGTTTCTTGAAATTTTTAAATGGGAAGGTTGATTCAGCATATAATAGTTTAGAAATTTTAAAGAAACAAGTTACGGATCATTCGTTGTATAATTCGATACAGAAGCGAAGTTTAGTGATGTCAATCAGATTGAATCTAAAGAAAGCAAGATATTCCATTTGCAAAAGCATTATTGGTGTATTACTAGACAATGACATACGAGATATCGAATTGAAAAATGAAGTATTGATGGTACAAGTAGAAGTTGAGATGCATTTAGGAAATTATAGCGAAGCATTATCTTTACTTTCCCTGATTCACCTGAATGATGTATACATGTCAATTAGAATAGCTTTATTAAAGTGTACTATTTTTATCAAATCAGGAAATTACTACCGTGTTTTTACATTATTGACACAACAAATACAATTATCTAAACGTTGTGGATTTGGATACATTAATACTGAAGCAATGTTATTATTATGGGAAGTAGTGAATGAAATTGGGTCGTATTCGGATGCACAAAAATTAAATGAGGAAGTGATGCCTCAAGTTCACAGATTAAATAACGAAGAACTCGTTGCGAGGGCATACATAGAATTGGCTCGTACTTACGAAAATGAATCAACTGTTTTACATTATACTCAGCTTGCAATTTCAGGGTTCGAGAGATGCTCCAACTTTGTTTTATTAGAAAGAGCTTTACACATGCAGATTCGTTTGGCAGAGAATCATGGTGAACAAGAAATTTTACAAAAAACTAATATCGCCCTTCGTAAAGTTCAACAAAAGCTACAGAATGAAATTAGAAAAGGTTATATATGATTAAGAAACAAAAATGTATAATGAAATTGAATAAAAAACAAGTGTAAAAATAGAATATCACGTGATGTAGACAACAAGAACAACAATAATAATAATAATGAAAACAAAAATAAATTACAAATGCATCAAAGAAAGTTAAAATACAAATTAAATTGTTAAGTGTTCACTTCTATTGGTAGTGGATACTTTCTTTACTTCTTGGGTTGAACCTTGGAAACGGATCCACACGAAGGTGGTAACATGGACGGAAGGGTTGGGGGAGGGGCTTAGTAATGATGGTGACAATAAAAGTTAATCTATTGTTGTTTAATCCCTTTTGCTATGATCTTCAGCATCCATTCTTGCCAAAATTAAGGAAGCATTTTTCAATTGAATTATATTTGCAACTTGTTTAAATAACCAAATTGGTGCACTGATAATTCCCATGACGGTACCCATCCAGAAGTATCCATAATAATGCAAATAAACTGCCATATAAAACAATTCATTAACAAGACATACAACAAATAACACTGTTCTGTTTGTATAGTATAAAGACAATAATCTTGATTGAGTTTGATCGACATTTTTATGAGAAGTTGAACCAGCAGACAACATAGCATACATGTGCATATAGTGAGAAGCTAAATCTAAACTAACTAGTATTTGCCATATGACGGCATATTGAGGATACAAAACACCAATGTAAACAATTAAAGAACTTGTGGCACATCTATCGGTGACCATATCCAATACAGCCCCGAATCTGGTACCTTGATTGTACTTTCTGGCAGCGTATCCATCGAATGCATCTAAAAATCCAGAGGTACCATAAAAAACTGAAGTTAAAACTGGATGATTTTTCATACACAAGAATGAAATAACGGCAGTTATTATTCTAAAATAACCAATTAAGTTAGGAATATACAATAGAATGTCTTGGACAGTGACTGGTTTTTTGGTTGCCCCATGATCTGGATTTGCGCTAGTGGATTTTAATGACATTGGTTAACTATTTCTCAATGAAGTGTAAAGTAGTGGGTGAATGAGTGTATTTGTATCGACAATACTTAGTATGAATGAATAATTGAAATTGAAGACGTAATTAAAGGGTTAGGGAAATGAAATCTATATGTATATATAATTACCAATAATGAAATAATAATTTCCAATCTGCTCTCTATTCTTATTGTTGATTATATTCTTTGGATCTGATTTTCACACAGCAAAAAAAATTTTTTTTTTTTTCTTTGTTGTTTCAATTACTGAAACTACATGTATTTTTTTTCTCTATTTTGAATGATTTCTCGGTAGAAGTTGAAAAATTTGGCAAGATAAATCAGACAATCCAATGTGAAATTGTAAATAAGATATCAGTAATATAATGGTGCTAGTTGTATTATAGTACCAACATTACCAAAGCAAAAAAACAACATAGCTCTTCAATTACTTATTCACTTCAATTCAGAGTTTCGTCTTTGGCAATACTTATGTAAGAGATCGGATTTGTGGAACTACTGTATACGAAAGAAAAAATAAATTGACTTGCGAAAGTTTCGGCGAAACCTTGGTCAGATATAATTTTAATGTATAGGGGAAACCTAATAAGAATTTAATTCAAAAGGTGGCAAAAATCACCAGATCTTAATAGTCCTTTCTGATCCAGGAATCATTAAATCTGTGTAGATATGGGTATAAACCAAGGTTTTTCTCTTTCTTTTTGAGATCTGATTCTTACGGTTCCTTCGGGAAGATAGTGTGCATGTGGATAAACAGCAAACTCAACAAAATTTATCACGTGATATTAGGAGGTCAGTGCCTTTAAACTTTCATTGAAAGTTATAATTAAAGGTGATGGTAAAAGCCAAGACTTCCACGATCTTTCTCTATTCTTACTCATTGGTTTTCTTTTCTGTCCTTTATAAATATTTCATAACCAAAGTCTATTGTGAATAAAGAATTTTAAACTGAAACCCGCCCCCAATTAATTCTTCTCATCAAAGAAAGATCCAACAGCAGTTCATTAAAATTCCTTCATGCGGTTTAACAATAATGATATAAGCCTCTTATTGTTTGCCCCTTGATTTTAATTAACTTTTTATCTAAGCGGCACTGCAATCCACCAATTATTGTTGTACACCTTTATTTTTTTTTTCGGTAATATCAAAGAATGAAATATATCGTATATAAATAAACAAAAGTTAACTAGTAATTTGATTGGAAAATGTGTATGAGAATTAGGGCAAAACGTTCTTGAATGAAGATTCTTCTCATTTATTGTCGTCTTTCCTCTTCTGGAGATACTGCAATGGAAACCCCTTTTCTTAAACTCCTATTTTGAAGTCAAATACTGCGTTGGCTCTGGTTTGAATTTATCAACCAGATCAGTATGTACAGTATGTACAGTATTTATCATTCTACTTCAAATACAGCTGGACTAACAGTATTATTTAGTTTTATTTTTATTCTTGTTTCACAATGAAATGTTTCCATTATGAATTAGACTGGGCAATAAAAGATTTGCAGCAAAAAAAAAAATAAGACATAATCAGGACAGTCTAATGAATGAAAAATTTTAGGGCAAGCCTCTCATCTTTTTTTTATTTTTGGAAAAAAAGACTATGTGATCTACGGCAAATCAAATCTCATGAAATAAACCTTTCAATGCATATGTATCAGTTCTTTCAAAGTTATATGTAAATGAATCAAGGACGTTGATTGTATATTTGAAACACTTTTTGAACCAAATTGTTGAATACTATAAATAGGATCTCAAAATCCGCACAATATAGCCTACATAAAGCATACACCAACAAAACTTTCAACAAATCATTCAATTATGAGAACTATCTTCACTATTGCATCAATTTTTGCGCTAATTTCAACTTCTGTTGCCGAATCCACTAAATTAGAAGTAAATGCTGCTGCTGGTATTGCACCAATTGCTGAAACTGTTACTTCTTCGATAACTGTTCCTGCTGGTGTTGGATCTCCTTTACTGGGTACTATCATTTCAGAAAACAGCAATGGTGGACTAACAGTCAGTTATGGCAACTTCAAGATTACTTGTAACTCAGCCTGTAAAACTGCCGTAGAAGCAATTCAACAAAATTGTCAAAATAAAGGTATCAACTGTATCTGTAATTTGTCTGACGATGTTTTTTGGAACTATGTCCCCCAATGTGATTGTATTAACCCATTAAACCTTATGAATGCTGATAACTTGAAGAATTTGGCTTGTGCGGTTAGAAAAAATCTTGTTAATAACGTTAATAACATTGCAAACGGTGTTGCTTTCAACAATGTTGGCACTACTTTCGCCACCACATTCGGAACCACTTTCTCCACCTCTTATGCTGCTACTACCTTTACCAGTATTGCTATGGCCTAAGTATTATTATAGTACGTAGTTATTTTTATTCTACCTTTATTTTATCAATAAATAGTATGCATTGATAAACAAATATTGGTTGAGACACCTGAAATTAAATATCATTCAATGCACTCTGACTTCGCTACCAATTTTTAGCTGTACCTTTTTTTCATCCGCAAAATTTACGTTCACAACAGAACGAAAATTAAAACCAGCGAAATCAGCGAACTGTAAAACAAAGCAAACGGAAAAAAAAAAAAAAGTAACCCACAATAAAAGTTGACACATCTTTTTATTTCAACACACATATAGATTGGGAACAAATATGTCATCTTCTGGATTGTCGTCTTGGAGACAATTTCAATTGTTTGATTTTACACCTATTCGAGATCCAAGTTACAATTCCGAGGAACCATTATATTCCGACCCAACATTGTCGTGCGTGAATGCAACGGCTTCCACTTATTTGCTAATTGCCGTCAATAATTCCACAATCAAAATAATCAATCACAATGACTTGACTTGCCAGAAATCATTTCAGGCCTATGATATTGATTATAGAATTACATTTATTGAACCTGTTCACAATTCCAATAACTTGATTGTGACTTTGGCCGAAAAGCAAGGGAACCCCAGTGTCATTAAATTGTGGGATATCAATAAGATGGTACAACTTGATTCGAAAATCGAAGAATCAGATTACAAATATAAATTCCAGACACAAGTACTTGTAAATAATCATGATAAACTAGGTGATAATTCGTATCCAATAAGTTGTTTCAAATTCAATTTTGATCTCACTTGTCTCGCCGTGGGGTATACCAATGGCAAAGTTATTCTAATACGAGGAGATTTATTACGCGATAGAGGATCCAAACAAAGAGTTGTTTATATGAGTGGTAATGATCCGATAACTGGCGTGCATTTCAATGAAACTGAACAATTACTATATGTGACGTCAACAGGAAAGATTTTAACAGTGTCAACAACAGGAAGAAACCAAGAAAAACCAACTAGAGTATTATCTCAGAATATCGGTGTTGATTTGAATTGCACAGATACCAGTAAAGATGAGAGACAAGAATTGATAGTTGGATTGCCCGATTCAATACAATTTTATGATACTTTGAATAAAATATCAACAATCAATTTTGAAATTCCCAAATCAAGAATTATTAAACTTCGGAATTTTTTGTTGGTGGTTAGTCCCCAGGATGATGGTGATGGCAAAAAAGTCATGACACGAATTTTGATTTTAGATTTGGTGAATAATCACATTGCATTCAATTTGTTAATTCCCAACGCTTCCGTCTTCCATTCCTTTACATTAGCAGGGGATCTTTTTCTATTAACCAGTGATGGTGTCTTATACAAAATTCATGAAAAACCAATAAACCAACAGATTGAACTAATATTACAGCGCGAATTATTCTCTGTCGCCTTTAGTTTGGCACAACAAAAAAGGTTGCCAAATGAGACATTGCTAAAGATCGAGATGCTCCATGGTGATTATCTATACGACCAAAGTCAGTTTGATGAAGCAATTGATATTTATATAAGATGCCTTGACTTGTTTGATGACAAGTCCGAGCAAGATATTGACGAATTTATCATGAATATAATAACCAAATTTAAAGAAGCCGTCAACATTCCAAACCTTACCCAGTTTTTGATCCGATTATACGAAAAATCGTTGGCAAGTATCGATCATATTACGTTATTGTTATGTTGCTACTGTAAGTTGAAAAAGATTGACAAGTTGGATAACTTTATAAATGATCTTGATTTGACGATTGAGAATTTACAGGATTTGAATTTTGAATTAATTATTAATTTATTTAAAGAGTGTGGATTTTATGATCAGGTATTGAAATTGTTGTATAAATTGGAACAACCTAACCTAATAGTCGACATACAACTAAATGACCTTAAAAAGCCAAAATTAGCATTGAGTTATATGAAAACATTACCAATTGATGAATTGCTCTTGATATTGATTGACTATTCAGAAAATTTATTGGATTCCTGTCCTATTGGAACGACAGAATTGTTGATCAACGTATTCACCGGTGAATACGTCCCAAAAGAATCAAAGGAAAGTGCTGTTACCGATAGCAAATCTGAGGAACAACTGGAAAAATCAGTTGAATTATCGAATTATAGAGCATTTTTAAACTATTTGTCTTTGCAAGACAGTGGCAACCTCAAACTGAATGATGGAGAAAGTGGAAAATCAAATGCTCCGACGTATCTTCCTCCAAAACCCAACTTGATCTATGCTAGCTTTACCAATCACCCAAAGGAATTTGTTATTTTTCTTGAAGCTAGTATTGAAGCATTTGAAAAATTCCAAGGTAAATCTATTGATAAACAAGAGACAATAATGACATTGATTGAAATATACCTATCATTACACAAATCAACCACTGATGCAGAGTGGCTAACAAAAGCGAGTACTTTAAGTAATCAGTATGCAGATTTACTAGATAGCCAATCTTTGCTTTTACTTAGTACTATTTATGATTTTAAAGTTGGAGAGATTATATCGCACGAAAAGAAAGGCAATGTACTTGATTTATTTATGAGATATCAGAAGAATGAAAATATAGAAGGATGTTTTGAAATTTTGGAAAAGCATGGAGATTCCAAACCTGAATTATACAAACATATGCTCAGATTTATTGTATCCAAGAAATCCATATTCGATAAAGTATCCAATGATGATATACAAATTCTACTTCAACAAATCAATAATTACAAATTATTAAAACCAATGGAACTACTTGAGTTATTAACAGAGAATCCGGATAATGATTTTATCACCTATGGGATAGTTAAGGATTATTTTGTGACTTTTTTCACAAATCAAAATCAAGAGATTTTAAACAATCAAAAATTGATCGAAAAATATGAACAAGAATCAACTAAAAATTCCTATAAATTATCGGAATTGATGAAACCAATGGTTATTCAAAATAATAAATGCTCAAGCTGTAAAAATAGGTTAGATTTTCCTGTCATTCACTTCAAATGCAAACATTCATTTCATGAAAAATGTATATCCATAAACTTGATAGTCAATAGTAATGCCGATGGAAGTGTTCAAAATGATATGGCAGATGATGATGAGAAAATCAAATGCCCTATATGTGTTGAGAAATTCAATGCTATCGAAGAGCAAAAGCAAAAGCTGTACAGTATTGGAAAGAAGGAGAATTACGAAATATTTGCTAATGCATTACATGAAAGTAAAGATAAATTCAAGTTTGTTTCGGATTATATTGGTAAGGGAGTTATGGAACATGATTCTATTACATTAAATGAGTGAGTTTAATAGAAGTATATATTCTGTATATACATTTACATTTATCTATCAATTTATTTATCCATCTATCGATATCAACCAGATATGTCAACTTGCTTTCTCATTAAATAGATTAGTTGGAGATGCTAATGGTAATGAAGTTATTGCTCTCTTGCGTTTGAATATCGAGTCGCCCGAGTTCAAAATAATTACAATTATCGTGGCAG
Source organism: Candida sojae (assembly GCA_013177575.1). Taxonomy (NCBI): domain Eukaryota; kingdom Fungi; phylum Ascomycota; class Pichiomycetes; order Serinales; family Debaryomycetaceae; genus Candida; species Candida sojae. The sequence goes on along the minus strand of WWPN01000005.1, from coordinate 1,674,796 downwards.
AAATACTAACCACAAGAGTTAGTTGAAAAATATAATTATAACATAAGTTCCCCGCAACACAAACCAATGTGCCACTTTTTTCATCTAATGATGAATTTCCATCATAGAATTTGCCAAATAATTTAATGAAATAATAACTAGGAAGTATAGGACTCATACTGATTATTCCCCAATTGAAACTGAAATCATTCATTCCAAATATATCACCAGTTATAATTGGCATAATGCAGAAGATAAAACCATAAAAGAACCCAATCAAAAATGAAACCAAGGGTAATTCGGTACAACTGTCTATATTATATGATATAGCTTGACATATGGTCATACCAATTGCAGGAATAAATAGCAATATCGATCTTGATTTGCCAAAAGATTGGGAAACAATATCACCGAAAATACCAGCCGCAATACGTCCCAAAAAATTAGCAATTGATAAAATACCTACTTGAAATTGTTGATCCTGTTGAATAAGAATATCTAATGAAGGATTAGTACCGGACTCATTTATGATCAATGCCTTTACTATATATCCGACTGAGTAAATATACATTTGGCCCAATGAAGCCAACATCCCGGTTATTACGAAAAGCTGATAGAACCTAAAGCTTGTAAATATATTGATCTCAGAGGTTGCTGCCCCTGGTGGTTTGCTACGAGCCTTTGGTGTTGATGGAATTTCAAGTTGTTGTGTGATACTGGTCTTACTTTTAATTTGGTGTTCACAATCAGCTAGATATATACTAGGGAAACATGTAACAAAAATGAACACTATTGAAATCATAATGAACCCAAAGAAACCACTGGTATCTTCCGGGAAGAACATTGATGCTATAACAGAATAAAACAATGCACTTAATCCAAATAGGGCCAAAGGCAAACTAGTTGCAACTCCACGAATTGATGGAAAACTTACAGCACAACATTTCAAACTAACTGAATTAATAGTGGAAGATCCTAATCCAATGACCAATAAACATGCACATGATACATTTAAATTCACCCACTCGCTATCAAACTGCTTCTTCATGATATAATATCCACTTGTCAATAGAACAAATCCAATCATTGATACCAACGTGTATCCCTTTCTGTCAATTAGTATCCCAGAAATGGGTGCACCAATACCCATTCCTATACTTCCCCATATCGAGATCTGAGAACTTTGGGAGGCAGTGTAACCTAATCTCTGGGAAAATTGTGGACTATAGGATGAGTATAGGTATAGTGTCCCGCAAATTAATCCAACAAATGTACAACTAAGTAAAAGAACAACTCTCTTCAAGTTTCGTGACATCTCTAATTGTTGTTTTCTATACCCCAACTATCAACACCCTTCACTGGTTTTATCTTTTAGTTTATTCCTTTCTTGAAAAAGGGGTATGAAACTCTTGGTTTGAAAAGAAATTGATTTCACAAGAAAGTACCTGTATCTAGTAATGAATATCAAACAACAAAGAAAAATTTCAATTTTAGATCAGGATTTCGTGATTTAAATCCACGACTTAAAATAATAATAATATCAGAATATATATAAAAAACCTCAATGAAAGCAACAAAAGAAAAGAGAGATATTGAAATTAGTTTTGGACCGAATGATGGAAAATTTCACAACCTATGTTTTTAATTCCAATTACATTAAAGAGGATAACCCATCAATTATGTAATTTTAACAGTCGAAAATCAGTCGTGCATTATTTAAGCGCGTTTATTTTTTTTTTTTTCTTTTTATTTTTTTTGCTCTGTATGTTCTCTTTAGACCAAGACCTAAAAGGACACATCATCCACAATACCTTACTTCAATTTATTGTATTCTTCTTCATCAATTCCACATAATTCCTAATAATTGACAAGATACTGTTAGTATTAGCACCAAGCAATAAACCAGTATTATTCTTCTATACATACAAATATGTTACCAGTTTCCATGCATTCGGACATCATTCCAATTAATTCTTTAAACTACAGGGAACATGTTAGTACGCACTATATGACACAAAATCAGTCTTTCCTAAATCATACCGTATTACTTCTTTCCTTTTTCATCTTCTTGAGTTTTATAACGTAGGTGAGAACAGCAGTTGGTTCTAGTGTTACCGTTTCGTTCTTTTGAGACTGTTTCAACTCAAATTGCAACTTTTCTATCTTGGTAGTGTGACGTTCAAGTGCATGGTTCAATTCTTGAGTTGTTGGAGTTGAACATATATCCTGAAGTTCTAATCAATGCAGAATGGTTAGTTTTAGTGTTTCTTAAGCCACTATTTGAGCAACATCAAGAATACGTACTTGCTTTTATTTCTCCAATTTCTTGAGATAACTGTTTAGCCTTGCGTTGCAACAGTTCGGTGTCATCGTTCGCACTCTTATCATCTGCAACACTATCATCCGCAACGTTTAACTGTTTATAGGTATAGTAGTTTGTTTTTCCGATTGTTTTACAAATCAATTGTTTTTCAGAAACCAATGTATCTAAAATATTGGTTAGTTTTGCCTTGGTTAGAATGTTGTGCATGTTTAATTGAATATCTGTAGTTGAATAGGGACGGTATTGTTCCTTCATATATTGTTGAACCAAGTTTTTTGCATCTTCTGGTGATAATTGATTCTTCTTAATAGGTGGCATGATTAATATAATCTTTAGGCTAATATAAAACTAGTAAGGACGTGTCTAATTTTTTGTCTATTTATTTGCAACCCTAATATTGGTACAGTATATTAAGTGCTGTCAAAAAAAAACTTTCTGGCAAATATTACACGACCTATCTCTCTGTACTAAAGACAAAACTGATATTTTTGATTCAACTTTCTGAATCCAACTTTCTAAGTGCTCCACAGTTTTAATGGCACCAATATATTCTCAAAATGATAGGATATCTACTGTTGATAATGATCTAGGAACAGTACGTTTTATTGGTTCTCTACCTGTTTGGGGTGAGGCAACCATAGCTTACGGAATTGAGTGGGATGATCCCAGTAGAGGCAAAAACAACGGGGATTTGAATGGAGTTCAATACTTTAAACCAATAATTCCAGGATCAGGTACTTTCGTTAAATCCACAAACAGAAAGATAATTTTCCATAACAAATCATTCATCGATGTCATAAGAGACAAATATTTAGACCTGGAGTATGTGGAGCAGAATATTCAGATAGATACTAAGATTGTGGAAGAACTTGGGTGGGATAAGTTGAATAGGTTTCAATCAGATTTAAGAAATTTAACGTCGTTAACATTGGATTATTGTTTGATAAATTGTGCTTATAGACCAATTGAAAATGACAAGAAGGACGAAATTTTCCAAAATCTTGTTAATTTGACAAACTTAGAGTTGAGTTGTAATTTGATTTCTGATTTGAATGAAATTTCAAAAATTATTGACAATCTTCCTATGTTGACTCAACTTAATATAAATGGTAACAGATTTAGTGACTTTTCCAAGAACATTCAGAAACCACACGAAGGAGTCCGACTGTTGAAAGTATCGGGGACCTTGATTCCAGTAAACATGTTAACCAAACTTGTCAAGAAATTCCCCAACCTAGAAGAACTTTATATTTCCGGAAACCACTATAGCGATGAATATATTGAAACTTTCTTAATTCCCAATAACATCAAGGTATTGGACTTGTCATATAATGAATTATCTGTTGTACCCAATGTTCCACTGTCAGTCTCAAGATTGAATATTTCTCACAACCGTTTGACAGGAAATATCATAAGGGAGTCATTTTCGATGCTTTTATCTGTCGATTTGAGAGCTAACCAGATCAATACATGGGAAGAAATCGATTCCTTATCGCGTTGTTTACCAAGTGTAAAAGAACTTAGAATTAATCACAACCCAATTTTCAATGATTTGTCCATTGACGACATGACAATTCAGTTGATTGGAAGATTCGATTGTTCAAAGGAAGGATTATGGAAACTCAATGGAACATATTTGACGGAAGATGAAATATCTAATGGTGAACTTTATTTTATTTCTAAGGTAGAACAGGGCATTTATCAAATTTATAATGAGTCCCGATGGATATGGTTGTTATCAAAATATGATAAAAAAGAACAACCTATAGTGAGAGCAAATCACGAATGTCAAGAATGGATACAGTTGGTGCTCATGATTCTGAATTCACAAACAGTGTCCAAAAGGTTTCTCAAGAGTAGTTCTATTCTTCTATTCAAAGGAATTATATCATCCGAGTTGAATGGATTATCTATTCTCCAGTTTTCGGTGTATTTCTATACAAATGAAGGGTCGCTTTTTTCAGAGAGACATGAGTTAGAAGATCTTTTAAGCAACCTTGACAATTATGCATTACAATTTAATCAAAAAGTTTATATAGATTTACACGAGTAAGAAATACAAACCTAGTCTTGATGGTTCCACAAACCATCGCCCAAGTAATGTAACAATTCAATACCAATACCTTTGTTCTTGCTCTTGATTTCATCAGTACTCATCAACAACTTGCCTATGGCTAACGCATTTTCCTTCCCTTCGGCGTAAACTGTAACAATAGTATCCTTTTCGATATTTTCATCTGGTAATTTGGCACCAGCACTGGTTAAACCAGGGCACATGATATTAGCTCCACCCAAGACAAACTTAATTGCACCACGATCGACTTGGACACGAGGGAAACAATCTGGGTATTTATGAACGGTCTTTAAACTTGGAACCAATTCATCACTAAAATGTTGAAACATGACAACTTCCTGACTGTCATTGTTGTCAAGAGAATATAATTGAATTTTATCTTCACATTTAATGAGAATAACTTGGGATTTTTTGGGTATAAGATTATCAATGGCTTGTTCCATTTGTGGATACTCGTCAACAAATTTGGATTTAAGTCCTCTCTGAACAGAAGATTTTATATTGGAACGAGAATGCACGTCTTCTTTGGTAAACTTCTTAAACATTTTCTAGATACTGGATGTATTGTATTCACTACTTTGTCCAAAGCTACTGTACATGTAATTCGTTTTTTTTTTTTTTTTCAGTATTTTTTTTTTATTGCTTCCTGTTCCTCTTCTTCTTCTCATTGCGGTCGACAGTAGAAAATTTGCGACAGCATTATGCGATCTTCGATTTTCAATTTTCGATTTATTCAATTGAAAAATATAAATAGATTTTATGAGAGGCTGATAATATCGGTTACAAATGATAAAAGAGAAATGTGAAGATTTATAATTACAATGCCACCATCTAGTCTTTTAAAAAAAACCTTGGTGTCATCGCACTCAAAGGAAATCTTTCGTTTAGAAACTCACTTTTGCCCATTACTTCAATGCTTGAAACAACAAACTTGGAAGCATCCAGCTCAAGATTCAATTAAATAAATCAAATTAAACCGAGCGAGGTACAAGGCATGATACAAATCTACACACAAACGATGTTCTGACCAACTGCACCTTTAAGTCAATTGGTAATGTCCTCACTACTCAATGACTTAAAAATAAAAATAAAAATAAAAAAGGGGGAAAAAAGCTAATCAGGTAACATTTAAAATCACGTTGCCGCTATAAGTCTGGATGAACATGCCTTCAAAGAAGTGCATTCAACATCACAAGTGTCAACAAAGTCATAAATACAAAGTTCACTTGAAATCAAAAAAAAAGATAAAGGGTTTTTCCAAAAATTCCCTTGATATTCACAAGCACAAGGCTATAGAATCCAAGAAGTTGTCAGGTTAAGTTTTCAACCAGCAAAAACATGATCTCGGACGAATCCTCACTGATACACGTAATGCCCCTGCATAAAGACAAAGAAAGAAAGAAGAAGAAAAGGAAAAAGAGAAAAAGGTAAACCAAAAAAAATTTTTTTCTGGTTAGACTGTTGAATAATTTATATTCGCGAAATTTAGAAACCTAACCTTCTGTTATTTTTTCTTTTCGTTCTCAAAATAATTGGTAAATACACGATTATGTTTAACAAAAACCTTCATAAATTATTATTTTCACTGATGAACTATAGACGATAAATCTACATCAATTTCCGGATGATTTGCATTCTGTAAGCTCTCATCACATTTAGAGTTGAATACCTTAAGTAGCCTTTGAGTTCTCAAACTATGGGCAATCGCACCACCTTTTTTTATTTCTACCACTCCGGATTTCTTATATGCAAACCCTTCTACTGGGTCATAAAATTGAACCTGTTCGTTAGGATCCAAAATCATATAATAGTTGGTATACAAGTCATTCAGTTGCAGAATTGTCAAAAACCCTTCATGCTCATCATTGACTCCGACTTCTGGAACAAGGCTGCTATCAATATTTGGCTCTGTATTTGAATTGATATGTCCAATTTCATCGTTCAAACCGTCATCAAATATTTTATCATCCTCACTCTCGGTACCAGAATCCAAGCAAATACTGTTGGCCAATGCATTTGTCGCTTTAGAACCACTCTTGACTTCTGTCACCAGTCTCCTGTCGATCGCGTTTGTTCTTATCTTTTCAAATAGTGACATCGGTGTGCCACATCTCAAGGAATCAGATGACTCAACTTCTGTAAATGAACTTGATTGGTGGCCTGTTTCTAAAGTGCCGAACTTTGTTTTCTGTTTCTTCAATTGATCTATTATATTCAATGGCCGAGTTCTTTTAATACCCAATGATTTTCTTCCTTCTGTTACTTGATTCAGTGGCAACCTCGATATGGGAGTAGGCAACTTCAGTTTTGCAGTACTTGGTGATTCTTCTTCGTCTATAGTGTTCGGTAAATCTTGTACGACCGGCATCTGGATCATTGCCTTTCGTTTAGCACTCAAAGTTTGTTTTAGGACAGATGGCTTAACCAGTGCAACACTGTTGTTAACAACCTGAATATCCTTTTCCTCGTCACTACTAAACCTAAAGTCGCTGTCATTATCATACTTATATCTAATAACTGGATCATTTCTTCTCTTGGTAATTCTAATGTTCAGGTTTTCCGTCAATAATGATTCCACTGTATTTGTGGTTATATTATTATCTACATTTTCATCATTCTCACTTTCAGAATGGACTGTAATATCTAATATTGTTTTCCGCTTCCGTGGTTTCCTGATGGCAATTTCCTTATCGTCAACATGTTCTGACACTGGAATCACGTTTCCCCCGGGGGGTGTACTCTCCTTGGCATCTTCATTATTATAATCTTCATTGGTGAGATCGATACATGACAGTGTATTAGTGACTTTAATTGGTTCTGAAATGTCATTTCTGTCATCTTCGCTACTTTCACTATCTGAATCAACTAAAGTATCAAGAAAGGTCTTTTCTCTTCTACTTTCAGCAAGGGATTTATCATCACCCACCTTTCGCACCATACTCGAAACACTCCTGAACCCAGTTTCCACATCATCAGGCATAAAAAATTTCTTTGTCACTTTCTTAGCTGCTGGTGTTGTCCTCTTGCCTTTCTTCCCTTTTCCACCTAACATGTACAGGGTTGCAATCTTAATAATTTCGTCTTCATCATCTTCACCTTTAATTTCTATATTCTCTTCTGGGATCTCAATGAAAGTTTTCACAACTTCGGGAATAAAAGATTCAGGAATAATTCGATTCTGGGGTTTGAGTTGGAATAAATCACCTTTCATTATACGTTGTTGAATATATTCATAACCACCCATGGCTTTATCAAACTTGGATTCTTCATTACTGGAAAACAACAACAAGACCTTCCCATCACGTTTACGACCAGTTCTACCCATTCTTTGAACATTTTTAATTGGCGACGATGTAGAGTCATAACAAATAATTAAATCCACCTCACCAATATCTAAACCTTCTTCTCCAATAGATGTGGCAACCAATATGTTGTATACACCTTTTTTAAACATCTTGATGACTTCCTTTTGTACTTTTTGATTCATCCCCGAAATTTGAGCTTCTTCTGAACTTGTTCTGCTGGAGGGTCTTTCATCCTTTTTTTGCTTACCACCACCCTTCTGTTTCGATTTTTTCTTGCCAAAGTTTTCAACGTCAAACTTTTCCTTTTCCTTGGCTTGTCCAATAAATATATGTGGTTTTCTGTTATCACCTGCTTTCTCGATACTCTGAACAATCTCTAATGCAGACCCACGAAACTCAGTGAATATAATCACCTTTGAGTCAGCTGTTTGGTGATGGCTAAAAAAATCCTCAAGTTCATCCATTAATGCTTGAATCTTTGGATGACTATATGTACAATTCTCAATCATTTCGGGAGCTTTCTCTAATAATGTAGTTATTGTCTCGCTAAAGTAAAAATCTGCATTAAGTTTATTGGTCGATTTCTTTGCATTCCATTTGGTCTTGAACTCCATGAACTTTTCATGAAAGTACTCATAAAAATACCGGATCCCATAAATATTTAACCGCCTATAGCACTGACCGACAATACCCAAGAGTTGCAATAAAAAATAATTGCTCCATTTCAAACCCTCAGGAATAGTTGGGTTTGCAGACATTTTTCTTGACAACTCATTACATTGAAAAAAGTTGATTTTTGTAGGATCAGTGATTTCCAATAAACCTCTTTCATTGGCGACTTTCAAAATTGGAGAAATTGCTGTTGCCAATAGGTCAATGCATTCTTCAATCTCTGGAGATGGGTATATTGTTCTTCGCTCAATGATTTTTTTCTTCATGTACTTAACAGTGTCAATACTCTGTTCAGTTCTGACCTCGACCTTGGAGATGTTTAAATTGTTGATAATTTCCTGAACACCATCAACATCCGAAGCAGGGGTTGCTGTCAATCCCAATATTCTATAAGAAAAAGTGAATCTGTCTAAGAATTTCACGACGTTATTGTACGCAAAATTCCCCTTCGCTCGATGTGCTTCATCAATAACCAATAATGAAATCGATTTGGGATCAACGGTACCTGCTGCTAAATCGTTTTCGACAACCTGAGGTGTCGTGAAAAATACTTGTCTGGAATCCCATATTTCAGCACGATTTTTACGCGTTTTATCTAATAAAATTGCAACCTTTGAGCTTGGTATCCCAGTGATGGAGCAGCAAGCCTTGATTTGTTGTGCCACTAATGGTCTCGTCGGCGCCATGAATATTATTTTGGAATTAGGGAACCATCGTAAAAAATTCAACATAACGGTGGAAGCAATGAACGTCTTACCTAAACCAGTGGGAAGGGCTACTAGTAGATTATCGTAAAATGCTCTTCTCACAATATTGAATTGATAGTCACGAATTTCAAAATTTGTGGGGTAAATATAAGTTTTTAAATTTTCAAAATCCATTACATGATGGGTAGGAAGGTTAACTTTCTTTGGAATTGGAATCTCTTCATATTGATCCTTTTGTGGGATTTCACTTCTGGTAATATGTCCCTCAAGAGTTCTCTGTGGTAAGCTATTATGTCCAATTCGTGGAGGTGGAGGATTCCCACATAAAATAGCCTGGAATTCAGGATCATCTTCGTCTTCTAAAATCCAGTCATCGTCTTGATCCTCTTGTTGTGCTGGCATTGGATATTTGAATGTACTTGAATGCTGAATAAAGGAAGGATTAAGAAGTGGGAAGAAAAAAAATAATAGACTTAGACGCGTATGTGATTTACAAATATATTATAGTTTCCGGATCACGTATGGACTACCTCTGCATTGGACGTTTAAAAACAAGTATTCACATAAAAGTAAAATCTCTCAAATATACACTGTAATTTAACTGTCATGCCAAACAAGTGTAATCCACTTGAAATTGCCCTAATACAACACAGGAGATTTGAATGTAGTCGTGTCTTGTGTTCAAATGCATCGCATATCTTTGTTAAGGGAGAAAACTCGAACAATTAACTTTAAGATCAGGTTTCCATCCTTCTTAAGTCTTCCTTAATGACTAGCTATGAGTGAATCGAATACACAGTCGGTCTCTAGCGATCCATATAATGTCCTTACTCAGGGTGTAAAACAATTACAAAATCCATTGAATAATTTATTAGAAACCCATGATGATATACTAATCCAGAATTCAAGCATTATGAATAATCTATCGGCCATACCTCAACTAACCAAAAAAATAGAGTCATCATCTACAAAGAAATAGGATCCACAATTATTTTTTTTTCGTATTATAATATCAATACTCATTGTACTTCTTAATATACACAATAATATCCTATTGAAGTCCAAAGTTATCGCCTAGGAGGCCATCCAAGTCGAACTCTTTAGCCCATGAAGCAACAACTGTTGTTTGTTCAACCTTTGGTGGTTCTTTATCCCCTCTTAATGAGCTCTTTGGTCCATCAATATCTGCCGACTCGACAACATCAGTTGTGGTACTCTTTGAAGCCCTTGGCAAAGTCCAGCCGATAATTCTACCGTCTCTCCAGTCATTTAAGACTGACGTAGCAGCTGATTCCATATTTGGGACACCACCTCTACCTAATCTACCTTTACTTCTAGCAATATGTATCAAGAAGTGTTTGACAAATTCATTTAAATCATTTGATGGTAATGCTGGCAATTGGTAATAATTCTTTAAACCATCGGCCATTTCATTATCCTTTGAGAATTTCTTTAATAACATAGTAACAGCTGGGATTGGGTCCACAATTTGTTTAGGTGGAATTGCTGATAATAATGCCAATTTGGCTAATTGTTGGGATTTAGATTGTTTCTTAGAGTTAACAACTTCATCTGGGAAAACAATACCCGGAGAATCCAAGATCTTCAATTTGTTATCAATCTTTACCTCTCTTAATGAAGTAGTAACACCTGCTTGGTTTCCCACTGGACAAGCTTTTGAATTATTTCCGTGTCTGTTAGTCAAGGCATTTATTATTGAAGATTTACCAACGTTAGGATAACCAATAACACCAACAATAATAGATCTCTTTAAATTAGACTTGGCAGCAAAACCTTTCAATGCTTTCAATAATGAATCAGAAGTCATGGAATTAGTTAAGTTCTTATTGAATGAGGTAGAATTGGTGGCTCCTGGTGCTGCCTTGACAGGGACTGTTGGAAAGGATGATTTCAAGAAATTAAGCCATTGATTTAAAGCATTTGTTGGAATTAAATCGACTTTATTCAAAACCAAGATCAATCTCTTACCTGGGTTTTGCAAAACAGCTTGCTCCACTTTTCTGGATCTGGTTGATTCTGGATCTCTGGCATCTAACACATATAAGATAACATCTGCTTCATCAACAACTGTTTTAAATATTTTATCATAAGCTTTACGTGATTTTTCCAATTCTCCAAACTCTTCATCTTGTTCTTCTTCAACATCACTAATTTCATATTCAACGTCTTCATCCGAATCGGCCATGTTGTCACCATTACCATCGCCATCTTCGCCATCATATTCTTTAGCAGCATTTTGAGCAGACTCTAACAAAGCGGCTAACCCATTGGCACCATCGTTTTCTTCTTCATCTTCATCCATGTCGTCATCTTCTTCGGCACTGCCGATAGCTTCTCCACGAGCCAATGCATCTTCCCTTTCTTGTTGTCTTTGTAATCTCAACACTTCCTTTCTTTCTTTTTCTAATCTTCTTTCTTCTTCTAACTCAGTGATAATCTTATCCTTGTAAGGGAAACTTGCTGGGATACCAGGATCCTTTTGCTTTCTTGATTTCCAAGTAACATCTTTCTTTGACAATTTTTTATCCTTTCTTCTTTTTGCGGCTGCCTTCTTCTTGATACCCTCTCTCATTCGAGTGGTGCCTCTTTTTGAAGTCGGTTTCTTAACTCTCATGACGATTTGAAGTATATAATGGGGATAGTTATTAACACTAGTTACAAATATTCAAGTTTGTCACTAATCGTCTACCACCAAACAAAATAAAAAAAAAAAAAAAATAATCACTGCGATGAGTTTGATTTTACAATTCATAAAAAAAAAAGTACCTTAGAGAAAGTCGTGTATTTTGGTTAGGTATCCACGATTAATTCATAGCAAATTGATGTACCCATTTCATATATATTTATATATATAAAAGCTACCGATAATACATATAATATAGATATCATGTACAACAAGACTTGTTAGACATATTTCGTGGGTCATAGAAGTCTATATCAAACAGACAATAGACTGTATCATGGCAATAATACTTCAAATTTTGTCTTTTAGCTGCCACAATCTTACCTGCCAAGTTTACTAGTTGACTATAGTTTAAATGGCCTTGGTTTGATGAGATACAACAATCAATCTTACCATGATGGTTTTTAATTTCAATGATTTTAAACTGTGCGTCTGGGTTTATTAGTTGCATGTTGTGGAATAATTCAATCAAATCTGCTCTTTCCTCGATATCCGTTGTAATGGAAAATGTTTTTACACTCATAGTAACTGCTTGATAACAAGTCAAGAATCCTTGCCAAATAAATCAAATGGGTAAATCCAAGTGCTTTATATCTGACTTAATAAAAAATGTTCATTGAATAGTGTTTTCGATTTTTTTTTTTTTTTTGCTTTGTTATTCACTGAGGAATTTTTTTCTGTTTTTGTCTATGATTTGCGTTGTTTTTGCAACCTTTTTATTTCTCTCCCCTCACAGCCATGTCATAAGAAAAAGAACAATTCGCGCGGATTCCTCTTCTGCTCAAGAGGTAGATTGCAAATTCCAATAATATCACGGTTAGTAATGAAAAGGATGTGAAATGTATATTAGTAATCACCTAGGTACTATATCCGGACCTTGGCCAGATTTACCGTAAATTGTCTTATTTGTCATGGAATATTCCTTTTGCTTTAGTTCTTACTTTTTCTCTGGTTATACTTTTTCTGACAGACCCCCTTTTGGTACCTTTTATGTTATCAACAACTTCAACTTCAACTTCCTCATCATCCTCGTCATCCTCGTCATCCCCACTTTCATCATTACCCACATTGTTCTCTTTTGCTTTGTCATTTTTATTTCCGTCATCTGCGGTTACTGGGGGTTTCTTGGATTTTTCCCCAAAGTCATGTTTGGCATTTTTTATTTTTGTGGGCCGCAGATAACCCATGTGTTCATTTTGAAATTTATTGAGTTCCTCGTTGGAAAGTTCTGGTAAGTCTCTGGATTTTTCTTCTTCATCTGCTTTGATTTTAGCCATTTCTACTTTATCGGACCCAATTCTGGAATTGTTTATAGTCAACTTGGCTCTCTTTTTTTCTGTGGATGATGGTCCTTGCAATATGGAATGTACAACACCATTTGGATTCTTAATGTTAATTTCCACGCTTTGAAACGTATCTGAGAGTCTTTCCTGTTGAGCTTTCCCAATTATTTGGTTGTTACTGTTATTGATGTTCTTATTCTTATTGTTGTTTTGCTCTTCAAATACGGTGTCATCATCATCATTCTCGATCTCTTCCTGAGAAACAAAAGGTGGATTTGGATTTATATCTTGGAGATCTCTGTTCAATAACATATTGAGCATCTTCTGTTTGACAGTGGTTTTAAAATTATTCTTAACTGCCGGAACCTTCCAAACTACATAGTCAGTTGTCCTCTTCACATCTTGAGGAGTAATCACTAACTCTATTGAATCTCGGAATGGTACTACCGCAGAGTCACAGTACTGAAACAATGCCAAAATTAAAAACATTACAGTGGAACGTATAAGAAACTGTAGTAACATGGTGTACAATGTGGGGAAATGACAAGGATCGGTGGATCTTCATGGCAAGCGAATCAAAAAGTAAAATGAAATGAAATCAAGAACAGAAAATGAAGAATAAAAAATTTGACAGTGAAGACATGAATGAGAACATTTACGCGTGCATAACATTTTTACCGAAACTTTATACCCAAATAAATGTGAAAAATATATATATAAAAAAATCACATAACGTGTTACTGAATAACAAGAAAATACACATTGAATATAGTGTTAATATCAATCTATATAATCTAATCTAAAGAGCTCTTTGCCCTTGGAATCGGTAAATTATTTTGACTTTGAGCCAATGATTCTCGACTACCGTTTGCTGAAAAATGATTATTATAAATATTCTTTTTTGGAACTACAAACGGTTTATTCAAGAAATTCGTGGACCGTTGATTACCCAAGTTTGAATTGGCCAATGATTGAGCTGAAATTCCTCTGTCATCGTCGCCAAAATCTTCATTCAATCCAATAGCCAGGCGAGTTCTCAAAACTGAGGCTGGAGCTGATGCTGAAGCAGAATTCGATTCAGGAATTGTTTTCAAGTTGACATTGGTATTGGCATTATCCGAAATACCTTCTTCTAATACGATACTCTGTTCCTCGAGTTCCTGGTACATTGCAATATTTTCAAAATAATGTCTTACTCCCGGAATTTTGGTTCCAATGGAATTCACAGTTTTCCTAACCTGTATTGGCACATGTAACTTCTTGAATTTGTTGGACCATCTTCCAAAATGTGATTTACCAAAATGATATATGAAGAAAAACAATAACAAAATAAATATCAATGAATACATAGCATGAAATAACTTACTATTTTTTTCATCATTATCATCATCATCATCATCACTCAAGTAGTTGCCATCCTTGAAATGAATAATGCCTCCAGGAACAAACTTTTTTCCAGAAATTTCACTTGGATATATTCCAATTTCCTTGGCACCTTCTTGTTTATCTCTTGGTTCAATTTGTGATGAGGCAAAAAGCAAGATCTTACCCAAAGTCCATGATAATTCTTCTCCTTCTACCGAATTGGCAGACTTGAAAGGTACATGAACCTTTGTGATATCCGTATCCTTATTATTCTCATTTTCATTTTCACTGGATTCATCAGTTTCAAAACCAATTCTGGGTAACTCAAATCCTTCATGCAAAATATTCATCACCCAACTGGCTTTAAAGCATGCATCTTTCAAGAACTTGTCAGGTTCCAAGTTTGAATAATGGCCCTGCTCAGATTTCAGTAAAATATCGTTCCAGTCACTTTCACAAAACTCTTTGACTTTAGTGTTGAAAGTTTTGTAATTATACTCACCACCACTTTGGAAAATGTCATTGGCAGTGTACCAATATTCGGAAATACCAATGAATTTATCCAGTTCAAAATTCAACTTTGGTCCATGGATACCATTAAAAAGACAAGGTTCATCTAGACATGGCATGTTCTTCATCAACAATGGATATATCGTCTTGATACACATTTCATAGTTCCCTACACCTTTGATTTTATAGTTCTTTTTATTATAAGTGTAGTCTAGGAGCGCTCCCTTGGGTAAGCACGGATCACTTATTTCATGGTTCCAATTTTCTTCTTGGACAATTGACAAATTGATTAATTGGTTAAGGAATCGTTTTCTCGCTTCATTAGCACCAAACCCTAACCAGGTTGCCACAAACAAATCCCAGGTTTGGGTGTCTCCATTAATATTTCTCAAAGTGACTTGAGATAAATCATCAGCATGTTTGGAAATTTGTTCCTTTGATGAAGGCACGAAGGCAATCTGTGTTGAAGCTCCACCCATATCCATAAATCCAATAGAATCGTGTAATGTATCCTGTGAAATGTCGAAATCGTTAAACTGGCCCATAAGATAATTCAACCCTAACCACCCATACATACCTTCAGTAGACCCGTCAATGATTTCAACAAAATTTTCACAGTTTTTTGTAGGAATATAGAAATTGGTATTTTTTTTAATACTAGAACACGTTTCCGTAAGTATAGATTTCTGGGTTTTCTTAGGCAAGAGTCTCATACCAGCCGTACTTAATACAAATACTGGAGTTTCTGAGTGTTTTTCAGGTGGAATAATTCCTTCTGCATACTTCAACAACTTAGAATAATGGTCCAGCCAAATCTTTGAGAATTTTCCTTTAGTATTAAATGATGAAATACCAGGACTTATTTTCTTACTCCAGTCTTTCTCTTGTACAATTTTAGGGGGAGATTGTAAGATATTCTGATTTTTTGATTTCAATTCTTGTTTCTGGTCTTTCCATTTATAGATTTGGATTCTAGAACCAGAAGATCCCGAATCAATGACTATTCCATACTTGTCATCGTTCTTTGCAGACCTTTTATCAGTTAACATAACCATGTCAATAGAACTATGTAGAATAGTGTATTCTTGAATCTACCCAAAACAAAACAAAAATAAAAGCAAAAAAAAAATTACATTAGAAATGGAGATACATGGACGAACACTAACCAACAAGGCGAAGAAAAAGACACAATTCGGGAAAGAAAAAAAAAAAGAAAGAAAAATCGTGTCGATAACAGATCAACAGGGTGATAGGAACAAAATTTCTGTATTGACCAACTCCAATCTCCAGATTATCGACAAAGAATATGATTGTTTTACCACTGAATATACCAGTAGCCCTACCATTCAATCATCCAACAATTCCATCGCAATTGGCATCGCTAAGAGCAGCTATACAGATTCTGGAACAGTCGATCGAGAGCTCTTCATACCTTATTCATTTGGAGGATTATCTACAATCGATATTAGAAAGCATACTGTTAAAGAATTGCAGTTATGACACTATAATTTGTGAAGGTATACCATGGACAGGTGTCAGGTACTCGAAACAAAGCAAGTTGCTTAAATTTTCTTCAAATTCCGGGTCGACATTAGATGATAAGTTTTTCTGGTCGCTTCAAAATGAAATTTACATGACGGTAATATCAATCACGTTGACGTATCTTCGAAAAGCAGCTGAACTGACAAATGAGATAATTTCACAGGATACAGAAAATGTCGATCAATTTAATGAAAATTGGAAACGTATAACGTCTTATTATAAAACCGGTATATCATATATTTTATATGCAATGGAGTTACAAAATTCTGAAAAAGATATTGCATGTATAAAGCTTAACACTATAATTTTAAACATTATTTACAAAATTTGTCAAATTTCGATGCAGATGGTGATTCTAATTAAGTTTTCATGGATCAATAGAAATGTATTTGAGTTCAAACATGAAAGCATCCAAACAGAGAACAATTCTACCTTGTGTAAAGTGGCTATTTACATATTGCAAGAGTTGAAGATTATTAAAAACTTAATCATTAACATGTCTGTCTCCAATGATGAACTACTGGATTTTACATTAGACTATTCGAATTGGACAGATTATCTAAATGTTATTGAGAAATATATCAATGGATATGCTGGATTGTTTTTAAGTTTGCAAATGTACAGAGAAGATAAATTGGGAAACGCCATAGGTTTGGTTCATTTCAGTTTGTTGTCCTTACAAAGCAAGAAATCGATAACTACTGAACAAGTAAAGTCCAAAAACATTTTGCGAAATGTCAAGGCAAAGATTAGTAATAAGAAAAATGACTCGTTATTGTCAAACTTGAGTTCTATTTCAAGTTTGCAGGTTGACAAATCCGCGTTCAACGAGAAAACTTCACCTTCTTCGAAGCTCATTTTGAATGATTTGACGTATCTATTTGATCAATTAATCAAATTAAACTTGAAGTTTACCAAAGAGAATGATAATCTCAAATTTGATACTATAGTGAATTGGCAAGATATATTTGATGATAATAAATGGCCCACTGGCTGTCCTATTCCAGTCTCTTCGATAAAACCATTTAATCCATTCCCTGAAGGCGCGTTAGATGGGGCCAGACACGAATACGCTGGACGCGGGGCATATTATTAGTTCATAGTACAATTTATGTATATTTAGAATAATTTTATCGACTCACATTACACAGATGTAGATTTACGCGTATACAGAATTCTGCAAATCATTGTGTATAAGTTTCAATCTAACCTCCATCTTTTGGAATACATGCGTCATGTTATCAACTTCATTCAAGGCAGACCCGATATCACTTCCTGAGTTATTGGTCAAATCAATACTAACCAACTTGGACACGATATCTTGCTTGGTATTTGTCGCTTCTTTATTAAGTTTCTTGATAAGAGTATTTGAATCATCCTGTGCAGACCATTCAATTTCGTCAAGAATCTTATCAACTTCAACATCTCTGTCATATTCTGGAATAAGAACTGTACTTGATCGTGCAATACCAATGCTTGAGCTTATATCACCACCTTCTGGGGTTGCAGATTTCTTGACGATATTCAATCCTGGTTCAAAAGAATCGCCCTCTTCTTCAAAACCATCTTCTGTATGAAGCATGTTTCGGTTATTCGCTGTTTTAGAGCTTAGTGGCAAGTCATCATTCAAATCGTCGTCATTCAAATCTTCTGTGTCTTGATAATTCTCATTGCCTTTGTCATTAGTTTCAAATGGCCCTTCCTTGGAATCACCAAGGTGCGAATTTAACATATCTTGTATTTCTTGCATATGCGAATCAATTCTCGTTTGGCCCTCCATTTTAGTGGACTCTTCAATAAATGAATTGGAATTTTGTGGGTAGATTCCCAATCCCTTTTGGGTTGCAAAACTTTGTTCATCATATCGACTTGATTTGTCAATGTCATTTTTATTGGTCATGTCAAGATCATATCTACTTGACTTCTCCATAAAACTACCCGTTGCGTATTGGGTATCATCCAATCCTTCATGTGGCTGTTCTTCTTGTATAGCCATCGATTTCTGTCCCGTTTCCTTTTCCTTCTTCTGTTGTTGGCGCTTTCTTATACTAAAAGTCGGAGCCGGACGTTGATCATCATCACTGTCATCGGTAATTTCCTCAACACCAAAATCAGGTACGTTTGCTGATGCTGCCATTTTCGGCATTACATGTGGAGAAGGGATTGATTCCGAAAATTCCTTAACAACTTCTTCGGCAGACTTCTGAGAAACTTGAGAGTCTTTTTTTGCATGTGCATGTGTATTGGCATTGATATAAGGATGCGATCTGCGCTGGAAAGGTTTTTGCTCTTGACCAGTTGATACAGCTTCAGAAACAGGTTCCAATACATGTCCAGAAAACTTGGAATGTTCTTGCTTCAACGAGTCATCTAACTTCTCGTGCGATGATTCCTTGGGATTGAATATAAAACTATGCGAGTCATTACTAACTTCACTGGCAGCATCCAAACCATACATTGGCGATTTTTGGTAATACGGATGTTGATTGGATTTGGCTGTTGCAGCTTGAGCTTGTGATACAAGGTCGTCGTTAAGATTTTCTGTTTGTGGACCACCATTATCGTTACCTTGGAAACCAGTAGTTGCATCTGGTTTTGAAAATGATTGTACGGGTGCCAGTATTTGTGTTCGCAGTTCTGGTCTAGACTGAAACTGTGATTCAGATTCAGAGCGCGTTGGGTTATATGGCTTTGCTTGTGGAATGAGTGGTTGGGATTGCAGCTGTGGTTTGATGGGTCTGTTGCTTGGTCCATAAAGTGATAAGCCAGGGTCTAGGGTGCCTCCAATATTATTATTTGAAGAATCACGCAGTATAACTTTCATTGGCTTTTGTGGAAGACCACCATTCACTGTAAAATCCATGTCTTTGTATAAATCATTTGGATTCGTAGTAGCTATATTTGTAGTCCTTGAAGTATCTGCTAGAGCTTGAGATGGGAGTGGGACAGCGTTCATAGGAGCAGTAGGTAAAATTGGGTTTGGCATATTCTTTCTCTTCAATGAACGTGACTTCATCAATTGTGGATCTGGGGTAGGATCCTTCACAGATGATGATCTAGAAGGTGTTGTGGATGGGGATTTAGGAGTGGATGGTAGCATAAAATCGTCAAGGTTAAAGCCTTCAAGTTTTGGGTATCGGCCAGTGAACATCCCATAATGTTGACATAAATAACGGGCAAATTTCCAAACTCTACGTTCGTCTTCGTCACATCTCCAATAGTATGTCTTGTTTAGTTGTAAGATCAACCCATCCAGTCCAACTCTCTTGATGGTATGTAATTCTGACAAATCCCAAGTACGACCAATCTGATAAATGTTCTTATCTGCTTGAAATTTGCCCTTCTGCAATTGCATTCGACCGGAATGTTTCTTACATAAAACAAGAATACGATGTTTAACTGATCCTGGATTGGAATTTCGTGGTGGAGGAGCAGAAGGTGAATGTGAATATTCGATGATTCCGATGTGGGTAATGTATGATACTTCGTTTAACTTTCTATCTCCTTGATGAATTGTTTTAGAATAACAATCAGAAATGATCTTGTCGGTGACCAATTTTCTTTGTTGTTCTGAATTAGAGCTGCCTACTGGAGATCCTGGTGACGTAAATTTTGATTGATATGAATTAACGGGACTAACTCCTGCTCTTGGGGGTGTGGAAATTTGTGGGTTTGGTGTAAATGAAGGAGATGCAAATGCCTTAGGGGATTGCTTACGACTAGAAAACGGATTGGGAATATGATGCTTTGATGGTTGATGCAGTAATGATGATGGTGCCTGTTGTTGTTGTTGCTGCTGCTGTTGTTGTCCCAGTGTACGTCCCAGTGCCTGAAATTGGGATTGTTGTTTGGACTTCTTTGGACTTCTAAACATTGTCAATTATTACTGATAATAAAAACAGGAAAACTTATAAAAAGAAATGTAATAATATCAATTGTGTCTCAAATATTGTAGCTATCTATTCCTTCGGTAGTACAGTCTATCACACACTGTTGGGTTTTTTTTTTTTCTTTCTTTCGTTTTTTTGTACTGTAGTATTCTTTCTTTCGTTTTTTGTACTGTAGTGTTCTTTCTATTATTTTTTTTTGTTTTTCTGTCGGTGAGCTCGTTCGACAGTTGTTTCCACACAACCCGTTTCGTAGTATCTGATAATGCTTTGGGGTTTGAATAGCCACTAACAAGGGATATGAAAATGGAGTTATGAATTATTTAGGGGGTTGATTGTTTATGTATATGACTTTATTATAAACTTAGATTTATCGATATAATTCCACTTATAATTACTGGTGTGTTTCGTGAGTGCAGGACTGAAACAATCACGAAGGCAAGAAAATCTTGATATTTAGTCTTACTTTTAAAATCAAGTTAAGAAATTGTGTACTTTGACTAGTGGTGTTTTAAATTATTATTCTTGTAAGCAGCTGTTTTAGTATGGTACGTGTGTGTACATATTCTGAAAAAAGAAGACATCATTTTGGTGCTTTTCAAGTCAATTTTATTTAATATTAAATCGGTCAATAGTAGATGGAAACCACAGACAGTTGCTGAAAACTTTGATATCCTTTATAGTTGTTCCATTATCAAAAGTCAAAATATTGTTATTCTGGTGTAACAATATCAAAGTTTTTGTATGTGTAAGTGTTGTCCATTATTCTTTTCGCAGCAAAATTTTGTATTTCATATCTAACTTACTGCTTTTTATTCATCAAAGATTTTTCTCTTTTTGAATCTGCTTTACTTATCTTTATTTCATAAACGAAAAAATGCAATCATATCAGTATCTTTCAATTGGTTTATACTTATTGTGGGTTTTCGTTTGTTTTGTTGTTCCTGTTAAGTCATTACTTGTGAATGATGAATTTGGTACATATATGAATCCAAATCCCCGCAAGATTCCCCAATGTCAAGCCAATGATTTAATAAAATTATCATCTTGCTGTAACGATTTGTTACACCAACTAGACCAATGCAAACCAGATGATCTTGCATGTGAATGTTGTGCATTGCAACTGATAAACCAAGATTGTTATCATTTATGTCCTGGTAATCCGCTGACTAACTTTTTGACAGTCTTGCTTCTGGATTGTTCTCAACTAAGTGATGTCAATGCCTGCTCATTACCATTTAAAAAGACTGATGACTCTATACTTGTTAGTAAAAAGACAGGATCTAAGTCTGTTGATGAGGTTCTTGAAGATGATGAGAAATTTGATGCCAGCTTAAAGAGTAAAGTGTTTAATAAAATTGACGGATTGAAAGAGCATGTTCTTCAAGAACAATTTATTAAGAAGAAGATTAAATTGGTTATTGATAAAGAAGTGGTACCGGTTCAGAACTACACCAACATTTCAAATATATCTTTATCTCAGGAATTATTAGAGTCCTCGGATGCATTATCTTGCTTGCATTCCGTCAATAAGGTGATTTACTCAATCCTAATTATTGGGCTATTTTTTGCCATGTACTAAACTGCCAGCTATTTTATGTTTGTTCCAACATGCCCATCCTGGATTTATTGGCAATTAATAATGTGATTATTATTGTAATTTGATTTACTTTATTACGGTTATTTGATTTACTTTATTACGGTTATTTTTAGTTTATTTTGTACATAGGATGGGAAATATTTCATATATATATGTGTGTAGTTGTGTTTTATTCCAAACTTTCGTTCATCCAGTCCAAAGTATATTTAATACCAGTCTCTAAATCAACTGCTGGCTTGTATCCCAATAATTTTTTTGCCTTGGTAATATTATGGTATCTGATGGCACAAACAACTTTGACTCTGAATGGAGTAAGACCAGGTTCTTTCTTTAAAATATTTTTTGCAACAAACTCACTAATATAACTCAAACCCAAGGCCACTGGTCTTGGTAATTTAATGTAGTAATTATCAATGTAACCATCACTCTTCCAAACAGTTCTGGCTAAGGTCCAGAAATATGTTGGAGCATCATTAGTAATAAAAAAAGTTTCTCCACTTATAGGATCTCTTGTTTCTGGATCTAACACCTTTTGAGCTGCCAAAACATGAGCATCAGCAACGTTGCCGGCATATGACCAATCAAACAAATTGTTATTATCTCCTAATTGAAATTTCAGTTGTCCCAATTTAGCACTGGCCCTCAATCCTGGAACCAATTGACGATCTCCAGGACCAAAAATACCTGCTGGACGTAAACAAACGGTACGTAATCCATTATTATCATTAGCATTCATGACAGCGGTTTCTGCTGTAGCTTTGGTTTCATTGTATCCATCCATATGAACCTCTGGGTATGGCCATGACTCATCACCATTGATAACATCTTGTCCGTTAAAAATAACACCGGCGGATGAAGTATAAACCAATGCTTTAACATTCAATTTTTTTGCTACCTCAATCAAATTATTTGTACCTTTAACGTTGACTTTTTCATAAATTTCTTGAGGTAATCCATGCATAGGTGAAGCAGTATGAACAATTACATCACATTTTGAATTTATTATAGCATCAGATACATCATCCTCAGAGGTCAAATCTCCTTGGAAAAAGGTAATTTTCGACGGATCAAAAGTAAAATATTTCGAGATCTTTTCTGGTAATGGACGTATGTCAAATACATTGATAGAAACTTCAGGACAACGTCTATGAAATTGTTCAATTAAATGAAGTCCAAGAAATCCAGTACCTCCAATAATCAATACGGAGTTGAGTCTAGTGTTGTCACTCATTATTATGCAGTGAAGAAAATAGTATCCCTCGTCTTCTTTAACAGTTACTCATTCAACTTTTCTTTTATTTTATTTTTTTTTTTTTTTTTTTAATTATTGTTGTCTGGTTTTCAGTACGTCGCGTTTTCAGGTCCGTTGTTCGTATGGGTTGACTTACAATAAGTCGCGACGTCGTATAAAAAAGATAAACCAAGCAAATAAAATTTCTATACTACATCACGTGCTACATATTTTTTTCTTTGTGAATTAATTAACTTAGATAGGTATTCATCCCCCTACAACAAACCTTAACATTTTGTGATTTGGTACAATATTGCTATCCCCGCTATAACATAAATGGACGTATACACTTTCTTCAACCTTTTCTTTTTTTAATTGACTGAGTGAGAGAGGACGAATCGATGTCTTTGTATAGAAATAGAGAGGCCGTTTAGTGTGGTACTTTAATAATTCTCACGAGTATTAGGGTAACAACAGAACCGACTTTACGTCACTTAAGGAGTTGCTAAACATACAGTAGATAAGAAAAATGTTAAATTCCAATCAACTTTATGTATATAATACGTTTCATATGATAATGAATTAGTGATGTATTTAAGGTTTGTTTTATATCTTAATCCACAATTACCAACGATATATAAAATGAAAAGGATAACCTGATACTGATTAACCCTAAGAATAGTAAACTATATGTTGTTCATATTGTGATAGACTGAATTGATTAATCTATAAGAAGAGACTATATAAAACTAATAAAAAACTACAACGTGTTAAATGTCGTTTGTTGATCGACAAATACCTGTCTTAACGGGATACACGTGATTATGTAAATTCGTTTTGCATACCAGATACGAAAACACAACCTTTTACAATTTCTCCCTTTCCTAAAGTCTCTCTCCTTACCCCCTACCTTTAATTCTTTATCGACTCCTCCTTGTTTCTTCATTTTTTTTCCAGCGAGGAGACCTTCAGTTCAAATTATTCAACAGTGATTTTTACAACTACCACAACTAGGGTTTGCTATCACGGACTTTTATCAGGATAATGAGTGTTGACGTAGAATTTGCGCGAGTGGCTACGCCTAACGAGGATAGCATTGTAGCTGTCAATGCCTATAGGAAAAAAATTTCAACTCAAATTAAAAGTGACGGGTGTTCCATATTGTTGAGAAGTTCATATGGTACCGCCGGAATTAAAACTAAAGTTGGTGTTAACTATTTCAAGTATAATGTTGTTGGATTGAAGTTGTACTCTTATCGCGTAGATTTGGAAGTTGATTACAACATCAAAACTAAGCTTACAATTAAACAGGCTGTTGAAAGATACTTATTGGACATGGAACTATATAAATCCAAGATCACAGATTTACTACCGCGATTTCAACCATTTGTACTCCAGAATACCATTACCTATTGAGGATGTGGTTGTCTATCCGATTGAAATATTTGTTGGTGGAGAAAAGAAAACCGTTAGCTTGAAAGTTCGATTCACTAAAGAGTTGGACTTTAATGATTTGATTAAGTATACCCAATTGAAGACCTATTCAACTGATTTCCAAGAAACGTCTGAGTATACAAACGCGTTACTTTCAGTAATTGGATCCCAGGTTTTGCAAAATAATCAAGTTGTTGGTATCGGAGCTAATAAGTTTTTTTTAATAGATAATAAGACAAAACAGCATGAATTGGAAAAGGGTTTATACCTTCTTATGGGTACTTTTACCTCAGTAAGATGTTCATTTGATAATATTCAGGTCAATCTCAACCCCACTCCGGTCATATTCTGTAAGTCAAAGAAGAAAAATGGTGATCTAATGAATGTATTGGATTTGATTGCTGAATTTTTGAATCTTCGAGGCTTGCCATCTGAGAAAGATATCAGAAGATCTGAAAAATTTTTGAAAGGAGTCAAGATTTACCGTCAATATCTTAATCGGGCTACTGGGAAGGCAATTTTGGGATTTAATTTTCAAGAAAACTCTGAGACATTGAAATTCAAGAATTCTGATGAGAAGTTGGTTACTGTGAAACAATACTTTAAAGAAAAATGGTCAATTGTCTTAAAGTATCCAAAATTGCCATTAGTTAAAATTGGTCCGGAGGCATATTTACCAATGGAAGTGGGTCTGATTATTCCAAATCAGCAGTGTAAGGGAGAATTAGCGGACCCAGCAAAGATTGTCCAAATTACCGCTATAAGACCAATGGAAAAAGCCAAATTAATTGCCCAAGCTAATAAAGATTTGTTTCAAAAACAAGTTGATTTTGGTTTCATAGATCAAGAATTCATTGCTGTTCCTGCAAGAGTGTTGAGTGCACCTACAATTGAGTATGCAAATAACCCGAAGATAACATATAGAGATTCCCCTGCAAATGGTAAGAACGAAACAAAAAAGGGTAATTGGAATCTTCAAAATTTCCAGCTTGTTCAGCCAGCAAGTACAAAACAATATGTTTTTGGAATTTGTCCTTTAAAAGATACTACAGTAACAAAAAATAAGCTTGAAGCCTTTGCCTCTGTGGTTCCATTATTTTTGGAAGAACTTGCTAGATTATGTATTTCAGTACGCAAGGTTAACAATCAACTTGTCTTTAAAAAGTATTCGGTTGATTTGACTCACGCAAGTGTTCAGACTCAAGCTGGATTGGAGGCTTCTTTAACGAATATTTTCAAAAAGGCAAAATTGCAGGATAAATGTGATTATATTTTAGTGTTGTTACCTAGAAGGGATACTTCTAATTATTCTGCTATTAAAAGAGTATGTGATTTGAAAGTTGGTATTCTCAACAGCTGTTCTATCTTAAGTGTATTCACTAAGCAAAGAGGAGGTTCATTTGATACCATGACATATGCACAAATGGCCATGAAAGTGAATATTAAATTGGGTGGTTCTAATCACAAGTTATCGCAGCAAGATAGTACAGGTTTGATTGATAAGAATGGTGTACCTGTCTTTATCCTAGGTGCAGATGTTACCCATCTAAGTGGAGAACAAAACGAGGAATTCGTATCAATCGCATCCTGTGTGGGAAGTGAGGACGGAATTTTCAACAAATTCCCTGGGTCTATCTGAAATCAGTCTGGCGGGCAAGAAGTTATTAAAGACATTAAAGGTATGGTTCATGAACGATTGGAGAACTTCCATAATAAAGCCAAAAAGCTACCTTCTAAAGTATTGTTTTATCGTGATGGTGTATCCGAAGGTCAATATTACACTGTTTTGAAGGAGGAATTACCCAAACTTAAAGCTGCATTTGTGGAATATGGTAGATTGAAGAAAGTATCAGGATACTCTCCAACTATTACTTTTATGATTGTGATTAAAAGACATCACACTAGATTCATCCCATTAGAGAAGAATTCAAAAGATCCATGAACAAATAAAGAAGTGGCTGTTCAAAGCAATGACAATGTTATACCTGGAACAACTGTTGATAAGAATATTACTTCACAAGCTTATTTTGATTTCTATATTCAGTCTCAACAGGCCTTGAAAGGAACTGGTGTCCCTGCCCATTATTATGTTTTGCATGATGAAAACAACTACACTCCGGATCAAATCCAAAAAGTCACGTATAATTTGTGCCATACTTTTAGTAGAGCTACAAAGAGTGTCAAAACTGTACCAGCTGCTTATTATGCGGATTTGCTTTGTACTCGTGGAATAGATTACGTTTATGGTTTCGCCAAGGATACAACCTTGGGGTCCACGCCAATTGAAAGAGCCAATACCAGATTGGGTGATAATGTTGCCCCAAATATTCGTAACACTATGTTCTATATCTAGTGATCAACCCAGTGATATTTTATTAGTAGTTTTTACGTATGAGAGAGAGTGTGTGTATGTTTGTATGTTTGTATGTTTGTATGTTTGTATGTTTGTATGTTTGTATGTTTGTATGTTTGTATGTTTGTATGTTTGTATGTTTGTATGTTTGTATGTTTGTATGTTTGTATGTTTGTATGTTTGTATGTTTGTATGTTTGAGATAATATTATTTTCCGTGTTATTTTATATCTCTTTCTATTTTTCTCAAAGATATATGTCTTTATTTTACATTATATGTTTAATATAAATTCTATGCAATTAAACAGTAAATAAAACATTACAAAAAAAAATCAATTCTACTTAATAAATTCGTATCTCAATTAATGGTTCTAAAATTGAAACAAATACTTTAATTCGTCAACTTTAGATGAATCAATGGCAACTTTCTTGACATCAACGTCAGGAAATATAAATTCATGTGAAAACTCGTGAACACTTGTATTAACCTTCTTATTTGACCCACTCTCTGGTAGGGTAGGAATTTTACTGGTTATTGTGTTATTTGAAAACGAAAATGTTGACTTCTTCGGCTCTTCTGTCTTACTAACGGATTCAGTTGATGGTTTGCTGGAAAATAATGTACCGTTGGTACTTGGCTTGAATGAAAATGATGATGATGTAGCAGTGGGGACTGGCTTTTTTATTGTGTCATTATTAATCTCGGTAGTTGTGGAATGATCTTTCGAGGAGCCATTACCTTCAGTATTAGCAACTTGTTTTTTATCCAATTGTTTTTCAATGGATGAATTTTTTGGAACTTCTGGTAATTTTTCTGATTTATCGTATGATATCGTCTTCTCAATATCATTTGCGGTTATGGAAATCGATTTATTTGGCTTTGCGTCATTGTTGTTCACGTTAGGGAATTTCTTGGATCGTGATATAACTCTACGATCATTTTTGGAGTATGGGTTTACAAACTTGAATGCACCCTTTTGCAAATTATCTTCATTTGGTTCTGGAACTTCTGGTCCATCTTTTCCATCTAAAATTGACAATAACAACTTTGAAGTTTCACTCTTAAATTCGTGAGATTTGTTCACCACCAAATTGTTGATGGTGGAATCACTTATAGTAGCAGTTGTTGCTTTGTTTACATCACTTCCCGTTCTCTTTGATTTTCTTGATGAAGTTGGTGGTTTAATCCTTGTGGAATATGGTGAAGGTAACCCAGAAAATTGGTAGACTCTTTTGATTGAAGGAATCATTGAAGTGGTATTATTATATGACTGATTTTGACTTCTATCAAAGGTATCATTATGAACAGTAAGATAATATGGTTTATATTCAGAAGTGTTAAAGCTGATATTGGAAGCATCATGAATCAAAGTCTTTTGTTTATTAGTTCCCTCGTGTTCCAAGACATCATTCTTTACCTTCTTTCTTTGTGGTTGATCAAAGATTGATTCGGACACTATTCTTTTCCTAATAGGTGTTCCGGATCTTGACTTGGATATCAATGCCATAACTCCTTCATATTCAATTTCATTTAGTGGTTTGTCGCCCTTTCTTTTGAAAAAATTGGACAATACTTCATTTGCTGTGGTGTCATTATCATTTATGGAAACATCGTCCTCATCATCGCCAGCAGATCGGACAAGATTTGATCTCGATGGCAACTTTGTTGCACTTGGTTCATATTGATGGATGTGATCTTGTTGTTTTTTCAGTTCTGGTGAGGTTATGGTAAATGACCCCGGTAACTTGAAAGACTGGTGAGTGGAATTTGGCAATGGTTCAGATAACTTGGGCTCTGGAAATTTAAAAGGCTTTATAAACTGTGGCAAAGTCTCAGTTGATTCAATGTCTTTTGTCTCTGGTGTTCGTGACGAAGATGCATTCTCATCTTTCGATGGGGAACTTTTCTTGAGTTGAAATAAACTCTTTAATTTTCCAGTTATCAAAGAATATGGTTTAAACCCATTATCATGATTGATTAGTTTTTCCTTATATGACTTATAAACCCTCCTGTTATCCATTATATTTAGTAAAATAAAAATACAGTCTGCTTCTTTAGTTAGTATTGCTGCCTGCCAAACAAACACAGGTAAGAAAGAAGGAAGAAAAAAAAAAAAATAAAAAAGAATCGAAATCTTCCATGCAAAAATTTCTTAGAAGAAAAATTCCAGTTCGCGACATTGCGACATGAAGTTTGAGACATGTATCATGCAATATGAGAATTGAATAACATGGTCTTCTTTGAATTGGCAATTGTAGGAAATAAAAGAAGAGATTATCTAAAATAAACTCCCTCCTCCTCACCATGGGTATCATGGTATTTCCGTCTAATCAAAAGAGTAATTACTTTACTATGAGACAAACACATAGTCCATATCGGATCGTATCTGTTTGAGGCTATATAAATAAATATATTGTCAAACGTCTATTGCTGTATTTCATTAAATAAAATGAACAATACGACAGGCAACAAAAACATCCATCAGAATAAAGACAAAATGAAATCTATATAATATTAGCTTGATGATGAATATAAACTGATATTGCGATGATGTGTCCCATTTGATGATTGTTGTAATCCACTAGCGACATCCTTCTCTTCGTCACTGTTCTTACCTTCCTTTCTTCTTTTCTTTTCATCCGAAGCAACTGTGAAATTCCTGATGATAAACTCATCGGCAACCTCACCATCTAACCTGGCTAATTCTTCCTTTGGTATAATCAATGGCCATATCCATTTGGCACAAAAGGCAAGAAACAATAAAACCCCCGGAAATCCAACTGCACCTTTGGTTAACGTGATCACAAATTCCGCCACTCCTCCAATGACCTCTAGTACAGTATAAATATAAAACCATTTCTTGGTTGGTAATTTGTGTATATCCTTCCAGACATCTGGACACAGAGGGTCGTTCTCAATGTAATCATTATCCAAAAAGCAATATCTTATTCTATTGGTGACAATGTTGCCATGCAATCCACCGATTGCCATTATGAAAAACAATCCTGAAAGTACAGCTTGCGGAACTAAACCTAGAAGAACCAAGAACGGACGAGACATCATTACAAATGTCATCGCGCCTTGTAATGTATTAGTAACCCGTTGCTCCACAACTGACAACTTCTTACCTGAACTATCATACACCACAAGAGAGTCTGTGTGTAAAGGTGCTTGTGGAATTAAACCATTTGGAGGTGGTATACCCATGATTCCTGCTATTCCAGTAGTTATACCCAATAACAAAAAATCCCAATGGAATGCAGCAGGTTTCGTCAAGGGATATTCTTTCAGTTGGCACATTAATGATGAAACATTATGATCAAAGTAAAACAAAAATGTCAACAATATAGCGAATGGGATAGCCAAGAAAACATCTCCAACAGAAATATTCTCTCCAGGCCAGAAATGAATAAACCAACCATGTGGCCTTACGTCTCCACTCTTGGTTGGCTGGAATGCCTGAGTAATTGGTAGTCTTGCTAACGTTGTGTCGTCGAGCTTTCCTCCAAAGTGAATGAACCCAGTGAAAAATATAACCAGTGCAACAACACCATAATCGCAAAATACTTTTCTAACCCACGGCTTGAAATAATGTAAATAGTTGCCAAAAATTGATGACCCAACACCACAGATAACCATACATAAGGCAATCATAACTGAGCAGTAACCACTTGCAAGATCAACATTATCAAATTGATTACTTAGTATTTGAATTCCTTTTTGAATATAAACAATATTAATAAAAAACCCAAAGATATCACATGAGTAAAGACTGATAATTCTCATAAATGATATATAATTGCCCACTGCTATTAGAATATGGAATACCATTGACCATAAATAAATCCAGCACATAAATGGGAAATATGGAGTTCCTCTTGGATGCATCAATTCGTATACTGTATAACTGAAAATCGATATTGGACCAGTAACACCAACTATACACAATGGTTGACCAGATAACAATCCAAATACTACACCTGCCATGGCACTCAGCATAAGCACTTCGTTTACCCCATAGGCATGATCCGTTTTGTCAAACATATCTTGTGCAAATGCTATAGCAGGTAATAAATTGGTGAAAAAAATAAAAGTGGTTGAGGGTATGACTCTATAGTTGTAGGCGTCCTTAAAATCGGATCCGTAATGTGGTAATCTACTTTTAATATCATTATAAATACCATAACCCAAGTAGTTAACATGCCGAAAACTTAGGCCCATGTTTAATTGAATGTTGTTTTTGATATTAATATAAAAAAAAGCAAACGTTGTATAGAGTACCTTATTGGGAAATCATCCAAATAAAAAAAAAAAAACACTACAGTTTATATCTCTACTGGATTTATTCAGTTATTTATTATAACTCCCACATGGCTGCATCTCCGTTTATCTGAATTTCTTTTTTTCTCTTTTTTTCAATTTTTTCCTTTATAAGTCGTGTACATGGTTCAATTAGCCTTGTGCAATTTTTCCAAAATAGCAAGTTAAACAAAAAAAGTCAAAACAATAAAGAATTTGTCAGATACATTTACATCTATAAATCCATAGCAATTGTATCGTTAATTTTTGTTATCGTAAGTACTAAAGCAAAAATGGGGTGACCCAGAACACGTTATTTATGCGTGCAAATTTTGCTATAATGTCTTGCCATCATGATTGTCATTGCCTTCGAGGTAGTATGATATTTTTTGCGGCATTTGATACGGGATATTATTCGCATTTATCTTCGCTAATCACTACCCCAGCAAACCTTATTGTATTGTTTGATCCCTCGTGATGACGTCATTAACTTCCGTTGTATATATCCGAAAGAAATGTCAAATAAATATGAATTTCATCATCAAAAAGAGATCTTAGTATAATATCTTACAATAATTTACAATGAAAGAATTAATAAAATCAATAAACGTTTTCATATAAAATCTAACGTACACTTTAAATATTTGCAATCTGTATTTCAACCTATAAGCGTCTTAAAGACAGGAATCTTGAAAGTCTTGCTGATGGCGAAGTAGGTTGCGATGCAAGTGGTGAAGAATTGATTCTTCTTGGTCTTGGATAAGCACGTCTGTCACCAGTATCCATCAAACTCTCCAAGTTTCTTTGTGATTCAGACTTTACTGGAGCCGGATGTGCTTGTCCTTCCGTTTCATTTGTACTTAACTGTTGAGAAATAATTTCAGCATTTGTATCTTCATCGATAGTTAAATCATCAATGTTTCTATTGATCAAGTAGCGCAAGGCATTATACCAGATATTGTGACGATGTCTAGTTGCACATGTAATCTTGATTGATCTGTCCGTGGAATGAACAATAATACTCTTATAATACAACCCTGTTGGTAATGGATTGTTATCTTCAACACTCTCAACTCCGACAATAGCAGCAGCTCTCGTTCTCACCAGAG
This sequence comes from Candida sojae, assembly GCA_013177575.1. Lineage (NCBI taxonomy): Eukaryota > Fungi > Ascomycota > Pichiomycetes > Serinales > Debaryomycetaceae > Candida > Candida sojae. The sequence goes on along the minus strand of WWPN01000005.1, from coordinate 1,642,419 downwards.
ATGGATTAGCTAAACTTGGGTTATTCTCGGACCAGTAAAGAGTTAATGAGTAAGGATGAACCCAAAAGTAACGTTCATGTCTGGTCTCAGTAATTACCTTGAATGGACCCAAGCGGCGGTAATATTTGAATAAATACTCACCAATAACAACCTGTGTAATTGCGGGAATCATCGATCTATCTGTTAATGACGCATCTGTTGCCATAGAAAATGCAGCATTTGATCGAAGTGAATCAGGAACAGATTGCAGGGATAAATGGGACATAACCGAAATAGACTGTGGAATTCCGTGACCAGCACTTCTTGGTATGCTACCTCCAGAACTGTTCCTAGATGACCCAGGAGTCGATTGGCGTCGTTTAGTAACAATGTTTGATGGTGGTATAATTCTATCAGCCAGCTCAAATGATTCTCTCTGTTGTGAAGCAGGACTAGATTTAAACTGGGAAGCCGAACCAATAACAGGGGTCACTTGGTCTTTACGGATAAAACCACGTTTCTCAGCATATTGTGTAAAAAGTTCATCTGAACACTTCTCAATCGACATTGTCTTCAACTTAAGTAATTGATTGAAATAACTCGTTGGAACCACTTTAACGTTCGTAACCCCTGGTTGTGGATGTGCTGTCGTGCTAATATATTGTGATTCAGGAATTGGCAAGATTGATAATTTCAAAGCGGCATTAGAAATAGCTTCTTTGTCTTCTAAAGATTTGATGCTGGAATCTCGTTCTTGAGTTAATTTCTCTATTTCATTGGCATTACTAACCTTGTCTTTCTTTAAACTGTAGATTTCATCATCCTTTGCAGCTAAAGATTGTTTCCATTTGAGCAATTCCACCTCCGGCACAACTGACAATGCTAAACCGGCAGCTAATCCACGTACTTTATCTTCATCTGTATCCTTCAATTTCTCATACTCCTCCTTAGAAACAACCACCATTCCCAACTTGGAAGCAGAATTTGTCAATTCCTCTTCAGAGAGCACGAATGATTCTTGTGCATCTTGATAACTTTCATAATCGGAACCAAAAGTTTTAGCGGAACGTAATGTCTTGACATGTTCATTTGGAATTACAGTAAATCCAAGAGTCTTAAATTGCTCCTTCACATTATTAATGGCAGTCGCATCACCTGAACTTACGTCAACACCAGAAAACTTGGCATCAAGCAAATCTCTCTCTTTTATCAATTCATCGTATGACTCTTGTGACACGGCAACTTTACCTTCATTCTTCGCTCTTTCTTCTACCAGCTGCTCTGCCAAGTTCTTGATTGAATCCAATTCGCTTGTGTCGATTAATGAAAATCCTTCAGCAGCAGCTTTCTCAACCAATGGTTGGTTCAATTGTGCAATCATTAATTCATGATCTTCTTTTGTAATTGTGACTAATCCAGCATCAGCTGCCAATTTTTCTAATGGCTCCTCTAGTTTTTGCTTCATTTTATCTGCTTCTTCTATTGACAACACAGTGAATCCAATTGCTCCTGCGTTCTTTGTAATATCTTCGATAGTTGGTTGGTGGACCTTCAAAATCAAGTCATCATACTCATCATTCTTAATCAACTTCCAATCTGTTCCTTCAAGCTTGTCTTGTATTGATGTATCAGCCCGATCAATCAAATCCTGATGGGCTTCCTTACTAACCAAAACAAAGTCTTTCATCTCTGCAACTTCCTTTACTTTTTCAATAGTTGGTTCATCGGCCTTTGATCTCAATTCGTTGTATTCATCAGCATCAAGCAAAATTTGTCCCTGTAAATCAGCGTGTTTTTTCAAATTCTCCAAGTCTGGATTGATCAACTTATTGTGGTCGTCTTTGGAAACCAAAACCATATTCACCCTAGCAGCCTTATCTTCAAGAGGTACAGCAGCTTCTTGTATTACCTTCTCATGCTCGTCTTTATCCACCACAAGATATCCTTCGTTTTGGCATTTTTCTTTGAGGAATTCAAGGCTTGGTTGTTCTCTTGTTTCTTTCATTGCTGTAAATTCATCCTCTGGTAATACTATCATACCCTTGGCTTTAGCTTTTTCCTCCAATGGCTGGTTGAAATGATAGTCCAACTTTTGGAATGTTTCCTTGTCAATAATTACATGACCCTGGTCTTTGGCCACTTTCAGAGCGTGTTCCATTGATGGATTGGTAGCTTTCTCTTGTAATTCATTCAATTCGGCATCACTAACTAATGACATACCTTGCTCCTTTGATTTCAGGTGCAAGAAATCAAGAGAAGGTGCCATATGGTTTGAATGTAACTTAGAATGTTCATCCTTATCTAATACCACCATACCTGCAACAATTGCCTTATCATGAACAGTTTCATTGGCCAGTTTCACCAAATCACTATAGTCCTTCTCAGTAATGACAACTTCGCCCAACAAATTTGCCTTCTCTTTCAAGAACTCGTGAGTCGGATGGTCAATTTGGCTCAATAACCCGTTATACTCATCTCTTGGTATCAATTGCAAATTGTCTCTTTCAGCTTTGGTTTCGATAGTTTCCTCACTCTTGGCAACAACATCCTTGTACTCAGTTTCATCAACGATTACATAACCTTGATCTTTAGCTCTAGCTTCAAGGAACCCGATATCTGGCGCATTATAGTTCTGGAGATATTTGTCATAGTCGTCACGAACAACAACTACCCTATCATGTTTAGTAGCAAATTGTTCAACTAGTTCTAACAGTGGTTCAGTCGTGTTGGAAACCAATGAATTGTATTTGTCCTCTTGTACAACAACCAACCCTTTCTCTTTAGCAGTATCGTGAACTGTCTTAGATAATTGTTCTTTCATTTGACTCAAATCTTCAATTTGAACTAATTCAAATCCTTGAGATTGTGCTTTTCCTTTGATGTAATCCAAAGTTGGTGATTCAACTGTTTCACGAAGATCTTTCAATTTATCAACTTCAATAACTTCCAAGCCCATATTCTTAGCCTTTTCTTCGATTGGCTCATTGGCAACCAGTTGAAGGTGGTCATAGTCTTCTTCCAAAACTACTTTTTGCAAATGCTTTCTACAGCATTCCTTCAAATAAGCTAAAGTAGGGTTTTCAATGTTGTTCTTCATCTCATTCAACTCAGAAGTTTCTATAACTGACATTCCTAATTCTTTGGCTCTTACATCCAATGGTTTGGCGGCAGATTCCTTTAACTCTTCTAATTCAACCAGACCAATGGCAACCATTGCAAACTCTTTGGCATGGTCATCAATTGATTTGTTTGCCTTTGTTGTCAACTCTTCGTATTTCTCCTTAGAAATAACTACCAATTTTTGTTCTTCAGCCAAATCATGAACCGACATTGCAGCTTTGTCACATAAGTCACGATGTTGATCAACAGGGATGGCAATTTTTCCTTCTTCCTGGGCCAAGTGATCAACCAGTCTTGAAGATTTTGCCACTAAGTCATTATACTCATCGTGTGGAAGGATTTTGACACCACTTTCCTCCGCATGATCTTCCAAGGTTTTAGATGCTTTGCTGATCAATTCTTGATGCTCTTCATGTGGTACAAAAACAACCCCATGCTCTTCGCTCATATCTTTCAAAGATCTTGATGCTTTCTTTTGTAATGTGTTGAGGTCATCTTGTGAAACCAATGCCATTCCTTTATCTTTAGCATGATCTTCGGCCGTTTTTGATGATTGTTCAACTAATTCTCTATGCTCCTCATTTGACAAGACAACTACTCCTTGCTCATCTGCATGATCCTTTAAAGTCTTAGATGCATTCATTACCAACTCTTTATGTTCCTTGGTTGAGATCACTATCATTTCATTTTCTTTAGCAATTTCTGTCAAAGGCTTCGATGCCTTGTGGGTTAACGCTTTATATTCAGCAGAAGGAACCACAACCAGATCAGTTTCCTTTGCGAGGTCCTCTAATGATCTTGATGATTTAACCAATAAATCAGAGTGTTTCTCTTTGTTTATAGCAACCATTCCCAATTCATCTGCAATAGTATCTATCGATTTGTTTGACTTTTCAATCAACTGGTCGTGGTCAGATTCAGGAATCACCACATGCTTATGCTTAGACGCTTTTTCCTTGATGTGGGACAATGATGGAGTGTTGGCTGCAGATAACAAGCTCTTGTGAGCCTCATTTCCAAGAAGGGATAATCCAAGTACCCCAGCAACTGTTGCAATATGATCTTTGTTTGGTTTGTGTGCTTTTTCATTTAATTTCTCAAACTCTTTATTGCTCATTGTAACAAGGCCCAATCCATTTGCTTTGTCAACAACATATTTCTCAGTAGGATTGTCGATGGTTGCCCTCAATTCATTTAATTCTCCCTTCGAGAGTAATACAAATCCTGTCTTGGTGGCCCTCTCCTGTATAAAATCGACACTTGGATCTTCAACTGTGGCTTTCAACAATTCCAATTCCAGTTTCTCAATTGTAGCCAATCCCAATTTAGAAGCATTAGCAGATATATTATCTCTACTTGGTTCCAATAATGATTCATAATCATTTTCTGACATAGTGACAAGATTGTATTTTGCCGCTTTTTCCTTAAGATACTCTTGTGTAGGAGATTCAACATGTGATTTCAATGTATCGAATGCATCTTTTGAGATCAATTCGTAGTTGGCTTTCTGTGAGTGTTCCTTAAGGAAATCCATACTTGGTTCTTCTGAAGTCGATTTAAGCTTGTTTAATTCAGATGCACCAACAACTCTCAAGTTTCTTTCAGCACATTTCTCTTTCAAGTAAGATGTCTCAGGTGAATCAATTTGACTCTTCAACTTAACGTGCTCGTCAATTGTCATAACAACTGCACTATGTCTATCAGCATGCTCATGCAAGTATTCCATAGTAGGATGGCTCAACAGGTCTAACAACTTGTGATGTTCATCTTTTTCAATAACTACCAATCCCTTTGCATCTGCTAAACTGGATAATCTGGATTTATCAGGGTTGTTCGAGTGTTCAAGCAATTCATTGTATTCTTCCTTTGGAATAACCACTAAACCAGCAGATTCAGCACGCTCTTCAATATGCTCTTTCGATGGTGAATCTACCAAAGTAGTTAATTTATCGTAATCTGGAGACGAAACCACAGTATAATTAAGCTTACTAGCATGGTCTTTAAGATAATCAATAGAAGGATTATCAAGTGTGTGAAGTAAATCTTCATGATCTTTCTGTTCCATTACAAACAAGCCATGTTTTTCCGCACTATCGTGAACCTCGTCCTTTGATGGATGATACGCAAGGCGTTCAAGGTTTTCAAGCTTCTCCATAGCAATCACTGTGCTGCCATGTTTCTCTGCATTTTCTTGAATGAAGGTTGTACTTGGGTTACGGGAAATTTGTACCAACTCATCGTACTCTTTGTCATTAACAAGAACAGCCAGATGATGTCTTGCCTTTTCAATAAGATAGTTCCAATCAGGTGAGTCTACACTTTGTTTCAAGGAATCTAACTCTGTTTGAGGGATTACCACCGACTGGTATTCGCTAACAGCTTTTTCATTCAAGTAATCAATGCTTGGCTTATCTACTTTGGCCAACAATTGATCGTACTTCTGTTTCGAAATCGCAACCAACCCAATAGCTGTAGCTGTACTAACTACATGATCCATCGAAGGTTCATGGGCCAAACTTGACAATTCTCTATGTTCTCTTCTTGACATTGTGACCAAGTCATGGAGCAATGCTTTCGATTCAATGAATTCTTTCGAAGGATTTTCTTCTAATCTCTTCAATTTTTCATTTTCTTCATTTGGAATTAATGTGTGATTAATATTGGATGCATGGATTTCAAGTTTTGATTTAGAAGGATTCAATAATTCGTTGTATTCTGTCTGTTCGATAGCAACCAATCCTAAACCTATAGCCTTGGATTTCAAGTGCTCTTCATCTGGAGAGTTAGCTAACTGGCGTAAATTGTCTAGGTCACCAGTAAATATAACAGAATGACCAAGTGGCGCAGCAACTTCTCTAATATGATCTATATCAGGTTTATGTGCTAATTTCTCTAATCTCTCTTTTTCATCACTAGGAATAACTTCTGAATTGTAGATACCAGTAGCCTTTGTTTGTAAGTATTCTAAGGTTGGATTTTCAATGGACTCTTTCATCTTACTGTACTCTGATGCAGGAATAGCTGTCAAGCCTAATTCAAAAGCCTTTGATGTTATATCATCAGCACCAGGGTTAACCAATTTACTGTATTCGCTGACTGGAACAACAACATGGTCTTTCTTCTTGGCAAGTTCTTTAAGGCGTTCTTCAGAAGGGTTTTCGGCCCTATCAGTTAAATCAGCAAATTCAGCATTATCCAAAACCGTCAATTTTTAGCTTCAGCAACTGACTTTATATGTTCTACCCCAGGGTCAGTTGCTCTATTGGTTAATTCTTTATAATTAGTACTCAGCAAAACAGTTGCATTGTGCTTCCGTGCTACTGTCTCTATATGAGACAATTCTGGGGTGTGTGCTAATTTCTCTAATTCGGACAATCTTTCACTTTCAACAACCGATAAATCATGTGATTTGGCCCTTTCTGTAAGGTATTCCTTAGACGGGTTTTCAAGTTTGTAATTCAATTGTTTCAATTCTTCGATCCCAATCAACGAAAAACCTATGGCTCCGGCTTTTTCTATCAAATGTGATTCTTTTGGAGTGTTTGCCCTTTCGTGTAACTCATCATGATCCTTAGTGGTCATAATCTTCAACCCTTTCGATGCCAGTTTCTCATGTAAATAATCTTCCGTTGGAGCTTCAATAAAAGATTTATAACCAGTCAATTCCTCATCGGGTATTACGACATGATTATGGACAGCTGATTTCGACTTTAAATCTTCAAGACTTGGTTTCTCAAATTCTTCTCTGGAAATAACAACGACACCCAAACTTTCGGCCTTGTCTTTTATGAAATCAATAGTCGGTTGCCTTATCGTGGACTCTAATTTCTCGTATTTCTCTTTTGATACTGGTACCAAGTTATGAGATGTGGCCAATTCTTCAACCTTCTCCTTAGTAGGGTGACGCAAGTCTTCTAATTCTTCTTGTTTGACCGGCACATAACCTAATTCTCCCGATTTCTCAACTATATACTCAATAGTTGGTTTCTCAGCAATATTTTTCAATTCCTGTAATTCATTTTCCTTCACTGGTATATAACCCAATTCTTTAGATTTATCTTCAAGGTGCTTCAAATCTGGGTGATTTGCCAAAACTTCTAATTTTTCTAATTCAACTTCTTTAATTGGAGCATAACCTAATTCCTTTGATTTCAAACGAATTTGGTCAATCGATGGTTGGTCGGCAGATTGCTTCAATTCATTGTAGTCTGATTCCTTGATTGGAATATAACCGTGGCTTTTAGATTTTTCGATAACATGGTCCAAGTCAGGTTCATGAGCTAATGTCTTTAATTTCACTAATTCTGCTTCTTCAACAGGAACGTGACCATGAGAACGCGATTTTTCAATTATATGATCTAACTTAGGTTCATGTGCCAATAACTTCAATTCTGAAAGCTCTTCTTCGTTTACAATTACAAGACCGTGGGCTTTAGCCTTGTCACTTATATGTTCAGCATTAGGACTATGAGCTAAATCGTGTAACTCTTTATGTTCATTCTCACTTATTGGAATAAATCCAAGGTTCTTGGACTTGGTTTGAATATGTTCAATACTTGGTTCATGTGCCAATTTCTTCAATTCTTCGTATTCATTATTCAATACAACAGTACTGTTTAATCCCGCTGCTTTAATTTTAATAGTTTCAAGATCAGGATTGTTCAATCTAGTTATCTCATCATTATCTACCACAACATGATTCAACTCCAGTGCCCTGGTGCGAATATCGTCAAGCGAAGGTTTCTTCAATGATTCTAATTCCTGATTTTCAACTACACTGCAGTTCTTTTCATTTGCTAACAGCCTCAATCTCTCAATACTGAAATTATTCGCCAAATCTTCCAATTTATCAAGATCTTCACTTGGAATAACCGTATGCTTGGAGTCTTTAGCTTTTGCTGCAATATGTTCAATAGTAGGTTCGTGTGCCATCAGATGCAACTCTTGATATTCATTCAGTGAGATAAGTTTGTGGTCTAATCCTGAAGCCTTTTCACGTATAGTTTCCAAAGTTGGTGTGTGTAACACTTGAAGCTCTTCGCTGGAAAGTACAGTATGATCAAGCTTGCCAGCAACAGATTTGATGTGGTCCACATCAGGATCATTTGCACGAATTTGGAGATCGGCTAGCTTTTTTTTATCTACAACATCATGGCCTAAATATTCTGCCTTATTCCGAAGAGTCTCCAAACTTGGTTTGTTCAATGCGTCATATTCTTCTTTTTTAACCAATTGGTGATCATCAAAACTCTTGGCTTTAGTCTCGATATGGAATAGATCTGGATCATGTGCTAGTTTGTACAATTCATTGTAGTCATTAACTGGTATAACCTTGTAGTCAGCTAGTTTACTGGCAACTGATTCAGGATCAGGATGAGCAATACTCTCTGTCATATTGTCAAACTCATCTTGTTTGATAACAGTATAACCTAGGTCACCAGCCTTGGATTTCAAATGGGTAATTGATGGTTCATTTGCAGACTTGAATAATGATGTGTAGTCTGATTTTGACATAGTTATTAAATTCAACTTATCAGCATGTAATTTAACGTGGTGCAAGCTTGGTTCATGTGCCAATTTATTCAATTCTTCAAACTTTTCATTCTCAACGATAACATGTTTGTTGGCGGATGCATGAGATGACAATGATTCCAATGAAGGTTTAATTAATTCAGAATGTTCTTCTTCGGGTAATACAACCATATGATGTTTTGCCGCACTTTCTTTTATTGTTTCAACACTAGGCTCAATCAAGGTATTGTACTCGTCATCCGTGATAACTCTTGATTTAGAGTCTGATGCATATGCTGAAATCATTTCGATTGTTGGGTTTTTCAAACGTTCAAATTCATCATTACCAATTACTGTCAAGTTCTTGGCATTTGCCATTTCGTTAATATGATCTATGGATGGATCAGAAGAATTTTTCACTAATGAATCATAAACTTCAGCAGATGATACAATCAATCCCAATTCATTAGCCTTCTCAGTTAAAAATTCCTTGTCAGGACTCTTGAATTTTTCATTCATATAGTTGAATTCTTCCAGAGGAAGTGTTACAAGACCTTTGGATTCTAATTTCTTTTTCATTTCCTCTTCATCCATTAATTCTTCGTATTCCTCTGTAGTAAGCAAATGGTAACCCTTTTCTTGTGCCAAAGAAAGTAATTTAGCATCATCGATGGTCTTTAACTTCTCTAACTCCTCAAATGGTACAAGGACCAAATTATTCGATGCAGCGTATTCTTGAATATGTTTGTTTCTTATGTCATTGGATTCTCCCAATTCTTTCAACAATGTTGATTTTTTAGTTTGCTTTTTGGATGGAGAATCTTCATCAAGAATACCAGACTCACTTTCGGAATCAGAAGATTCAACCAAGTATGGAATATTGTAATCACCCGTAGCAGCAGCTATATTCATGCTTCGACTATGGGTTGATTCTGTGTCTGAGTCAGCAGATATTTTCTTTGGCATCAATTTGGAAGGCGTAGTGGCCTCGTCTCCGAAAAAGTCTTCCCATTTGCCACCATCAGTTGGGAATGATTCCTCTTGCTGTTCATCTTCGTCGGTACGAGTGGTAGTATCTTCATCGTCAAGTATTACAAATTTGGAGTCCTTTCTAGCCGGTGAAATCATCATGGAATTTCTATTGGACTGACTAAGTTCACTTTTTGATGCTCTTAATTTTGGTTTCCCACTTTGTCCCAATTTCATTGGTGTTCTTTGTATTTGCAGAAATGAAGCTTGTTGGTCAACTTTTCTATACTTGAGCATAGTAGTTCTTAATTTGGCAATGGTTCTATTTGAATGTTGCAAGGTAGATCTCAAGGTATCAATTTCTAATTGTGGGTTGGTTGGGTTTGAATCTGGAATATCAGAAGGTTGTAATTCCTTCAAAATTGAATCAAATTCAGTAGTATCTTCGTCAACTTCGGTACTATCATCAACCAGTTTGGAACTAGTATCTTTAGAGGTATCAATATGAGATTGTGTGGTCGTGTTTGCTCCTGCTAAACGCATATGTAATTGATCATTTTCATCATTTAGACTCTCGATCCTTTCATTCAATTTTAAGATCTCATTTTGAGTGTTAACTTTGATATCTTTCAAATTCTTAGATAAGGATTGGTTGGTCAATTCTAACTTGTCATTCACTTGATTCAAAGTATTGAGTTGATTAGATAGTTCCAAATTCTCTTGTGTGGCTCTGTCATGGGTTTTCTTTGAGTTCTTGACCTCATCTTCCAAACTTATAACCTTGCTTTCCAATTCCCAATTTTTATCCTTTAAAATCTGTTCATTGGTGCTCTGAGATTTGTTGAAATCACGTAATTGAAAAACTTCATCCTTGAAGTTTTGAATCTCATCTAACGCAGATTTCAATTTAGTTTTGTACTTTATGTTCTCTGCATTCAAACGACGACACTCAGTCAATAAATTTTCACTTAACCCAACGACAAAATTCATATCATTCCCTTTAGATTCGGGACCTAATGATGGGTTGTGGTGGGCCACTCTTTTAATCGTACTTGTTGTTGATGCTGCCGCGCCAAGTGAGTCTCCGGTTGATTTAGGAATTGGGGGTAAAAAATTAGCAAACTTTTCTTGATCATGTTTCGATGAAGGAAACTGGGAATTTGATTCCTTTAGAGGAGGGGGTTTCGGACCCGATCCTGTTGTGGGCGTCTTCTTGTTGAATAATCTCTTTTGGATATCAGATAACTGACCTCTAATGTCCTCTTTCGATGGTTTTTCTTTAGGAGGCATTTTGTGTTATAGTATAGACGTGTCTTTCAGTAATGTAAACCAATGCTACGTTATCTTGGATGGTAATTGGTGTATATGTTGGAAAACAAAATAAAGAAAATAAAATAAAAAAAAGGTAGAAACTTTGGGGAAATAACGTGTTTTTTTATTCAAGTGGTTTGATTATTATTTTTTTTTTTTTGGTTCTCCCTTTGATTTCCTTTTTAATTGTTTATTTTTTCTTATTGTTGTTGTTGTTGTTTTAAATTCTCAGTTCATTTTTCATGTTGAAGAAAAAAAAACTTCGATTTCAATTTGCCAGATCAATATTGAACCAATGTACACGCACTTTGTAAGTTTCAAAGGTTTATTTTTTGCTACAATTTTTTGCTTTTGCAATTTTAATTTGGTGAGGAATTATATACTGGTACACATTACTTGAACTTCAATCAATAATTTAAATTAAAAAAAAATAATAATAAAATGCATTTCTATAATAATGTACATGTACAAAAAACTATACTAGAAACAAATCATCTCTGAAATATACAACTTTAATAAAAGAACTAAATACAAACCCCCCATTAAAAACATGAAAGAATCTTTTTCTAACAAAAAAAAATAATAAATCTATATTTTCTTTTTTCATTTCGTTTTCCTTAAAATTTAGAAAACATCACCTTGGTCAAACATAGCATCAGCAACTTTGATGAAACCAGCAATGTTAGCACCCTTCAACAAAGATGGCAAACCGTTGCTGTTCTTTTCAACGGAGTATTTTTGAGCAGTACTGTAACAGTTTTCGAAACAAGTGTACATGATGTCCTTTAATTTAGTATCAACTTCTTCTTCGGTCCATTGGACTCTTTGAGAGTTTTGAGCCATTTCCAAACCAGAGACAGCAACACCACCACAGTTGGCAGCTTTACCTGGAGCATACCAAACACCGTTGGATTCTCTGTTGGCTTCGAAAACATCAATGGCTTCTTTGGTGGAACCCATATTGGAACCTTCAGCAATGAATTTACAACCAGCTTCAACTAAAGCCTTAGCTTCTTCACCACTAACTTCGTTTTGAGTAGCAGATGGCAATGCAACATCAACGGCACCGACTTTAGTCCATGGACGGACACCAGCCAAGTATTCAACAGCGTTTTCATCGGAGAACAAATGAACAGATTCTTTGGTGATTTCTTCCAAGGATTTGAATTTCAATTTGGCAACACCAATGGCTTCAACTTGGGCAACGGTAATACCGTTCTTGGAAATGATGGAACCTTTAGAATCAGACAAAGAAACAACAATACCACCCAATTCAATTACTTTCAAAGCAGCGTATTGGGCAACATTACCGGAACCAGAGATGGCAACTCTTTTACCTTTGAAGGTTTCTTTACCATCAGTGGCTTTTTCAATCATTTTTTCAACGTAGTAGACACAACCGTAACCAGTAGCTTCTGGTCTGATCAAAGAACCACCCCAAGACAAACCTTTACCGGTCAAAATACCAGCCCAGTTGTTTTGCATTTGTTTGTAGGCACCAAACATGAAACCAACTTCTCTACCACCGACACCGATATCACCAGCTGGAACATCAGTATCTGGGCCAATGTATCTGGCCAATTGTCTCATGAAAGCAACACAGAATCTTCTGATTTCACTATCAGTTCTACCCTTTGGGTTGAAATCAGAACCACCTTTACCACCCCCCATGGATAAACCAGTCAAGGCATTCTTGAAAATTTGTTCAAAACCCAAGAATTTCAAGATGGATAAGTTGACGGTTGGGTGGAAACGTAAACCACCTTTGTATGGACCCAATGCAGAGTTGTATTGAACTCTGTAACCGTGGTTAATTTCAATTTCACCTTTATCATTTTCCCAAGCGACTCTGAATTGGACACTTCTTTCTGGAACAGAAACAACTGGGATAACTTTTTTATATTTTGGTTCTTCTTGGAATAAAGTAGAGTCTTCAATAGCAGAGACTAATTCATCGTAAGCTTGTTGGAATTCTGGTTCGTAAGGTAAGACCATTGTAGATAATCAATTGTAAATAAAGGGAAAGGTAGTTATTAGAATAAATAAAAAAAAAGAGATTAAAAAAAAAATGAAGAATCTTAAAGGGCCGATTAATTGAATATTTATATTGAAAAAAAAAATTTTTTCAATCTCTTTTGGGTTTTCTATGTAAACATGTTGAAAATAAAATTAGTTAATTAATTTCTGTTACTTTATCAGTATCCAACTAGATTGTGATATTTTTCTTTTTTTCATTTCTTTTTTTTTGCAGTTCAAATTCTTAATTTTCCATTTCGTGGCCAACCCACAAAAAAAATTATTGACCAGAAAAGAAAGAAAAAAAAAAGTATTTTAAAAGCAATATGCAATATGCAGGATATTCTTGATAAGAACATTTATCGACCAATAAAAAATCATTTAACCTGAGTCGTGTGTTTTGCAAAATATAATTTAAACTGCTCTCCGGCTCCGGTATAATTCAATATTGTTTTAACTGTTTCCCCCACATTCAACCCCTATAAAGAGACCACCGGTTCGGAGAATCATCTTCATGAAATTTCAATTATCAACTTACTCCTCTTTTAATTCATTGATAATCATGTTGATTCATTTCCTCTCTCTGTTTTCTCTCTTTAGTAAAATTGCAAATGTTTATCAATGTCAAATCAGATTTCAAATAACACAAAACGCAGAATTAACTTAAGAGTCACCTCGGAGAATGTCAGGAGTCAAGAAAAACGCAATAAATTTAGCAGAAAATCAAAATGCCCTGACTCACCTGGTTTAAGGCAAAATAACAAACAGCCGAAGTTAATCTAACTCAAAGGTCAATACTATCATCATTATAGCCCGATAATAATTCAATTTTTGGATATTGGATGCTAATTAGATGATTTTAGAGATTACTATTATCTGGACCAATTAGATAATCATGATCCTATTAGAGATTATTACCTACTATACCTTCCTATAAAAAAATAAATTAAAAAAAAGCGGATATACCCAGTAGACAAGAATACGGAAATGGTAATATTGTGTAATGTTGTTCAATACTGTACTAATTATAATGGTCAACTTGCTACTATTGGATATTGATAAATAAAACTGAACAAAATAAACCCACCCAAGATTTCAGACTTTTAGATTTCCGTTTTCTCTTGCAGCTTTTCTTTTTTTTTTTTTTGTGGATTGTGGTTTGGTACAAGAATAATTTCTTTGCTCGGCCCATTAAAAACCATGAGCAAAACAACAACAGCAGTAAATTACATACAATTTGCTTCTTCTATGTTTTAAGATGCCGCATGAAACTTAAAGTAGAAATTTTACCATGTAGAGAATACAGTACACACCACCACAAAAACATACCTTTGTGGTCATGGTTGTAAAATATTATTGGTTAGATTAATCAAAAAAGAAAATAATAAAACCTTTTGAACGACTGTAACAAACGTTGCCAATGTGTATGTACAAGTGCAACATTAGACTAACTCAATACATTACATTACATCATAATCTTCGGAATTTTCCGGACTATAAATGGTGTGTTATTTTTCATTTGTGAACAAGAGATTTTTGGTTTTTTTTTTTTTTTAATAATTTTTGCTTAATTTCTTGACAAAAAAAATGTCAATCATTTAATCAAGACTTCAATCGTCTTCTATAAAATTTGTAATTTTCTTCTGGTGAATAGTTGAAGAGAATTCAAGATCATTCAATTATGTTACATTAACTTGCATATATCTAAGAGATTGTATCCTTTGTATTTACAGATCTAATAAGTCTTTCTTCAAAAAATAAACTTTCGATCACTCACATCAAAGGTTACAACTCAGTTTTTTTCTTACTATTCCAATATAATTCAAACATTAATTGAATTTAGTGGCGTATGTCAGTAAACAGGTTATGGTTGCTGAATATTCCTGTCAAACATGGATCCAAATACTATTGAAACCAAACTGGTAGCAATCATGATTAATAACGCGTCTACGGTTGATATATGACTAAGTAAAACTTTTTATTCACGTGACTTTTTTTTTTTTTTTTTTTCTATTGACTCATTTCAATTCTTTTCAGAGCAAGCTTCCTAATGCAATTAATTTTTCTCGTTTATTTTTTTTTGGAGAGTAATTTTTCAGATTGAAAAAAAAGTAGATATTGATAATTCAAAAAAAAAAAAAATTTCATCAAGTTTACTCCCCTTTTTTTTTTATCACTACTACTTCATTAGAAAATAGTTAGATATGTCTGCATTATTAAAAGAAACATTTGCTAGATGCAAAAAAGAAAATCGTAAAGCTTTGGTGAACTTTATCACTGCTGGTTTCCCAACAATTGAAGATACCGTACCAATCTTGAAGAATATGCAAGAAGCTGGTGTCGATATCATTGAATTAGGTATTCCTTTCTCCGATCCAATTGCTGATGGTCCAACTATTCAACAAGCTAACAATGTTGCTTTGGATAATGGAATCACTGTTCCTAAAGTATTAGAATTATTGACCCAAGCTAGAGATCAAGGTGTCACTGTGCCAATTATTTTGATGGGTTACTACAACCCAATTTTGAAGTATGGGGAACAAAAATTCTTAAAAGATGCTGCTGAAGCCGGTGCTAGTGGTTTCATTGTTGTTGATTTGCCACCTGAAGATGCAATTAAATTTAGAACCGAATGTGCTCAACATGGTTTGTCTTATGTTCCACTTGTAGCCCCAGCCACTTCTAATGAGAGATTAAAGACTTTGGGTCAAATCGCCGACTCTTTTATTTATGTTGTTTCCAAAATGGGTACTACTGGGGCTTCTACCAAAGTTTCTGCTGGTATTGAGGAATTGTGTGCTCGTGTTAGAAAATTTGCTGGTGAAGATACTCCATTGGCAGTTGGTTTTGGTGTTTCCACAAGAGAACATTTCACAACCGTTGGTCAAGTTGCCGATGGTGTTGTTATTGGATCCAAGATCGTTACATTGATTGGTGAATCCAAACCAGGTGAAAGAGGCCAAACTGCTTACGATTATGTTAGATCCATCGTGGGTGATGATTTCAAACCAAGTTACCCAGCTACTTTTGAAAGAAGTAATGCTGATTCAACCAAAGAAACCAAGGCAGTTTTGGAAGAATCACACAAGTACAACCCAAGATTTGGTGACTTTGGTGGTCAATACGTTCCAGAAGCTTTACACACTTGTTTACATGAATTAGAAAAAGGTTTTGAAGATGCAGTTGCAGACCCTCAATTTTGGAAAGATTTCAGAGACTTGTACTCCTATATTGGTAGACCATCTTCATTGCACAAGGCTGATAGATTGACCGAACATGCCGGTGGTGCTCAAATCTGGTTAAAGAGAGAAGATTTGAATCATACCGGTTCTCATAAAATCAACAATGCTTTGGCTCAAGTTTTGATTGCTAAAAGATTAGGTAAGAAGAAAATCATTGCTGAAACCGGTGCTGGTCAACATGGTGTCGCTACTGCTACTGCATGTGCTAAATTTGGTTTAGAATGTACTGTTTTCATGGGCGCTGAAGATACCAGACGTCAAGCTTTAAATGTATTTAGAATGAAAATTTTGGGTGCTAATGTTGTTGCTGTTAAGAATGGTACTCAAACTTTAAGAGATGCCACTTCTGAAGCCTTTAGATTCTGGGTTTCTAACTTGGAAACAACTCATTATGTTGTTGGTTCAGCAATTGGTCCTCATCCATACCCAACCTTGGTTAGAACTTTCCAAAGTGTAATTGGTCAAGAAACCAAAGAACAATTCAAAGAATTGAACAATGGTAAATTACCAAATGCTGTTGTTGCTTGTGTTGGTGGTGGATCCAATTCTACTGGTATGTTCTCACCATTTGAACATGATACTGAAGTTAGAATGTTGGGTGTTGAAGCCGGTGGTGATGGTTTACATACTGATCGTCATTCAGCTACTTTAACTGCAGGTATCCCAGGTGTTTTCCATGGTGTTAAAACTTATGTTTTACAAGATGATGATGGTCAAGTTCATGATACCCATTCTGTTTCCGCCGGGTTAGATTATCCTGGTGTTGGACCAGAATTGGCTTATTGGAAGAGTACTGGTAGAGCAGAATTTATTGCTGCTACTGATGCTCAAGCTTTAGAAGGTTTTAGATTATTATCTCAATTAGAAGGTATTATTCCTGCATTAGAAAGTTCTCATGCTATTTATGGTGGTCTTCAATTAGCCAAATCTTTACCAAAAGATCAACATATTGTTATCAATGTTTCTGGTAGAGGTGATAAAGATGTTCAATCAGTTGCTGAAATCTTACCAAAATTAGGTGAACAAATTGGTTGGGATTTGAGATTTGAAGAAGATCCATCTAAATAATGAGTTCATTTCGAATCGTTATTTATCAAAAAATTTTTCATTTTTCTTTTCTTTTTTTTTTTTTTGGTCGAGTTTATAGTAGAATATAAATGATATTTACGATCTTCATCCGTATCTACTTGTATATATATCTATTAATTATCTCTATCTTATACTAAATTCTATATATTCTCAGGCATACTCATCATTACGAAAACCAAAGAAGACCAACCCAAGAAGTTTTTGGCTCTTTGTGCTTCACCAGTTTCGTCATTATATTGTTCCCAAACAAATCCAGTCTTTTCTGCTTGTTCAAATACATTTTTAACCACATTTATTCTTAAATCATGATAAGTTTTAACAAATTTATCACGTAATTCAGGAGACATATAGTTTTTGCTACGAGAATAATAATCTTGAATACTTTCCAATATTAAATAGTTGATTGGGATCCATATTGGAGATCTCCAATAATCTTCACCGGTTTTGTATAATTCATCTGATTTGGATAATGACCTTATACCATAGGGACTCCATAATTCCTCTGGGTCGGAAATTAGGTCAATTATATGATTTAATTTCGTAACGTCATGTTCAGGAATCAACTTAGTCAAGAATGGAAATAATGAAACGTATCCCTTGAAACAAACAAATATATTACTATCATCATCATTAACAGAAACATCACAATAGGTTTTATCTTCTGATGACCAATGTAAATTTTCAATATTTTCAATAATATCTGATTCCAATTGTTGATATTTAGCCACATCCTCTTCATTGTCTAATATGCCAGCCATTATTTTCAATGAACGAGTCATAATTCCAATCCAAGATATCAAATCAACATTCAATTCAGCAACATCAGCTGGTAATGCTCGTGGGTAGTCATCCAATCCACTAGCCAAACAATGAGTCAAAGTACGACCTCTCCATCTATATGCTTCCTTGTTTGTTCCCCTATCAAATTCTTCAACATACCCTTGTTGAGTTCTACGGAACATATCAAGGTGGGATTTTAATTTAGGATAAACTTCTTTAGTATAATTTGTTAAAACTTCAGGGTTTTGCAATATGAAATTCCCCAAATTTTCTTTTTTTAAAATATTATCAATATCATTTGGTTCATTTACATCACCTAATTTACCTTCCATGACCGAATCTAATAAATGCGTCAATACCAATGTTAATGTTGGAGGATTCACAATCTGTGGACTTTGCACAACAAATTCAGCAGGAACTCTTGACCTCAGCTCTGAACCTAAAATTTGTTCACGAGCAATCCACCCATCCTCATCAATTAAGTTAAACCATGATTTAACAATATCCAAAACTAAATCAGAATCGTAATTCAATAAAGGTAATAAATGAAATCCTTCATCCCAAAGGAACCCACGAGGGAAAAATGGTCTTGATGGTACCAAAGTAAACAATTCAAATGGTCCTTCTGATTTTCCTTGTAATTCATAACTTTCAAATGAATCCTCATCAAATACTGTTTCTCGATCAACCAAATGATCCCCATAGAAATAAGAAAGACCACCCAATAAACCAGATAAAACTTCTTTCGCAAATTTTTTATACTTTTTATCAGTAAATGGGGCTACAAGTTGAAATTTCTCATCAAATTTGTCATCAAATTCTTTGATTGTTTGTTTAATCTTGGATTTCAAGTTATCAAAAGTGATCTTCTCCGTGACAGGAGTCAATGCATTATTAAATATGATATCAAACTCACATGCTCCTTGATATATTTTTTGCACAAAATGTAAATTACCTTCAAAATCTTGTAAATCCCTAAGAATAAATAAATTTTGTGGTGGAATACTGTCAATTGTACCAAATTTTTCTATTAGTTGTTGAACGGATTCTTGCAACATTGTCATGAAAATATCTCTTGCTCTCCAAACATTATCATCTGGTACAGTTAAACTATAATGATGAGCTTTTGTTGGATCGAGTTCTGGATCAATATCACCTCTTCCAGTTGGATGAACATTACTTTTTGGTCCATCATTGATTTCCATTTCAAATGCACCCAATTCTGAAGACATACCAGCAAAGTTAAGGTTTGATTTATATCCCAAGACATTTCTAGGATTTTCAAGTTTAAAATATCCACTTCTTGTAACCACTTCTTCTCCATCTTCTATTGATTTTTTTTCACCTTCTAAACCACTATACCAAACAAATGATGTAATGACGTTTTCAAACCCTCTATGAGGCTTTGCCCTAACCTTGACTCCCCAAGATAATCCATCATCACTTTTAACAAAATCAATAATAATTTTAATATGACATTCATCATCATCTATAACTTGTCTTCCACCAATTCTTGGATCATAAGAAACCCAATTAGCTTTGGACATTTTATCATGTTGTTCATAAAAGTGACGAATTTTACCAACACCTTGATAATCACTCATGGTAAACCACATTAATCCCGATAATAAAGAGCGTGGTAATCTTGGTCGAATACCAAAATATAATGCTGATCGATATGGACCCCATAATAATGAGTTGTTGGATAATTGGGAATATTGGCTTGCTAAACTGATCTGTTGATCATTGACGATTTCTTGATCTCCATAAATATCAAATTTAATTTCTTCGGAATAAACCAATTGAATAAATATAGATATAAACACACACAAGAACCATTTCATGATTTACTAAATTGAAGGAAGGTTGAAATGTTGTCTGAAGTGAAAAAGGAAAAATAAAAATAAAAAAAAACAACTATTTCTTGACAGATTGTTCAGACAAATATGCGTTGTATACTTACGGTTTTTTTTTTTTTGTCCAGTGGTGTTGATGAGTGAAATTTTCGTTGCACTCAATCGCTTGATTGACAGTGAGACACCAAAATAAATCAGATGGGACAATGTCCAGAGTATTACTCAACTGTGAAATCGATGCCAATGTAATAAATAAACACCACTCTGCAATATAAAGTCAAATTGAAATAGGGGGTCAGAGGAGTAACATATATAATTAGGTTTCAAATAGTTCCTTATATTAACCTAAAGCATCGATGCAAGATACACATTGCAGCAAATCACTTCTCCCTTTTTCAGAAACAGTGGTGTACATAAACCAATAATCAATGGATTTATAATAATGATCAACCATTTCATAAATTTTGCCCAAATCTTTCAATTCACATTATATTGAATAAAACAAAACATCACACTAATTTTATGATTCTCATATTTGAATCCAAACTTAATTCGGTACATTGACATCATACAGTAGTTTGCGACATCGCGACAAGTGAATTTAAATATATTTTTTTTTCTCTCATTGATTTTTTTTGGGGGGGGGGACGTTATTAAGTAAACATACCTTCAATACGAACGTCAATATTCATCACCTAAACCATGTGGCCACATAAAAAAGGTCTTGGTGTTAGATTGAGTTATGGAGTATATGGAAATGGATTAATATCAATAGACTCAGTTCCAAAAGCTCAAGATCATGCGCACCAGTCATCTGGTCAATCTTTATTATCATCAACTCAAGATCAATCATTATCAGCATCAGATGAGATGATTTCACACACTTCATACAAGACTATATTCCCTAGACTCACTGATGGAAGTGAAAAACTTGTATGTAAATCAGAAAAGCCTAATCAGGTTGTTGAAAGTCAGACTTCAAAGTTTACCCTTAATTCATCGATGTTTGATAATCTTGATGTCCCAATTATTTCTAAAACAAGTTCACGGAAAAATATAACTAATAATTATGTCCCTCATGAAATTATACTGTCTTATTTGGTGGAATCAAAAACTTTAAGTTCCAATATTGCATATGATCCGAATTGTGGAGATATATTACAAATATTTGATATATATGTCAAAGAACAAGACGCCTATGTTGATGCTATGACATTTGTCACTGGTGAATCAACTTCAATTTTAAATATTGTGTTATGTGAATACTCAAATGAAAAAAAACTTGTCATATCAACCCCGTATCAATTAGATTTTTTTGATCCGATACTACAAGTTGAGGTAAGTGATAAAACTGAAAAGATTGCAATAATAGCTGTTCGAACAGCAGCAAAAGTGTTTATATTAACTGGGTTGTTATCTCGGCTAAGTTATACCCAGGATGTTCCATGTCTTGATGTATTAGTAGTAGGTGAAGTTACCGCTGATAATTTAGCAGGGTATTCATTTGCGGATGTTTCATTTAATATTAATGATTCCATACAACTTGGATTAATAGACACACAAGGAAATTTTGCAGTTTATAAGTTTAACAAGAAATTGGACGGCATACGGATGGAGAAATTAGAAATGAATCAGGAACTGGATACAGATGGAGATTCTTTATCAAGTTGGAGACGGATATTTTGGATTCCTTCATCATCCTCCAATAAATTATTGATATTATCAAGACTTAAAGTGAATAAAATTACACTTTCACGTACCGAATCAATATCAAGAACATTAATCACTTCAAATACATGGTCAAGAATCAGGGATTTTTTCATAGTTGATAATTATGGTTTTATGTTAACTTCAAAAGAATTAATTTGGTTTAGTTTTAATAATGGTATGACAAGATTACTCTCCTGGAAACATTTCTTAAATGATCAAGATCCTTCATTGAAGTTTGCAATCATTGGTGGAGATGATATATTTACTTGTTTGATATATTCTCAAATTAATCCTTGTATTATTGTATATACCTTTGGAATGAGAAATGATAGACCGTATAGTTTACGGGATCCATATATTCTACGAAAAAGTATTGATAATTTAGAATTAAGACAGGTTAAAATCAGTAAATTGGGAGAAACTTTGGTCATGTTTGAATCAACCACTGATTTGGCGTTATATTCTCGAGTCATGATGGTTGGTGATAGTGAATCAACCAGGTCTAATGATGATAATGATGATGATAAAGTTAATCAAATACTACGATCTAGTTCTATTATTGGTAAACAAACTTCTAAATTAGTTACAAGTAAGTTTTTGAAACAAGTTCCCGTCAAACAAATTCAAAGTTTCATGAAAAATTCAGATATGAAAATAACACCTCAAGATGTAAACACAGAGTCTCAACAAATTGAACTGATTCAAAAATATGCTTATTCATTAGGTACTGGGTTTGCAAGAATTAATGAATCTCAAGATAAACTGGCGAGATATTTTTGTTTATTTGATGTTAGTAATGATCCACCATTAGAAATTAAAGATTTATTAGAATTGGATGATATGATTGTTCAATTGGAACTGTCATTACCTGGAAACAAATTAAAATTGAAAAGTTTGATTAATAATTCTTTTATTCAGAGAAGTAAATTTCAAAATGATTTACCTACTCAAACTCATATTAATGATATTTACCAATTGATAAATAAGATATATCTGACAAATAATGAAGAATTTTCAAAACTTGCAGTGTCTATTTTACTAGGATTATCATTAATTAAATGTCAATATGAATCCAATAGATTTGAAAATGAACTTGAAGAAGAAATTTCTCAAGCTCCGTCTCATGTACAATCATTGATTGAACAATGGGATGATGAAGATGAGAAGGATAACAATTTGGAAATAACTCAAAATACAAATCATCAGGATATCAATGGTATAGAAACAACTCAAGCTACACAACATGATTCCCAATTTATGCCTTCAATCAAATTGAATTCTCAAACAAATGGTTCTACAGTATTGTCCCAGTATTCACAACTTCATACCCAACCTCAACTAGCATCACAACTTCAATCACAATCTCAATCACAATCTCAATCTCAATCTCAATTAGCCTCACAGTCACAACGTGTACCACCATCATCATCATCGTCAAAACTTCGATCCTCGCAAATAGGCTCTTCATCAATGGGGGCCAAAAGAAAACGTAAAAGAAAAGGTGGCTTTGCTTGATTGATTTAACAACCTAACCGCGCATGATGTACTATTCGGATATTATGTATCATGGGGGGGGGAGGAGGTTTATTATTATTTATATGAGTAGGAACAAATATATGTACATAGCATAAATATTCAATATAAAACGTTGTGTCTACCCCCACCACCACCTAACAAACTAATATAAAGAACAAAAGATCGTTGCTGTTTAATATTGAACATCTGTAGTTTTTTTTATTTATTTACTTACTTCTGGTAAATGATATTACAATACCTTTTTACATGGTTGAATTTTTTTAAGTAAAAAATTAAAATGTATTAACCTATTAATAAAAAAAAAAATTAAGTCCCCGTATAAAATAAATAATAATAATAAATAAAAAAAAATCAATTAGTTGGTGTCCAGCCCTCCTTTAATTTAAATAAATAAATAAAATTAGATTAAAATGTGATAAAGATGATACATTATGGCAAAAAAAATTATTTTTTAAGCATGACATTTCCTGGTAATGGAATAGAGTATGGTTGGAAGTATGAGTTGGTAGAAGTGGCAGTACCGGCTAAAGCATTATACCAAGCAATAAAAGCAGTAAAAACACCAAAACCACCACCAGCTCTAGTAACATTAACTTTACCACTAAGTTCACCGGCAGCCAAGAAAATAAAAGTAACAGTTAAAAAGAAAAATAATGCACTAAAAGAAAGGGTAGATTTCATGGTGTTTAAAAACAACATAAATGTGAAAATAGTCCAACCAATAAGGAAAAAACCAATAGCACTAGGAATTTGTTCTTCATTTCCTTCATAAGCTTCTAAAATTCCAAAATTACCAATTAAAATCGCAGCATAACTTAACCAAAAAGCACCATAAGAAGTCAAAGCAGTACAACCAAAAGTATTACCAGCAATGAATTCCCACATACCAGCCAAGAATTGAGCAGCACCACCATAGAAACAAGCAAGACCAACAACAACATTTGGAATTTTAATTCCTTTAGCTTGAACATTATAAAGTGACAAGACAAAAGTAGTCAATGCAAACCCACATAAACCAAGAGGAGCAGGGTTAACATTAATGGTTGGCCATGGAGAAGCACCTGGATTCAAGTTACCACCGAAAGCAGCCATTAAATCATGTCTGTAATATTTATGATTGTTAATAATGACAAATTCACCACCTTCACCAGTGATCTGAACTTTATTGACTGGTTGATCATTTGGTTCAATGATTGACGAAGGAGTAGACTTTTGAGATGAAGTAGATGGCATGGTTTTAAAAATCTATAATTTGAAAATAAAACAACGTTCTTTAATGTAAACGAGTTCTTATTAATGTAGAAAAGAAAAGAATAAGAATTTTTTTTTTCTTTTATAAAATTTGATAAATCTGGAGGAAAGAAGGGGATAATGTAAACCTTTTATATTATTCCTCCTCCTCGAAAGAAAATAGAGCAAGAAAATTAAATTAATTTGTTTTGGTAAAGAAAGTGGAACTTGGAACTTAACCAACTTACGGAGTTTTTTTGTGTGTGAGAATTTTTTTTGCTCTAATTATTATTTTCCAGCATAGTACTCTGTCATTAAAAAAAAATAACAAAGAAATGAATTTTTGCACCACCACTTAATTTTTTTATTATTATTTTCTTGCCGGAGTGGGGTTAAATTTGGGTTCTTGGGTGGGTACACAAATTATTTGTATTGGACAAAAATATTAAACCCACACAACGTACATTTTTGGGGCATATTTGTACAGTAAGTTATTGTTTGGTTTTAGTGTACATGTACATATTTCACCCGCAAGAGAGAAGAAAATTCCTTTGGTACGACTGGCCCCTCCCCTCCCTCCTTGTTGTTCTTCTTCTTCTATTAGGCGACAGGAAATAAAACAATAAAAGCAAACGATGCATACAACAAACCGTTGGTGTAAGCCTTTTTTTTTATTAGTTGAATGAAAAAAAGAGATAGCAAATAAAAAAAACTTGTGATTTGTGATTTGTGGGTGAATAAGAATTGTTCAATAGCGGAAAAAATTACGAACTCCGAAGTGAATATATGATTTTAGTTTAGTTTGTGGGTGAACTACAGTGTAGTCACAAGGGAAAAAAAAAACGAAATTGCTCTGAATTGACCTTGGGTTGGCCACGGGAAATCTAACCACACATTCCGGATACATAATGAATTGACAAAAAAAAAGCATTAACCTATGCTGATGTGAGAGATATAATGTACAATAAGTATATACATCATCATCATCATCATCATAAGAGTTGATTCATTACGTACATTGAATTTCATTTGCAATTTACTGTATGTTTATCTCGATATTACATTTAATTATACTCAGAGGTGGCTGAGATGAAATATTTTTTTTTTTTCGTTTGATTGGTAGTTTCGGAGTTTTTTTTAGTGTGACTTTCCTTTTTTTTTACCCGTTTAACTAAAAAATTTTTTTTGTGTAAAAATTGAGATCCGACAGGGAAATTCGGCCAATGAAATGCCTTATAAATGAATTAATTTATAGCATAAATTACAATTTGTGTCTGAATTTCAAGTTAGATATCCATGCTCTTTTTGAGTATGATTTCAATATCTAAACAGCTCATTCATTTTATAGACGATACTAGGCGACTTCCCCCTGTTCCAGTTACATGAAAACGTACCGACAAAGAAAGAAAGAAAGAAAATAAAAGAAAATATCGGTTGGGGGCTGACAAATTTCTTAATCTTGTTATTGTAAGTATGGAGTTTATCTTTTTATTCGAACTTCTTAATTCTCCATTAGTAAAACAATCAAATGGCATGTTTTTTTTTGTATCTCTTAGTGCGGGTTGGGAAAAATGTACATTTGCCCCACTCTTCTTAGTTTATTGATTAGTACACGACCAGCCCCACAATTTTTTACCAAAAAATAAAATAATATAAAGCAATAAATCTGTGATTTAATTGTCTTGGCATTTCTTTGACCTTAACTTCAGAGACACGACTTTCTTCGATGATGACGATAGTACTGTAACGAACTCCGATGATTATTTCACAAAAAACTAACACGGATTTAAGGTTCTTTAATTTTTCAATCCATAATTTTTTTATTATATTATAATATATTATTTATATTGCATTTATTATTTTATGGTTTATGAACTTACACCACATTCAATCATTGGTATTTGTTAAACTGTACAGTTACTGTTCATTTATCATCTAAACTGTATATGATTCTGTTCATTCGTTGTTGTTGTTTTTTACTTGTTTGCCTTGGAGATGAAATACTGTATCTTCTCATAATGGTAATTGATTATGATCTGGTGATCTGTCATGCCCCACCCTAGGTATTACTTTCCCCCGGAGTTTTTTTTATTTACACCAAGATCTACCGTAATCATCGAGAAACCAAGAAAAAAAAATTTTAAGTGTCGATCTATAAGCAATACCATATAAATACTCTTTTTCTTGTTCAGCCCCACAAAATTTGTACACGAATAGCGATGTTGCATACACATACATGTACATTATTTGCAGCTTGATTACGTGTTGTATCTAGATTTGTTCCACCACAATTATAATATTGCTCTAATCGCAGAATTCAAAACAAAATATACAATCATACAGTATATGCCAGTACCTACTTACATGTTTATCCTCTAGATAATGGAATTTTTTCCTAAATTAGTAATCTTTCACCCCCCTCCCCCACAATTACATATTTGGGATCACTTTTTTCTTGCCTTTTTATTTGGTGGTGAACTTGTGATTCTTTCCAATGAAAACACATCATCTTCTTGTCGACTACCACTATCACCACTTGTCAATGATATTTTCTTCTTATATCTCGATTTGGGCTTTATACTTCTGGTGGTCTTATGCGTCAGCGCCTCGTAATCAGTGGGATTTGTTATAGAAGTTCCCTTATGTCTAACTTTTCCATCCTGCAGTTCTTTCTCATTTGATGGGATAACAAATTTTGAATTCAGAATACTAGAAATTGTTGATAATTTATCAATCAATTCTTTTTTGATTATATCCATTTTGTTTAATAAAGAGCTGGTTGTTTTGTTAGCTTCTCGTTCTGAATCAACACTACACTCCAATAACTGAATCTTCTCCTTATATTGGTTTTCGAGAACTTTTTTATCATATTCAACCTCCTTTTCTTTTAATTTTGAATTCATAATGAGTTCTCTATTTTCTTGTTCCAACTTTTGCAGCTTGGTATACTCCATTTGAAAATTCTGTCTCATCTTTTCCATACTCTTTTGGTGTTCTTCTTCTAGATCTTTTAGTTTCATTGCCATCTTTGATATACCCTGGCCCTTCATTTCAATACTATTTTCCATAACCAGCACCCGCTTTCTTGAGTCATCCAATTCTTCACATAATTTGTTCTTTTCTTTTTCCAATCCTTCAATTTTTCTTTCCTTTGCATTTATTGTTTCTTTCATTTCATCACAAGTAATTCTTAAAGCAGATATATCTTTTTCTAATTGAATAGCTCTATCTTTTAAAACAACACATTGGTTTTCCTTCTCTTCCAATACTCCTTGGAGTTTACACACACCCATTAGATTATTCTTTTCATTTTCCAACAATCTCACTTTCAAACTTTCAACCAAAGTTGTCTGCACCTCTTGGGCCATTGATTTTTCTTTCAATTTTTCTTTTAGAGAATCCACAATAGCTTTATTCTTCTGCAAAGCTAACTTCAGCGTGTTCAATTCCTCCATATGCTCGAGACACTCTTTTCTATGCTTATCACGTTCTCTAGATATCTCCGCGGCTTGGTTATTCAAATATTGCTCCAACACTTTGTTTCTATGGTGAAATTGATTCACTTCCAAATTGTAATTTTCTTTTAACACATTTGTATCTGTCAACCATTTATTAATACTGGATATTGATTCTTGGTTTCCCGTTAGAACTTGTGTTTTGAAATTACCAAAATTCTGTTCCATTCTTTGTTCGGTATCACTAGTTATTTCCCTTATCTGCGAAATCAAATTTAAATTTCCATTTTGATTATCATTCTGTATCAACAATCTTAATGAACTACTCTCTGACTGAAACCCTTCAAAAAACTCCCGCTTTAAACTATCAATAAGGTACTCGTTCTTGTCGCCAATTGACTCCTTTATACTCCCAAGTAGTTCTTTGCTTTCATCAGCATTTTTCTGCACTGCAGAATTTAGTTGACTTATTCCTGCCTCTGTTGAACAAGCCAAATCCGATTGCATTGTAGCCATGGTAGTTTCCCATTCAGATCTACTGGTAAGTCGTTTGAGTAGATCACTCAGTTTTAATTTTTCTTCAGATAGCATTCCTGACAATTGGTCAATCTGTAACGCTCTTTGTAAAAGTTCTGCTTCTTTTACTTTACCCTGTGCTTGAATCTGTGATTTGATGGATTTTAATCTATTTTTCAAAGTTTCAGCTGTCCCAGCAAGTTCCGTGGAGTTTTTTTTATACTGTAAAATCTCCTCATCATGTTTTTGGCAAATTTTGTCGATCTTATCCTTCTCTTCCTTCAAAGAGGCAAGTTCTGAATGAAGATTCGTAAAAGTTCCCAGTATCTCTGTTGCCTTTAAGTTCAATTCAGTGTTAACTTTTCTCAAGTTTTGAATATCAAAATCTTTCTGTAAAACCATCTTCTCGTATTTTTTAAGCTTATTTTTCATTATTTCTTGCTCTTTTTCATAATTTTGATTAGCTGCTTCTAATTGACCTATCAACTCCGAAAACGAGGCTCCCAAAACATTCTCAGACGTATTATCCGGTGTATAAGTCTGTGTCCGTTGCTTTCGTCTCTTGGTGTTGGACATATCTTTTGGGTTGCCTTTTGTGTGATATTCATGTGACCTAAACAATCTAGGGGTAAATAGTCTTGGTCTTTCAGGTTCCCTTTGTTGCTTAATTTCTTCCTCCTCATGAAAAACTGGTTTAACAGATGGCACTTCTTTTGTTGGCCCACCTTTGGTATTATCACCCTCATTAACAACATCTCCATCATCTAAATCATTATCAAATTCGGAACCACTAATGGTGTTATTCTCCGCTTCAATCGGTGGCTTTGTTTCTTGTGAGTTTGCAACAGGGATGATTTCGGTGACTTGACCATTACCCTTTTTTCCAAACAAACTACAATCATTACTACCTCTCATATCTTTAAAAAAACTTGCCTTCATCATTAGTCTAAAAATCTGGTTTGTAGTCAGGATAGTTTGCCTTGTAACTTCCTTAAAATGTGGTTGCAAAGTTTCCTAATCTTGCTTAACTTTTTTTTCCCGTTCATGTACTGTATATATTTGAACCTCGGACACGCAGTGAACAATACATGATAGTGAAAGATCATAAGAATACATATAGTGAAGTTGCTTTATGATGTACAGTACCTACTTGATTGATGTTATAACATGCTCAAATCATTTGATCAATACTGTGTGCAATGATGTAATTTTGACTTGATACTGTACGTTTGTATGGCAACTTGTTGTTTGCTTTAATAGTTTTCCAGGTACAAATATGGAATGAATTCTTTCTTTTTTTTTTTTTTTACTATTTTTTTCGCTCCTTGTCTCCACTATTTTCCTATCATCTATCCCCTCCCACCAATCATACTACGCCTTCAATATGAGTGATCGTCAAAAAGTTGCCTTAGTTACCGGTGCATCATCCGGTATTGGATACGCCACTGCAATTGAGTTTTCAAAAAGAGGATACAAAGTATTTGCTGGAGCCAGAAGATTAGGGCCAATGCAAAAGTTAAAAGATGATTATGGTGTTTACATATTCGAGTTGGATGTCAGTGATTTAAATAGTGTTCAAAATGCCCGTAAGTTGATTGAATCCGAAACAGGTAGTGATTATTTAGACTTTCTATACAACAATGCTGGTCAATCGTGCACATTTCCAGCCACAGATGTCACGGATGAGCAAATGAAGCAATGTTTTGAGGTCAACGTATTTGGAGCAATCAGAACAACTCGTGAATTGATTCCCTTGATTATCAACGCCAAAGGAGTTGTTGGTTTTACCGGTTCTGTAAGTGGTATTATTCCATTTCCGTTTTCGTGTATTTACTCCTCATCAAAGGCGGCTATTCATCAGTATGCTGCAACTTTGAGATTAGAGATGAAGCCATTCGGGGTTAAAGTGATTAACATAGTGACTGGGGGAGTAAAAACAAACATTGAAGACACCAGAGATTTACCAGAAACATCTCTATACAATGTTCCAGGTATTACTGAGGCTTTCAATGCTAGAAGACAAATGGCCGCTAGAAACCATCCTATGCCAGCAGACGTTTATGCCAAGAAGGTAGTATCAGATTTCGAGAACGCAAAATTGGGCGGAACGTTAAATTTCTATCGTGGTAGAATGAGTACCTTCTTGGGGCACGTATTAAACTTTGTTCCAAGATTTATAGTCGAATATGCTTTAGTTAGAAAGTTTCAATTGGTTGGAATCTTCACATATTTGCAACAAAAGTATCTGAAAGAGAAGGTTCATTAGATAGGTTTGTACGTATTTATTTCTGAATACACAATTTGTTTTTAGTTAATTTGATTGGTTACCTTTGATTTTATCGTTGTCTCTCCAGATTTATGTGTAGACATTATTTTGCTTATCTTGTTGATGTACTTTCTGTTCAGGGATGGTTATCACGGGTCTGGGTGAGGGGAGGCACGAAAAGAAAAAATACGTTGGTCGCAAAAAAAAAACAAACCCATGTGAATTCAGGAAAAGAAACTTATTTATTCTTGCAGAAGATTATCAAAACTTTTACTCACAGTCATGTCGGTCTCTACGAATCCATCATTGTGGTACCGTGACAGAGATAGTCTACGAATAGGAGGAGTTTCAAGATACACGGTTGAATACACACGGATAGACCCATCAATATCCCATATTTATCTTCGTCTCAAGAATGTGGAGAAAACAACCATCAGAGCAATACATTTACTAAACGGCCCCTTTATACTATATTGTCACGTAATCCCCGTTAATTACAACTACCGCAAACCTTTTCATCCTGACAATGCTGCCGAGAATAGTGAAGTGGTCTTTGAGAATCAGATAAAACCTAACCAATCGTTCAACGTTACACTTTTGTTGAATGGGAACTCGTTAAAGGGTACTGACTACGATGACCATGATATTTTCCAATGGGAAATAGAAGTCATATCACAAATTGTCATAACCACGAAAACAGAAGTTGTGTATGATCTCATGATTGGTGATGACTTACAATATTTGAAGAAATTAACAAATCGCAATGTAGTTTTACAAACGCTCAACAGCTTCGGATCGAATGGCAACAAAACCCACCATTATGTAAAAAACATGGACATTGAGGATGATTCCTCATCCATAGATCATGTTTATAATCCTCAATTGCTGGTGAAAAAATTGACAGCAGATGACCTTTGGTCTAATGAACCGAAGTATCCTGAAAAACCGGTTCATTTGATCATCGTCACTCACGGAATCTTTTCCAATCTAACGGCGGATATGCTTTACCTTAAGGATATGTTAGAGCTGAAAGTTAAAGACAATATTTTGGTTAGGGGATACAAGTATAATGCCGGGCGCACAGAGAAAGGTGTCAAAAAACTCGGCATTAATGTTGCTAACTACATTGTTAGTTTGATAGAAGACGGAACTTATTCATTTGACAGGATCTCATTTATTGGTCATTCATTGGGTGGTTTGGTACAATTGTATGCAATAAAGTATATTTTGGTGACCATGGGTGTTGATTACTTTGACAGAGTCAAAATTAAACCCTGTAATCTAATTAATATGGCATCGCCATTATTAGGTGTTTTGAATGAGATGAATTTTTTGATATCGTGGGTATTAGATATTGGAACACTTGGAAAAACTGGTCGTGACTTGACTTTGCAGAACAGGTTTCCGGCATGGAGTGATCTTAGTATTGGAGATTCAAAGAAGAGAGATTCGTTCAAGCCAGTGCTAGAAACTTTGCCTGATGATCCATTGGAAAGTTTTCTTGGTAGGTTTGAACAATTAGTTGTTTACGCCAATGCCATCAATGATGGAATTGTTCCCTTGAGAACGGCAGCACTTTTATATTTGGATTACGAGGCATTGGGAGATGTATCTGAACTAAAAAGATGCAGACATATTGATGACCATCCTGAATTGGAGGAAATGAATCATCCTATAAAATCAAATACGACTCGTGAAAATGTCTACGAAATTCCCGAAGAAGACAATCAGGTAGTCAAAGATATAGAAGATGCTACTTTGACCGGTAATGAACAACAAAGTGACGAACCCGTGAAGAAGTCATCCGATTCGCATCAGAATCAGTTAAGTTCAGACACAGGTGATAATGATCATGAGACTTCTCAAAAACATAAACATAAACATAAACATAGACATCACTTAACGAGAAGACAAAAGAGGTACAAGAACTTTACTGTCAAGGGAACAGAATCATCCTTATTTAGTGATGTGCTACCAGAGCAGAATTCATTACAAGAGCAAACTTCTGCAACAAGCCAAGATTCTCGAAGTATTATAGTTCCACCAAGAGCTTCAGCAATTGAGTCTGCTATCAATACCATAGTTGGCCCAGTTCCGTCAAATTTGTATTTGATGACACCTGACCAACGACAACATGTCATATTTCATGATAAATACTATCATTTTGATACTCCTCCTGGTGGAGATGCATCAAACAAAGATCTGACATTGGAATGGTTAAGTTCGTTGTTATTGAGATACCATAGCAAGTGGAAATTAGATAAACAAAAACAAATTGCTGATAAATATCACAATTGGGGTTGGAGAAAAGTGTTGGTGAACCTTCCACCAGATGCACATAATAACATTGTAGTTAGACGGCGTTTTGCTAACGGATATGGTTGGGGTGTTATTGACCACTTGTGTGACCTATTTCGAACTTCTGATAATAAATTATAAGGATGGTTACAGTTGAAAATGGACACTAGAATTCTATAATAAATAGTTTGTGTTATTTTTTTTGTTTAAAAACAAGCAAACAAAAATGTGTTCTGTTGTAGACAAAGGTAATATAAAAAGTTTTATACAAATATAAAAAAGGAGGATAATGACAAGTGATAAATAAATGAAAAAGTTAAAAAAAAAACCACTACTTAATGATAGATTGCAACATTGATATGTTATTGTTTACCTGGTTGCAAGCTAGTCATAAGCTACTGTAACTTTTCTTCTCTCTAATACGAAATAACTAGCGTCTTTATTTGAAAGTTTCAGCAATAAATTCTTCTTCTTCAGCAACGTGCATAGATTTAGAACCAGCAGCAACAGAAGCACTTGGGTCTCTACCAGCATATCTTAATTTCAAATCCTTGTATTTTTCAGTTTCTTGCAAGACAGCTTCCATTCTTGGAGCAACAAAGTTGTAAGCACCCATGTTCAATGGTTCTTCTTGGGTCCAAACCAAGTCTTCAATGTTTGGATATTCATTCAATGCATCACGCAATTGGGCAAATGGGAATGGATTTAATTGTTCAACTTTGATGAATGCAGTGGTCTTGTCTTCCAAGGAAGCTCTCTTTTTGTGCAAAGCAGCGTAAACTTGACCAGTCAACAAAACAACTCTCTTTACTTCAGACTTTTCACCTAAAACATCTTCAATGATCCATTCAAAATGGGATTCACCAGTAAATTCAGACAAGTTAGATCTAGCTAATGGATGACGCAACAATGACTTGGAGAAGATCAAAATTAATGGTTTTCTGAATTCTCTGTGCATTTGACGACGTAAAAGATGGAAAACATTAGCAGGAGTAGTTGGATAAGCAACTTGCATGTTACAATCTTGATGTTGACGTTCCAACTTCTCGGGAGATGGGAAATAACGTTGATCTTCATTACATAATTGCAAATATCTTTCAATTCTAGCAGAAGAATGTTCTGGACCTTGACCATCATAACCATGTGGCAATGATAAAACAACACCAGATCTTTGTTTCCATTTGGATTCAGCACCAGCAACAAATTGATCAATGACAACTTGGGCAGTATTGGCGAAATCACCAAATTGAGCTTCCCATTCAACCAAGGCATCAGGAGAGGTCAAAGAGTAACCATATTCAAAACCTAAAACACCATATTCAGATAAGGATGAGTTAGAAATGTTGAAAGCACCTTGATCTTCGGTCAAATTGGATAATGGAGTCCAGGTAGATTCACTGTTTTGATCATGTAAAACAGCATGTCTTTGTGAAAAGGTACCTCTTTCGACATCTTGACCAGAAACTCTAACATGGTAACCTTCAAGAGCTAAAGAACCGTAAGCAAGAGCTTCACCAGTGGCATAGTCAATACCTTCACCGGTTTCAACACTCTTCTTTCTGGCATTCAAGATACGTTTCAAGTTTCTGTGTACTTCAAAACCTTCTGGAGTTTCGGAAATAGCGGTACCAATCTTCTTCAATGTTTCTTCTTCAACAGCAGTTGGCAAGTGTGGTAAAACTTCAGTGGCCAATTCTCTTGGAGACTTGAAATCTTCCCAAGGGGTGGTTAACCATTCTCTAGAAGTTGGTTTATAATCTTTAGCTTTCTTGAAATTGTCTTCCAAGATATCCCATACCCATTTCTTGTGTTCTTGAACGTCTTCAGCAGTGAAGGTACCTTCGTTAACCAATTGTTTTTCATAGATATCAATGACGGATTTCTTCTTGGCAATTTCTTGGTACATAACTGGTTGGGTGAAAGATGGTTGATCGGTTTCGTTGTGACCATGTTTTCTGTAACCAACAACATCAATGATAACGTCAGTGTGGAAAGTAGCTCTCCATTCAGCAGCCAAGTTGAAAACAAAAGTACAAGCTTCAACATCGTCAGCATTCACATGGAAAATTGGAGCATCGATAGATTTAGCAATGTCAGATGGGTACAAAGTAGATCTGGCGAATCTTGGATCAGTAGTAAAACCAATTTGATTGTTGACAATAACATGGATAGTACCACCGGTAGAATAAGCTGGCAAGTTAGCAAATCCCATAGTTTCATAAACAACACCTTGTGCAGCAAAGGCGGCATCACCATGCAAAAGAACAGCCATGGCCTTTTTGTAACTGCCAATGTCATTCTTATATTGTTGGATGGCACGGGTTTTACCTAAAACGACACCATCTTCGGCTTCTAAATGGGATGGGTTAGCAACAAGAGACAAGTTGACGTGTTTACCAGATGTGGTTGGTCTGGCATAGTTCATACCCAAATGGTATTTAACATCACCAGAACCTTCATCAAATTCTTTAGAACCAGTGAATTCTGAAAAGATGGATTCGTTTGGTTTACGAACAACATTTGACAACATGTTCAATCTACCTCTATGTGGCATACCAATGACAACATCTTCAACACCATATTCGACGGATGTATCAATCAAGGACTTCATACCAGGAACAACAGCTTCGGCACCTTCCAAACCAAATCTCTTATCATTAGGAAATTTGGAGGACAAGAAAGCTTCGAATGATGTGGCCCAAATCAAACGATCTAATATTTGTCTCTTTTGGTCTGGAGAATACTTGTATGGTTGAGGAACTTCAATTCTATCTCTCAACCAATCACATTTTGACTTTGATGGAATATGAACATATTCAACACCATAAGAAGAACAGTAGGTTTGTTCACAGTGGTCAATGATTTCTCTCAAAGTCATACTTTTCTTGCCATCCTTGGCAAATCTAGGTAAAATACCAGGACCCAAAGTGATTTCTTTGTCCAAATCTTTTTCAGTGAATCCATAGAAATCTAAAGTTAATTCTTGAGGGAGAACAGCATTATCACCAAAGGAAATTCCCAATGGATCAATTTTGGCCTTTTGGTGACCTCTGACTTGATAAGCACGAACCAACAATTGCACCTTCAAATGAGTAACAACATCTTCAGAAATTGAACTGCTACCTGGTAAAAATCCAGCGGCACCCCCAGAGACAGTTGGGACAATGGTTGGTGGAGCTTGGAAGGCCTTAGATGGTTGGACATTGTCATTTTCTATGTTCTTGAAGTAAGCATTCCAGGAAGCATGAACACTGGAAGGGTCTTGTCTCCAAGCATCGTACATTTCATCAACATAGTTGGAGTTGTTACCTTGTAAAAATGTGTCTGTAGCGAGGAAACGTTTACTCAATTGAGTATAAGTGGTTTTTGGAACATTTACCCTCAAAAGCTGCACACGAGGAACAGCACTTCTGAAAGCAGTAAGCATTATGGATATGAATGAATATCAAATTATAACTGGATTTTAATCAACAAAACAAACCAGATCAATTTGTGATAAACAAGATGTGAAAAAAAAAAAAAATTGAGTTGGAAAAAACTTTGAAGTAAGCCTAAAAATTTTCTCCCGTTCTCTATTGGGCGTACTAGAAGGAATAAATTGAGAATGAGAAGGGGAAAAAAATGAGAGAGACAGAGAGAAAAAAAAAAAAGGCAAACGAGGAAGCAATCCCAGACTTTGGGTCTCTCCAAATTAATAAGGAAAAATATTTACATTTCATTAATGTGTGTTTCAACCTCCACAAAATACAACTCTTAATGTTAAATTACCTAGTTTTTTCTTTTTTATTTGCTTGATTAACTACAACCCCGGAGAAAAGAGGAATTCATACAGCAAGCTGGAACTTCAATGCTAATCCCCTCATTATGGTTATGCTTATGGTTATATTTTTTGTAGCTTGTTTCTTTGAACTAGTTCAATGATAAAAGGATTTTACATTTGTATTCTTAATCTATTTGCAAATCGGTCCAGTACATATTACCGGACTTTTCTTCTGTTGAGTCTTTTTATTTTTTTCTATGAATTTTTCCATAGTCCTTGCATACTAAAATTTTCAGTGACTCCGGGGTTGACCCATCGAAAAAACTGAGCATACCCGGGGAATACGCACGGATCCAATATTCGGAGTAACTTCAATGTTCATGTACATGTATAAAAGATGTATAATTTGCCACTGAATGACAACTAAACCACTCAATATGGAATTGCTGGTCCATCCTGTGATTCAACCTGAATTGAACTTGTTGCTGTATATTAGGTTAGTACATATATCTCTTGCTGTGCGATTATTTAACTAAGCGATGTAAACATAAATCCCGACCCTTGCTCCTACGTGCGCCGGGAACAATTTTTTTTTTTTTTGCCGGCGCTATTTTTTTTTACCATTCCTCATTGGTTGAGACTTCTGGCCGCGAAAAGTAAAAAAAATTAAACCTAACGGCAAAAAAATCAAATAACCTGGGGTAACGTCAAACTGATTAAATAGTGCCTTCTAAAGTGACAGATATAATGATATTACCTTTTCTTACTCTAGATGGAATGGACAACAGCAGAGTATACGTATTTCGATTTTAGAATTTCAGATTGACGTAAACTTAATACAAGGCTAATGCTTAAAATTAGATGTAATGTATATTCACTTTTTTATGCATTTTCGTTAAAAATTTGCAAAAATATTAAACTAAAAGAAAAAAAAAAGACAGGACACATATAACAAGGTAAGAATACGCAAACTGACCTTGCTTGTAATTTTGCTCTTAAATGGAATGTTTCATATCTTACTAGAATTCACAAACCAGAAAAGTTTAAGAGATTATTAGATTACACGCACGTAAAATACGCGTGATATATTATCACGTGTTGGTAATTAATTTTGGTGGTATGAAAACAGAAAACAAACCCCAATAAACAAGATAGTCCTTTATGTAAATGAATTAGCATACAGAACTAAAGATTGTCTTACGACTAACAAATATAAAAATTGACTTTGAATATATTAAGAAATAAATACTCAGTGTACAGATTGTACTATCTTTGATAGAATACAATATCTGACTAAGTAGCGTGATATCAGATTACAACAACAGATACAGCTCCCAGTTCATGAAACTAAACTCACATTATCGCTTTTTACGACTTCTGTACCTTTCAGAGTTTTGGTAGGCGATTAATAAGGTACGAAAATTTCAGTACGTTTCTTTTATTGTCACTACAGAAAGTCGATGTAATATACCTGTATAATAACATGCTTAATCCAAGGATAAGCCCAAAGCTTCTCTTTGAGACTTCGAGTTTGGGTCAAAGTAACCGGTATCAGCCAATGAAGTGACTCTGGTACCGTGTCTACCATGGGTGGACTCTTTTGTCTGAATAACACTGTGGTTAGAAATTCTGTTGTCCCACAAGGCACTAACACCACGGTAAACCTTTGGTTCAGATTCATCCTTCTTGTTCTTGATACTTCCCAACTCCTTTTGCCAGGTCCATCTGACTTGGATGTCTCTGTTGGTTTCAATCACATCAAACAAGTAATTCAAAACCAAGTCGGACTCAGCAGGTAACAAACCAACAATTCTGACTGTCATGGAACGATTGACAAACAAGTATTTCCAACCAGTGGCAGGGTGAGTTCTAACAATAGGATGTTCTCTTTCGATATACTTAGGTCCTTTTAATGGATTTTCTCTGTCCAAGTACTGGTGAGCAGATCTATAGATAGCAGTTTTGCCATCCAAAAATTTCTGCAAAGCAGGGGATAATTTGTCATATGCACCATATGTTGAACTCCACAAAGTTTCACCACCAAGATCAGGAATGGCATCCAAGTGTAAATGGGTAATACCTGGAGTTTGAAATTCAT
Source organism: Candida sojae (assembly GCA_013177575.1). Lineage (NCBI taxonomy): Eukaryota > Fungi > Ascomycota > Pichiomycetes > Serinales > Debaryomycetaceae > Candida > Candida sojae. The sequence continues at coordinate 1,603,677 of WWPN01000005.1, read as the reverse complement.
GAACTAAATCGGAATGCCATCCGGAATTTCCCAATTTGCCATTCTTAAAGACAAGAGGAAATCCATAACGATCACTTAAGTATTCATGCCAAATTACAGATACACCATCCAAGTCGGGAGCAGCACGTGAGGCTTGTGGATGGACTTCTACTTGACCCCAATACTTACCCAATTTAAGTTGGTTTTGTGGAGACAAGTCTTGATCCTTAAAGAAAACAACAACTCTTTCAGCAATTAACAAAGCCAATTCGTCCTTTTGTTGATCAGTCAAGTCAGCTAATTGCAAACCAACAATTTCAGTACCAATGTATGGAGTCAAATGAATAACGTCTTCAGCAGCATCAAACAACAGCTTTTTTTCTGGATCAGCATTTTTACCTCTCTCGATATATGGGTACTCTTCATTTCTGATAGCATAAGCCTCGTCAACGAATTTTGGGATTTTAGAGTTTTCTGGAATGTATGGATATCCTTGAGAAATATCAACTCCATATTTGGCATATCTTTGTCTGGTGGTCTCTGGAACTCTGTCTGCCCATTCTTTGTCATGTCCTATGATGACTTTGAAATTTGGTCTAGAATGACCAATTGGTTTCAAGGCAGCTAATTTTTTGATAGTTTCTTGGGTTTCTTCTGGTTCTTCAAAAGTACCAGCAGCAGTAGTAGCAATAGTTGGAGCCATGATAATTTGTTTGATTTAATGGATAATAGATCTTGGTTATTGAATATACTGAATTCGTTTTTGTTGACCTGAAAGACGGTTGTCTCGTTATTTATACCTCCCCCCGTTATTTTCCATTTTGGTAGCGTTGCTTATTAATGCTATTCCTTGTGGTGCCACAACTTTGGTTTTCACAATTATCAGAGGTTGTGGCTGCAATTTTTATATCGGAGATAACTTAAAAAAATCCGATAACAAACGAATGGGGGGGGGTAATTTTTCCGCAGCTGATAAACCGTACGCCATAAATGTGGCATTCCGTACATGTACGCAATAGAAGACTTTGGGGGAAGGCTTAATAGCTGATAAGCTGTGGAATATTCTACTGTGATAAAACTGGGTAGAATTTGAACAAATAAAATCACACACATTACATTACACATTAATTCCGTTAATTAAAAAATCAATAATCAATAATAATAAAAAAAAAGGGATTGAGAAAATTAGATGAAATTAGGAATAAAAGCCATTATTGCAAATCTACTTATTCTTTTCCGTAATAAAACCTTGGATCCAATGCTACCAAATCCTTTACAATTTCATTCATAATTTCCATCACTTTTTTATACGTAGGATAGTCCCTGATCATTCTACTCCGCTTGGACAAGTTTGGATAAACTTTGAGTAAATTTCTCTTTTCGCCATAAATCGCTCGACCACCATTGGGATTATCAAATACATTATCGAATACAGGAAAACTCAAAATCACAACAGCTACCGTCAATTTGTTGCCAACAAAGTATGTAGTACCATTTGCTGCTAATCTGTATTCAAGACACTTGAAATCCAAATACCAGTCGTGTTTGTAGTAGCCCATTATTGTCTTGTATAGGATATAATCAACTGTATAAAGTGTGTTACGTGTACATTATCAATGTAAAATAAATCTATCTTCAAGGCCCTTTCGGTCAGCCATACCTATAGGTGTTTCAAATGGTATGCAACAAAACAGAAAAAAAATATGAAATTCGCAAGCAAACATACTTCAGACATCAAAGAGAGAAAGATTTAAACTGAGCTAATATATACAATCAGTTTTGCAAAGTTTTAAAATTACAAGGGACGTCCCTTTTCTCGTTCAGGAAATAAAGTGATCTTTAGTGACTTATGTGAATACGAGAAATAGTGTATATCTGGGTAGGCATAGTATTATACGTGGGAAAAACACATGCCTTTCAACTAACTAATATAAGCCATTGGTATAGCAGTTCAATTAATTAATAATACAGGATACCTTTTCTCCAATGTATACTCTTATTTCCATTAATATCTTATATTCAGTCGTAGTGATTTACTATTAGCAATAGTTTCTTGTAGGACATGGGCCTTGGTGTAGTTAACCTTCTGAATACTCTCTTCTTATTGGCAATGTTATCCCCTAGATTAATTCTAAGGAATACATAATTCTAGATAAATATATGCCACTCAATAATCCTTAAATGAAAATGTAAATGAATCGAATTGGATAGATGGCCGTGTGGACTGTTCCATTATTATTCAGGGGATTACTAATTTCTGCGGGCAGGGGTTTCGGTAGTGTTTATCCATAGCACGTGCCATGATATAGAAGGATATCTTGCAAATCATTGCGATGGTGCACTAATTTCTATTATCTAGTATTCCTCGGATATCCGGGTAAGTATGGGACAAAGAAGGTTTGCTTTTTTATTTAGAGACACGCTAACAAAAATTTAAAAATAAAAAATAAAACAACAAAATTAAAAAAGGAGGCAATGCAAACACGACACGACACAAAAAAAAAAAAGATAAAAAACAGAGAATAAAGTACACGCGAATTTCGGTCTGATTTGCGGTCAAAGTCACGTTTCACATTCTCCACATACGAAAGGTCAGTATACATGAAATATCATCATAGATGAATCTATGTGTACTTGTGTTTTCCAAAAGCATTGCAGAAACAATTTCCAACTTGGAAGTTTAAGTGTGTGTGTGTAAAACTAAGTCAGATATTATAACACAAGTAATTTCACAGATGAGAATAAAAATAGAAACTAGCCATTAAGGAGTAGGGGGGAGGATCAAGAAAAAAAAAAAAAGAAATTCTATTTTTCTCTTGCACAATTAGCTGTGCACCCATACACCCATACAAAATCAAGTGGATTTATAAAGGAAAGAGGGTACATCATAGAAAAAAATATATTCATTTTTTGCAAAGGAATCAAAGAATTCTAAAAAAACAAAAAAATTTTTATTTTATGTTTAGGTGTTTTCACGATCCACAAATTGTTATTATTATTATTACTATTCTTGTTTATTTTTTTTAGTTTTTTGGCTTGATTACACTGTTGTCCTTCTCCCCTCCATTTGGATTAAAACTATAGTCTACGTATATTTCCATTATCACCAACTAATACCAGTTCCAATAATAAAGGAAGATAATTTGTCACCACCGAAGAGCAAACAAGAAATCACAAATTACTTATCTGGACTGGATTTTCAACGTCGACGTATATTTTGTATTATTACTATAATTTGCTACTATCCATAGCTATTTCATCATGTTACATGTCTCATTACTTTCGTTATTCACCATACTATTAACTAGTTTAGTAACAACCACTGAAGCCAAAAGAAAGCTTGCAGCTACTTCGCTAGTTACTTGTATGGATAATTCACAAATTTCACCTAGTTATTTTAATGTCACCTTTAACCCCAGTGACAGTTCATTGAAATATTCGCTTGATTTAGCCACAGATATCAGTGCATATGTTACAGGCCATATCCAAGTGTATGCCTATGGCTTCCTTATTATTGAAAAGGATGTGGACTTGTGTTCCTTGGGTTGGAAACAATTCTGTCCTATTTATCCGGGTACTATGCAAGTCGAATCTATCGAGTACATTAGTACCGAATACACGAATCAGATTCCGGGAATTGCTTACGAAGTTCCTGACATTGATGCCGTGGTAAAAGTCATTGTTAAGGATAGAGATTCTGGTGAACAATTATCGTGTCTTCAATCTTCATTTTCTAATGGTAAGACTATCAGTCAGACAGGGGTCAAATGGGCCACCGCTTGCATTGCTGGTTTGGGATTAATTGTTGCAGCCATGTTGTCTACATTTGGCAATTCGAATGCTGCGTCTCATATCTCTGCTAATTCCATGTCTCTTTTTCTTTACTTCCAAAGCGTTATTGTGGTCTCCATGCAGGCTGTGGAAAGAATGCCTCCAATTGCCAGTTCCTGGTCAGAGAATTTAGCTTGGTCAATGGGGTTGATCCGTATTCAATTTATGCAAGACATTTTCAGATGGTACGTGCAACTGACTGGTGGAACACCAACAACGTATTTTATTTCTAGTACAAAACAAATTTTGGTGCAAAAACATAAGAGATCATTGGATTATATATCTGGCCTCGCAAAAAGAACCTTGGATTACAGTTTAAGCTCTAACCAAAACTTGATCATTTTGAGAGGTATCAAAAGAATTGGGTACAATTCACATATTGAACCAACATCCATCGTTGCAACCGGGTTCACATGGTTTGCATTAATTGGATACTTGTTGGTTGTTTTACTTGTATTGATGAAATCCATAGTCATACTTTTAACACGTTTCAAAAAGATAAATCCTCGAACTTTTAGTGTTTTCCGTGGAAATTTCCAAAATGTGATCAAGGGTTCAGTATTACGTTATGTTGCCATTGGTTCAACACAATTGTTGATTTTTTCCTTGTGGGAATTTACACAAGTTGATTCTCCAGCTCTTGTAGTCTTGGCGGTTTTGTTCATTATATTATTGCTTTGCGTGTTGGGTTGGTCGTATTTCAAAGTCTTGAAAATTGGTAGAGAATCTACCAAGAAGTTCAATAATCCAGCTGCATTGTTATTTGGAGACAATAAAATTTTAGACAGATATGGATTTTGCTACACAATGTTCCATGCGGACAAATACTGGTTTGGTGTGGTACTCACGGGATACAATGTCATCAAGTGTATATTTATTGCATTTTGTCAAGGAAGTGGGGGACTCGGAGGAAAAGTTTCTGTTATTCCTATATTTGTTGCTGATTTGGCATACACCGTTTTTTTGATTTACACAGGCCCTTACTTGAATAAACCTACGAATATCGTCAATTATATGATTGCAATAGTGAATTCTATAAACAGTTTTCTTTTCATGTTTTTTAGTGATCTTTTTGGACAGCCTGCCGCAGTTGGTTCCATCATGGGTTGGGTATTTTTCATCTTGAATGCAGCTTTTAGTTTGGTACTATTGATTTTGGTGTTGGTATTTATTGGATTGTCATTGATATCAAAGAACCCCGATGCCAGATTTGCACCAGTTAAGGATGATAGAACCTCTTTCCAAAGAAAGTCATCAGTCAAGCAAAAAGGGGATAAACTTGTAGATGGTGAATTAGCTGATTTGGGTGTTACTGCACAAGACCATTCAGCAGATTGGGAAAAGGTATTAAAGGATTGGACTTAGGTAGGCCGTTATATTTTTACGTAAGAATAAGAAACATACATATATTATTATTTGCAGTGGGTTAATAGTAATCTAAATCGTTGCAAGAATCTTGCTTTTAAAAATAGGTTTATCATGGGAGTAATAACCTTCTATGATTATGTTACTATGCAACAACCGGAAAGTATACACTAATAAAGAGGATTGTACTTTGAATATCATTGACTGTCAAATATCCACTGAAAATACTTTGATTTGTCATTGAACTGTAATGAACACTAGATAGAAGACACCCTCAAACGGGGTGGGGGGGGATACATGTACAATATACAGTATATATATGTATACATTTTTTTTAGGAAAAGAATGAATAAATACCAGATATTCATTATACATACATGAAATTCATCTATTCTCCAATATTGCTCCAGAAACTTTCTAATTTGGTCAAGACCCTATTTGTAATATTCTTGTCAACGGTTGAGAGCCATAAATTGACTTTTTGTTCCCATTGCATTACTCGAAGAAACTCCTCATCTTGTTCTATATCAGGGTTTTCTCTTTCACTTGCTTTATTATACAGTCCAATTAACAGATTAAAATCAATTGGCGAAATGAGTTTATTCAAGAAATCTGCAGACAATGCAATTGCCTTACTTATCAAATGTACATCGGCTTCTCGGTATACATAATTTTCGTTGACGTCAATTTTGGTTGCCCAAGAGTCTTTGAACATATCTGGAGTCTCACTGGTTGAAAACCGTAAGTTTAATGGAGTCAGGCTTGTTAGATACGGAATTGTTTGGATGATTCCAGGATTTATAACGTTGTGTAACTTATTTTCAAACCATTGAGTGGTAGAATCCTCCGCAATTAAGGGCGAAATTGGTCGTGACAAATTTGGATCACATTCGATCTTTAATTGTTGAGCTATGAAATCCAGGGAGGTGAATTGATGGAAAATTTGTCGTTTAAGTTCCATAGGAAGAATACATTCAAATAAACCTCCCACAAAAGTATGGGGCATAAAAAAATCAATCTTACGCTTGGCATATTTCTTACGTCTTGCCATTTTGTAACAAACCAAATTTCTTGATTCCCATTGAAGAGAAGACTGCGGATCCTTGGACATTAGGTCTTGATGATGGTAGTACTTATTTTTACCGGTATACTCAAGCCATTTTCCGTTAGTGAGCTTTTCAAACTGAATATCAAGTTTCTTTCGTAACAATCTAGACATCTTTTTGCCCTTATACATAATGAATCCAAAAATACCAAAAAAACATTCATCACCATCATCTTCATTTTCTAGTATTTCAGGATCACCTATAACATCATTTGCTGGTAGCGTAAGCATTTCTCCCAATTTGGGTTTGAGCATACAGAATGGCTTATCCCAATCGATATTTCCACTCGAATCAGTTCTGATGACTTTTTGATAATCTAGTTGACCATGATTACAATGTGAAATAGTAATGAAATGCATTGATACTGGTAAATTATAGCCTGATATCTTATACTGTCGGGTGATTTTGAAACCGGTAAAGGGGAAAAACGGACCCAGTTGTTTGGGATTGCAAACCTTATGTTCATGGTTGTAAAGTAGTTTAGACCAAATAGACGGTATCACACATAATATAAAAAATATAAATATCATTGGTATTTTATAAAGGCAGAATTATCTTTAAACATAACAAATGATTGGGTGAATTAAGAAAACTGACGGCTGCGAATAGTGTTGATAATTCCTCTATTGTTAACTTTTTTTTTTTTAAAACAGACACGTGACTAGTTTTTGCACTACATAAATTTTCGAGATGAGGTAACGAAGAAAGAAGAGCGAAAAAAAAAAAAATCTAAAAATTCAAGTAAATCAGCTTTGCTTTAACAACAATTTAAGTCCTTGTATTTCCAACCACACAATGGACCAACAACAACAGAATAATAAGGTTCATAGAGGTGGATCAAAGAAGGTTGGAGCAAAGAAAAAATTGCATAATGATGGACAGAATAAGAAAGCCTTTGCTGTTTCTGCTCCTAGAAAATTGGAACGAATGGCAAGAAGATCTCACGATGTGAATGAAAAAAAATTACATGTCCCAATGGTCGATAGAACACCTGATGATGACCCTCCTCCTGTGATAGTTGCCGTAGTAGGTCCTCCTGGAACCGGGAAATCTACTTTGATAAGGTCATTAATTCGAAGATTAACCAAAACTACTTTAACAGAAATCAATGGACCTGTCACCGTCGTCAGTGGTAAAAGAAGAAGATTAACTTTCATTGAAGTAAACAATGACTTAAACTCGATGATTGATATTGCAAAAGTAGCTGACTTGGTCTTATTGTTAATTGATGGTAACTATGGTTTGGAAATGGAAACTATGGAATTCTTGAATATTGCCCAGCACCATGGTATGCCAAGAGTATTAGGTGTTGCTACACATTTGGATTTGTTCAAATCGCAACTGACTTTACGTACCAGTAAAAAGAGATTGAAGCACAGATTTTGGACTGAAGTATATCAAGGAGCTAAATTATTTTACTTGTCGGGTGTCATTAATGGACGTTATCCCGATAGGGAAATCTTGAATTTATCCAGATTTATTTCTGTGATGAAGTTTAGACCTTTGAAATGGAGAAATGAGCACCCTTACTTAATGGGTGATAGAATTACCGATTTGACTCACCCTCAATTGATTGCCGAGAATCCGAAATGCGATCGTAAGGTTGCAGTATATGGTTATCTTCACGGTACCCCATTGCCAGCACAGAGTGCCCATATTCATATAGCCGGTGTTGGAGATTATTATGCTAGTTCTGTTGAAAAATTGCCAGATCCCTGTCCAACACCATACTTTGAACAACGTTTAGAAGAAATCGAAAGGGAAAGATTAAAGAATGCAAGTGAGTCTGGAAATGAGGTCGCCAAAACCACCAGGAGAAGAAAGAGATTGGAAGATAAGCAAAAAATTATCTACGCACCAATGTCTAATGTTGGAGGTGTCATGGTTGACAAAGATGCCGTATACATTGATATTGGTAAAGAAAGCTTCAAGAGTCCAGGAGACACAGATGAAATTCAAGGTGAAGGAGAAAAGCTTGTGACTGATTTACAGGAAGTTACAAAAACTATGGCCGAAAGATTGGAAGAAGATTCTGGATTACAATTGTTTTCACATTCTAAAGTATTAAATGAAGTGGAAGATGATGAGCCTGAAAGTGAAGAAGAAGAAGATGATGATGACATCAATGAACAGATCGTTGATACAGGACGTACTGTTTTAAGAAAGGCTAGAGTTTATGGAAAGACGCTTGCTGAAGATGATGAATTCGATGGTATATATTCAGGGGACGAAGAAGGTGAAGACTTCTCAGGTGATGATGATGGTGATATGCGTCTTCCCCGTAAAATTGAAGTCGACTTTGGAGCAAATAATAAGTATCAAGATAATGAATTAGAGTATGAAGAAGATTCCAATTTATCTTCAGACGATGATTACTATAAATCTGCTGCCAGAAAGTTGAAAGGATCCGTTCAACGAAGATGGAATATCAACAAACTTTTATATTTGAAAACTTTAGATCCTTCAGATGTGCTAAAGAAGTGGAGAAATGAAGAATCAGATGAGGAAGAGGAAGATATCAGAAAACCCGATGAAGAGGATGATGCATTCTTTACGAAAAAAAGGAGTTTTGACTATCAAGAACATTTGGATTTTTCCAAACCCAGCTTTCCCTCACTCGATGTTTTGAAATTTAAGTTTGATAAGAATAACAATAATGAAGGTGCAAGTGATGAAGAATATGAGAATGGTTATCAGATTTTAAAGTCTCGTTTATTGATTGCCCCAGATTTGAACTCACAAGATGGTTCAAATGGAGATGAAAACAAGAATACCAATGACCAAGATGATGAGGATGAAGAGTTATATGGTGACTTTGAAGACTTGGAAGCAAGCAACGAAAGGGAAGACCAACCACAAAAGAAAGTAGAGTCAGAAGAAGAGGATGATTTTGCTGATTTCGAAGCCGAAGAAGAAAATGAAAAAGAAAAAGATACGAACGAAGAGGATATGACAACTGAGGAGAAAAGACATTTAAATGCAGCTAAGAAGGCACAATTGAAGTTACAGTTTGAAGAAGAGGAAGATCGAGAATTTGGTGCAGATGATCCTGAAGAAGAGGCTGAAACTTGGTACGAATTTCAAAAAAATAAAATGGCCAAACAATTAGAAATCAACCGTGCTGAATACGAAGACATGTCACCAGATTTACGTGTAAAGATAGAGGGATATCGTGCAGGTTCTTACGTGAAGATTGTATTTGAAGGTATGCCTTGTGAATTTATTGACAACTTTGACCCACTGTATCCACTTATATTAGGTGGTTTGTTAAATACTGAATCAAGATTTGGAATCATGAATGCCAGAATAAGAAGACACAGATGGCATAAGAAGATATTGAAATCACAGGATCCTTTGATTTTATCATTGGGATGGCGTCGTTTCCAGACTTTGCCTGTATACACAACCAGTGACTCTCGAACTAGAAACAGAATGTTGAAGTACACTCCTGAACATGCTTATTGTTTTGCATCATTTTATGGGCCTCTAGTTGCTCCTAACACTACATTTGTTGGATTTAATATTGTTGACAACGCATCCACAACCGGTTCATTTAGAGTTGCTGCTACTGGTATTGTTGAAGATTTAAATGCTAGCACTGAAATAGTCAAAAAATTGAAATTAGTCGGTTACCCGTACAAAATCTTCCGAAACACGGCATTCATTAAAGATATGTTCTCGAATTCATTGGAAGTTGCTAAGTTCGAAGGAGCTCAAATTCGAACAGTTTCCGGTATTCGAGGTGAGATTAAACGTGCATTGTCAAAACCAGATGGTTATTTCAGAGCAACATTTGAAGACAAAATCTTGATGTCGGATACTATATTCTTGAAGACATGGTATCCTGTCAAAGTTAAAAAGTTTTACAATCCTGTTACATCGTTGTTAATTGAAAGACAATCGGAATGGAAGGGTATGAGATTAACTGGACAGGTTAGAGCAGAAGCAAATATTGCCACACCATTGAATAATGATTCTCAATACAAAAAGATAGAAAGATCTGAAAGAAGGTTCAATCCATTAAAGGTACCAAGATCTATCCAAGCTGATTTACCATTCAAGTCACAAATACATGCAATGAAACCACAAAGTAAGAAAACGTACATGAGTAAGCGTGCTGTTGTTTTGGGAGGTGATGAGAAGAAGGCTAGGGATTTAATGCAAAAAGTTAACACTATCAGAAAAGAAAAGGATTTGAAGAGAAAGGTTAAGAAGGACGAGAAATTTAAAGACAAATTAAAGAAGTTGGCTAAGGTTGAAGAACTTCGAAAAGAGAAAGAGCGAGAAAGAAAGAAAGACTATTTCAGCAAAGAAGGTAAGAAAAGAAAATTAGCCTCCAGTGGCAGCCAAGCATTTGGTAAAAAACAAAAAGTTTAATACAGTTAGAATATAGTACAATTTGCAATAAATACAAGTAATTTTCGTCAAAAAATTAGTTTTACATTTCTTCAACATAATTAGCAGACTTATAACGACGTCTAAGGAATAAGAATCAGCTGTAATCTGATTAACTAATAACAGTGGTAATTGTAAAGCAAATCTTTTTATCAAAATGTTTGTGTATCAATTTCTGATTTAATTTAACCCAATTACAAGAACTTAAGGTAGTTCCTTGCTTCATTGGGCTTTACCATCCATTATCATAAAAGCAATTGTGTTGCGCTGGTTATCCCCAGAATAGATGAAACCTTTATACCTGTACAAAGGGCCCATTGATTCTAATGTGAACAAGGATTTAACCCCAGAGTACCTTCCTATTATTCATGCTAAAGCCAAGTTGTGCTTATTTACGGATCTTTGGTTATATCTCAACAACCACAGTAGATGTACAACAGCGTATTGAGTAGTATAATTCTAATGGTGTACGTCAATCTGATGTTACTTATCATGTATATACTTATTTTACTCGGGTTTTTAATGGAGGGAGGGTTTAAATTTGACAAGATCCACTATTGTATTGTCAATCTCTGATGTCCGGATTTCATTTTCGGTTTGCCCATTGAGTCACGTGTTGTTGGTTTTGTGTCATTTCTGAGTAGGCTTTTATTTTGATATGCCCATACTTTACTTTTATGATATTGCAACGAGTTATTTGATATGCTGTGCAAGGTTTTTTGTTATGTTCGGATTAACTATTTATGAAATACTCGGGTAAACTATTCATGATATGCTCGGGTAAACTATTCATGATAAGTGTCGCAGAGTAACAACATTTTAGTAACCATACATCTATGTAATAGCTATGAAGCTGTACTGTGACTAGATTAAATGTGCCTCCTTCAAGAAAGGGATATTGTAATTCTCATGTAATGAATCATCCCAGCTTCAACGAAATAGTTATTTTCATAACATAGTGTTAGTTAGCAGCATGGCGTTAACCAGAAAATGGTATCTAAGGAAGAGGAAAAGTTGTATTTATATAGTACATTTATATAGTACATTTATATAGTACTGATGTTGAAGAGCAATCATCATAATATAAGGATTGCTTGACTAATACTTTTTCTGAGTGTTGGTTCATACTGAGAACTCACTTCAGAGAACATTTTTTCTTGTTATTGTTATCACTTTGTCTACGTTTTACCCTACCACCAATGCATAAAGTCTGGTAGCTTGCATTATATTTAGAAATTGAGTTGATTGGATTTCTTGGTTCACTTAGTTTTAGGTACACTGCGTGATAACTGCACAGTTGGCGTCAAGTTTGCATTTGTAATCTTTGAGGACGGTTGTGTGACATGGCGAAAGAAATATACATAATTTGCAGCCTAAAAAAAATTCCCACAAATAGACAACTATAAATAGCCAAATTGTTTTTCTATCAAAATATTTTCTTTTTAAAACACTTTTTTTCTTTTATTTTCTTTTTGTTTACTTGTTATCAACAAGATTACATCATTTTATGAATGAATCCATCAAATAACTATAGCGGTAAGTATCAATCATACTGATAACATCAAGTTCTTGTTCATTTACTAACTTGAAGTTCTTTAAATGAGAGTTAATGGTTATCTGAAGAATAATTTACCCCCAATTGAATTCAAAGATTACAGCAAGTTACACTTGAATCCATATGTAATTTATATTGTCCGATCATTCTAAATGATTAATGCCCCAAATTATTCTTGACAACCATTAGGAGATAAATGATAGAGAAGTATTACAAAGATGGCACATATAACTACAGTGGATACCAATCATTGATGTTGTTGTTAATACATAAGCATTGAAGGAGAACCTTCCAAAGAAGATAGTGATTTGGGCAGATCATTATCTTGAACCTATCAAGGGATGCACGCAAAAGCAAAAAAGGACAATGTGGATTAGTGAAGATTCTTCAGTAGGAGGTAACAATAGGTCACAGTTACCTTCTATACTATCGGGTTACGAACTTTACTCTATTATTTCCCGATAGTAAAATTGTAGACTAGAGGACCGGGTATGGAGGGCTTGTGACCAGCCCTCTTATAATACCCGGTTCATCCCCCTTGGGCCAGGGGGTTACGCGGTCCCTCAAAGATGGGGGGACCTGCGTTGTAGGGCTGGGCTAGCCCAGATACGGCCCGGTTGCTCCCCCGCTCCAGGTGGGTGCGGGAGCAGGTCCCCTAGTTGGACCAACAGAGTTATGAGCTAACCCCGTCTTGTCCATATTTTTAAGAGATTTTTGTAGCAGACTGGTATTTCGTTAGTGTGCTTCTAAAATAAGATGAATAAACATGAAAATGTAGAGAGGAAAGCAGAGGTGTTGAGAAGTGAGGATGATGGTTCAAATTTAGTAAGAAGTTATGTAAAGTTTATCAATTTATAACAATTTGAGTACAATTCCTAAAGGTAATTCTCCTCCTACACTAGGGAAAATGTGGAAACTCAATAAGGTTGCGTCAAGCAGAAATTTGCTTCTAGCCAACATGAAGCAAACATGATTCTCTTAAATGGGGCTGCTTGAGTTAAAAAAAATTCTACTCCTATACAGAGAAAGATAACAGTTTCAAGAATGACAGTGGACTCCTCATTAGGCAACTAACTAAAGTAAAACATTAGCATAGCAGCTCAGTAAACTAGTCATACAAAGTACGGTTTCTCCACAGCATGCTCTAATGTTCATAATGTCGAATAATTAATTCAAGTTATCAAGGCTAACTATGGTTTTCTTTACGACAAGTGTCCAGTTCAAGGAAACCTTCTCAATAATCACTTCTTGTTCTCGATGTCAATCTCCATACTAAGCCTACAGAATATATAATGTCGTGTTCAAATGTATGTCACGGGATATTCTTAAGACCGCAAATGGGCCAGTTTGGTTAGATGATATTGTGTGTATCCCAATTTGATTTACAGATCACTAACTTCAGCAAGGAAATTCGGTGGTGGTTATCCATGACACGTGTCCCACTTTGGAGGGATTCATTCAAATCACCCCAATGGAGTACTTAATTTGATTACGTAATAGTCCTCATGTTGTTGGGTAAGTGTGCGACAGGAGCCTAATCCGCATATAAATTGATGGTTTGCAACTTAATGCAGACATAATTATATTATTAATGTCTAGGGTCAAGCAAAAAAAACCCTTTTGAATAAAAAAAAAATATCCTAGTAACAGAAGCAGGCATCCCAACGATGAATTTAAGAGGATAAATTCAATACTTAATTGGATTAATTTGAAATTTTCAATTCATTTGATTGGGTAAATTACATACATACATAAATATGTACCCGAATATTGCAAATCTCAATGACTATAATGAAAGATGATTCAGAACAATGCAAGATGCACTATAATACCTCATTGACAACAGATCAAAGAAGTTTATTAATTTCAATGTCAATATAAGTGCGTGAGGGTATAATTCATTAGAAAAAGGAGAAGTAAGGAAGTAGATCACATATAGTATATACAAGTATACATATAATCACTTAAGTTATTAGTCATTAATTTCTGTAGAATGTACTGTAGTTTCGTACTTAATAATTCTTGTAGATTTTAATAACCTTGTGGCTTTATTTTTCTATTTTTTATTTTTTCTTAATTTTTTTTTTGGTTGAAAATTTGATGTTCACTATGCGGGCACTACCATGATCCACGAGTTTCTGTTGCTATATCAACAAAGATGAATTTTAATCAATGCAAATCAATTTATGTGATAATCAAATAATAATTAATAAAAGGCAATAATCGATAATCGATGATCTTAATGGTTGATCTTGATGATGGTAATTACATTTCTTTCCGGAAGAGATATAAATTTCATTGCTTATAATTAAAGAAATAAATGATTTGTTGTAATTACCGAATAAGCCACTGATTCCTCACTCCCTCCTTGTATTGTTAAATAAATGGGACTATTGGTAAAGTTTAATAAATAACATTGTAGCTGTTGATAGTTATTGTTGATATTTGATGATAGTTGATCGGTTGCCCTACCACAACAAATATCGACGGAGTACAATGCAAGAAAATTCAAATTTGTGGTATAAATTTTGTTATTGTGGTTGTTACTTCTACTATTACTGCTTGTGGTGCTGCTTGTGGTGCTGCTTGTGGTGCTGCAGGTCTTTTCTTTTTGGCACTAAATTTATTTAAAAACGGGCGCAATTCATCAACAAAAAATTTACTTACTTTTTCATTACTGTTCTTCTTTTTAATTGAAGAATATAAATCCACTTGAATTCAATTTTTATCATTTGAATTCTCCTTTAACTCCATATGACCAAATGTTTCAACTACTAGATTTTTCATTAAATATTTTAACGTTTTTCATTCCTTTATTATTAACAATTCGAATTCTTGATTCTACAATATCATTTAAATATCCATGTTATCAATTTTTACTAAATTATTGGGTATATTTTATACTTATTCAATATATACAATATAATTGGTTTAATGATAATTTGTTATTTAATTATTTCACCAAAGCATTTAAATTTTGGTTATTTTTTGGTAAATCAAATAATTTAAGATTAATTAATAATTTATTTTTTACTAGATTTATTAAATGGAATAAAGTTCAAAACTTTGAAGTTAATTATATTAATCCCTTAATGAATAAAATTAATCCAAATTTTAAAGAAATTAATTATCAAATTTATCAATCTGGTAAAATTTATTTATTGCCAGTTAATTTTAATAACCAACAATACTTGAATAAATTTATTAATAATTTTATTGCCATGTTTCAACTTCCACCAACTACAAAAACTACTAAAAATTTTAAATCCCGAATACCTTCAAATAATAGTAAAATCATGAAGAAATTGAGAAAACCTAAAAGAATTAATTCAAGTGATTCAACTCGTTCAGAAACAAGATCAAGATCGAGATCTAGATCAAGATCAGCATCAACAAGTTCATCAGGCTCATCATCAAATAGTATTCATTATTTTGCATCAAATCCAGCTTCTCCATCATCAAATTCAATAGATTATCAATTAATATCAGATCAATTACCAAATCAACCTCAAGGTAATAGTTTATTATCAATTCCAAAATATAAAAGAACAATTTCCCCTCCTCCTTATGAACAAATTTTTAGTTCAAATTCATCAGAAATTGGTATACTAACAGATAATTCAAGGCAAGGTTCAAGAAATGTATCAAGAAATGTATCAAGAAAAAGTTCATTTTCAAGCTTAAGATCAAGACCAGTATCTATTAATGGTGGTACATCTACATCGACAAACAATAATAACAACAACAATAATAATCATGAAAGTATAGATTCTACTTTAATGCCATCAAATAATGATAATTTAAATGATGTTAGAATTGGAATTGAATCAATGAATAGAATTCAAGAACTGTTGAATAACAATAATTCAAGGAATACTAATGACTTACCCCCTTTACCAACACCTAAAATGATAAATAGAACAAATGTATAGATTTACTACAAATGTATTATAGAGAATTAAACAATGGTTTTTTCAGCTACTCTTTTTCTCCACCCATATTGTTAATGCAATAGCAAGAATAACTCCTCGATTATCTTACATGTGCACATAACATCATAGTGCATAAGCGTAGTATTCATTTCGTAAATAACCACCATTATAATCACGGGAATTAACCTCCACGCTTACCGGTTACGCTTATTCATTAATTACCCCTGTACCCAGCGCCAGAATTGCCGTACGATAAAATTGTCGATGAAGTTGAAACACAAATTAGACGGTTTTTCTTTTTAAGCAAGTTGTTACTGTTTGAGATATTTACGATATTCTAAAGATTGCTATTACTGGCACTAATCCCACAGGGTTACGAAAGGGGGTAAGTTTTCTATTTAATAAATTATCCTTAAATATTGTGTGTATAATTTTTTCTTTATGAATTCCTATTTAATATACTTAGCTTAGTGTATATAATGTAGTGATTTTATCGATGATGTCATAACAAAATATCTTGCATTTAATACTGAGGGATTTAATTTTCACCCAGGAGAGGATATTTTAGTTGACACTCGTCGAATGAGTGGAAGTGGATCAAATATAATAAAACGTTGAGTAATATGTGTTACTACCCCATGTCTTATTTTGTTGCTTATAGTTAGTATAGTTATGGGTTTTTGTTAAAGTTAAACAATTATCAATTTATTGTTTGTTACCCACCCACCCCTTTTAGTTATGAGAATTTTTTATTTGCAACCAGGTGAGAATCAGAATCCTTCGATTAAGTAGGCAATTACTTTTTAAAGAATTTATGAATTATAGTTTCCCATTAACAACATTCTATTATTGAAAAGAAGATATTTGATTATATTTTTCTTGTATTCTTATTAAGTCTGTTCTTTACGTGATGAATCCTAATTTTCTTTTTATGTATCCATAGGATATTTTTGAAGCTTAATGACGTCATATTTCAATAAATCAACGTTTTTGGTTTTGTTACTTGGTTATGAAGAATTGCATATTGTGTTTCAGATTATGTAATCAGGTTTTAAATAATCATTTTTATAATGTTGATGATTAAATACATAAAAATCAACATGAATCCCCCCTACACTTCATCCAACCTTCATCCATTGAAAGGACTATACTGTACACCAGATACTTTATTTCTTTTTTGTGTGTGTTGTATGGTTAAAATCATACATCGTTACAGGCTAAATGCAATACAATGTGTCTGCTGTTTCATTCTCGTCAATGCTGGATAAATCTGAAACGTGGATTATAATCATAATGATGATAAGGATGATAAAGATGATGACTAGGATGGCACATGATGAATAGCAGGCTGGTTATGTGTTTCATATCTAATTCAGTTCGTAATTGATTCCAATACAGAGAATGAAGTGTGGATGTGTGAACGATTAGAGGAAGGTTTATTATGTAATAATGATGACTTTATCACGATATGTTAAATGCAGATAAAATTTTTTTGTTGCTTATTTTCTACAAACTGTTTTCTTTGATAAAGGCTAAGGCTATTCCATTAACATGTACAAAAGGGTCATACGAAATTAATTACCTAATGGTGGTTGTTTCCCCCTCCCCTCTCTATCAAAATATTCATGATTGGTCTCATATTAAAAACCAAAATAATTTAAAGGAAGTTTCTTTTGTTTAAGTAACCATAGAAACAGGTACCATGGTGGTAAATACATGTAGTCAAAAATAATAGGAATAAAAAAAGGACACAGACACATTTACATATACAGACAGCAGGGAAAAGAAAAATAAAATAAAAAAGAATTATGTAATACATTTTTGTTTACAACATTTAAATTCATCTTTAAAACAGTCCCTGAAACCAAATCCTAAACAAAATCAACAAAATTTAAAAGTATCCTTGTTTGTTGTCGCCGTAGCTGTTGTTATATATTCGTTTTTCTTATTCCTTTTATTCGTTTTTCTTGAATTTTTTTTTTGAAGGGGCTTTTATTTTCTTAATGATATGATGTCAACTAGTAAACAATCATTAATGTCATCATCATCATTAACAGCAGCAGCGTCATCATCATCTTCACCACCTTCTTCATCACATGTAATAAACGCACCCATATCTTCAAATAATTCAATATCTATTAACCCAATAACGACTACAACTAAACCGCCTCGAAGTACATGGTCACAAAAGCAACAATCAATACTTAATTCACCTACAACTATGGTACAAGAAGAAATAGCCACGCCTCATTCTATAAATGTACCGCACATTATACCTGCTCAGTCAGCACCATCGACATCAACAACTACAACTACAATGACAGAAATTGAAGAAGAAAGAATATTGCTTAAAGAAAAGTCAATAAATGAAATAAGACAACAATGTTCAACATTAATCCATGAATTGGAAGGTAATAAACATCCTGAATTAATTATTAAAAAACATATTCAACAATTAAATAAATATAATGAATTGAAAGATTTAGCATTACAATTAATTTCATTAATTGCAAATCAAAAAAAGGTTAAAATCATTGATATTTTAAATGAAATGAATTTAAATATAAACGATGATAATGAGAATAATGATTCTAAGAAAAATAATAATGGTAAAAATGACATGACTAATGATTAAGAAATAAAAAACTAAAAAAAAATATCAAATAATCAAATATGTAATATTGATGATATTGATATAATGATTAAAATTTATGATTTGCTAATAATAATAATCCTAATAAATTAAGAGAATATGAATATCCATGGGGATTGTTATTCATTTGTTGTATTTCTTTTTTTTTTCTTGCTTACTTCGTTAATTTCAATTTTGCACCCACACAGAGTTTTCTACTTGATATATACATATATATACATAAATATGAATAGCTTTTAAAGGTTTAATAATACTATAGAAAAAGAAAAATGAGACTATTAATTGATGTAACATATCTCGAGAGTGACCAGTCTTATCAAGGTTTTATGCAAAATCATGAGTTCAAATACATCTGATTCATATGGGGTTTTCACAGTTTTATTACTTTTCAGAATGCAAACAAATTCAATTAATTGACAATGATTGAAATGACCAATGGGTAATTTTTATTTCAATTATAACAGTAATTATTACCCTTGATGATATGTAGTTATATTGTAAATGCCAGAGAGACAAACGCTATCCAATACTGATGAAACTGAATTGTGTTATAACGAGACTTATATTCCATCATAAATAATGATCTTAATAGTCATAATTATGCTTGTGCATATACCCCATAACCAAAACTCTCTATGCAAATTTTAATTGCATTGATAAGCTTGACCATCTTAATAAATATTTTCAATTGCAACATAAGGGAGGATCACGTGTTAGTTGATGTCAAATTTCACATCCATAACCATAGATACACGACCTTCTAACATTTATTTTTTCTTTTTTTTCTTTTTTCCCTTTCAAAATTTTAAGAGAGAAAAAAAATTTTAGCTCTCCTCAATTTTTTTTTTCCTCTTTTAACTATCAACTAACCATTGTTTTTAAACGTATTCCCACAATATACCTAATCATTTAAACATATATCATTTTTGCTTAGACTATTGAATCTTTCAACATATTGTTACTATTGAAATCATTTTTGTTTTTTTTTGAAATAATTCAACTACAGAATTATTTTATTGATTTTGTTTTACGAAATCCTCCTCCTCCCTCCCCTATCCTCTTTCAAAAAAAAAATTAAAAAAGAGCCAGTTAAATAAATTCATTAGTTTATTACTGGTTTTATCTTTATCATACAACCACTTGTATCATCATAATAACCATGCATTTTATACATTTGTTTTCATATATAATATCAATACTAATAGTTTCAATACTTGCTTCACCACGACTAGAAAAAATCACCACCAGATATTTAGCACCTGATCAACACCAACAACAAAATCAACGACAATATCCTTACGATAATAATTATCATCATAATGAATATCTAAATAATCATAATAACAATAATAACAAACAAAATCATCAACCAACTCCAACAAATGAACCAGCGTCTTCCTCAGCTCTACTACTGCCTTTACATGATAGGTCTTTAGATGATTGGGATTTAAATAATTTAATTCTATTAAGTGACACAAATGGTTCTTTACATGGGGTTAATAGAGAAAATGGTAATTTAATTTGGACTTTACCCATTGATGAACCATTAGTTAAAATTCAAACCAATATTGGAACTGAATCTATTTCCACAAGGTCAACTTCCCAAAGAGATTCAACTACGTCATTTGCATCATCAAACTCAACCTCATCATCATCGTCATCATCATCATCTCAAGGAAATATTATTTGGTTTGTTGAGCCATATCAAGATGGGACTTTATATTATTTCACACCTAAATATGGTTTAAATCGATTACCCACTAGTATAAAAGATCTTGTCATGGAATCGCCATTTACTTTAAGTGGTGATGATAAAATTTATACTGGTACAAGAAAAACTTCATTATACAGTATAAATCTTCATACAGGAGAAATTAAATCATCATTTGGTAATACTGAAGAATGTCCTATTCCAAAATCAACTTTGCCACCCGGAGAACCATCAAATCATAATGAAGATGACAATATCATGATTGGTAAAACCACTTATCAATTAGCGATTCATTCTAAAACCAATAGTAATATCATGTGGAATGTCACTTATTCTCAATGGGTACCAAATAATATTGATAATGATTTAATACTTCAAAATCAACAATCGATTGATAAAGTATATTTTACACCATTTCATGATCGTTCATTATTGGCTATTAATCAAGATTTAGGAACTCCTATTTGGATTAGTAAATTACCAGCATTACCTGTAAATATATTTGATGTTTTCCGTCACAATGAAAATAATAACAATAATAATAATAATAATAATGAATATTTGATTCTTCCACATCCTTTGAAAGTTTTAAATAATTTACAAATGAATGATATTAATAATCAAGATATGGTTTTTGTTAATAAAACAATTGATTCAAATCAATGGATAGCTATGAGTTTTAAAAATTATCCAACCTTAATCAAAAGTGCTCCTATTTCGAAATATCAAGAATATTTGAATAAATATTATGCTGGCATAAGTAACAAAGATGCACTTGATTATATTCTTAGTTTTCAAATTATTAATAATTCAGAAGAAAATATTGAAGAATTTGTGTCTGGTATTCATCGAGTATTTGAATTATCTCCAGTTAATTCATATCAACCATTTGAAAGATATCAATCTCCAGGTCAAGATATTAAACGAATTGGGGATGGAAGTAATAATGATAACGATGGTTCTAATCAACACAGTTCATCAGAAACTACCATGGATAAAGTTCCAAATATAATGGATGGATTTAAATTCCCTTCAAGACCTTCTACATTGAGATCAGAAATATTATTGTTGGAACCGGGAAGTGAAGGTTTAATTGAACAAAACCCACAAACATATGAACCTATTAATTCCATTGACCCAGTTTCCTTATCATCTTCATCATCCTCAGCCAGTTCTATCTCTATTATGAGAAGGATATTTGAAGATTTGGCCGTGTTGATTATTTTATTTGTTTTATTATTGACATTTGGTAAATCTAATAAATTTGTCAAAAAGCTTATTGGTGAATTATGGCTTGAAAAGAAACTTACTGATGATGTAGAACAACAACAACAAGAAAAACATGAACCTTCTGAATCCGTGATTAATGAAAAACCCCAAGAAGTTGTGACAAATAAAGTGGAAGAAGTCATCGAGAAGACCGAAGAAGTTTCAGCAACATCAGATGATTTTGAACAGGTAGAAAATAAATCCAAGGAAGAAGAACTGTTGGTAGTACCTGAAGTTACTAAGAAATCTAAAAAAGTTACCATTGTTGAACCCGAAGACAACGCAGAATCCACTGGTGAGCAAGTTTCGGAAGAGCCAACAGGTAAAAGAAAAAAAAGAAGAGGAGGTCGCGGAGGTAAACGTGCGGCTGCTTATAGGAAAAATAAATTAAAAGCCGAAGAAGAAGAAGTAGATGGACAAGAGGAAGATGAAAATGAGGTGGAAAATAAATCACAAGGTGATGAAGTTGAAGAAGAAATCATTTCTACAAAGAGTCTTATTCCACCACCAAATATTCCCGTGATTAAATCTAAAAAGAAACTTCAGATTCAAAATAATCTTATTATTTCTGATAAGATTTTAGGATATGGATCTCATGGTACAGTTGTATTTGAAGGTACATTTGAAAACCGACCGGTGGCAGTTAAACGTATGTTGTTGGATTTTTATGATGTTGCCAATCATGAAGTTAGATTATTACAAGAATCTGATGATCATCCTAATGTTGTTCGATATTTTTGTTCTCAAAGTTCTGAATCTGAAAAATTTTTATACATTGCTTTAGAATTATGTTTATGTACTTTGGAGGATATTGTTGAAAAACCCCAGAAATTACCCAATTTATGTATTCCTAAAAAGAATGATGTCTTATATCAATTAGCCAGTGGATTACATTATTTACATTCTTTAAAGATTGTTCATCGTGATATTAAACCACAAAATATCTTGGTGGCTACTATCAAGAAAAGTAAACATGACAAGACTATTATTGAAGATGGATGTGAAAATAATATTAGATTGTTAATTTCTGATTTTGGATTATGTAAAAAATTGGAAAATGATCAATCATCATTTAGAGCCACAACGCAAAATGCGGCACTGGGAACTTCAGGATGGAGAGCTCCAGAATTATTGTTAAATTATGATTTATTGGAAGTTATTTCGCCTGATTCAATTTCATCAGTTCATTCTAATAATGGTTTGGCAGCCACATCAACATCATCATCAATGGTCATGTCACCACCAGGATCTACCTCCAATGGTAAACGGTTAACTAAGGCCATTGATATTTTCTCATTGGGTTGTGTATTTTATTATATTTTAACGGGTGGATATCATCCATATGGAGATAGATATCTTCGTGAAGGTAACATTATAAAAGGAGAATATGATGTATTATTATTAATGGAAAAATGTCCTAATGATCGATACGAATCAACGGATTTAATTACCAAATTAATTGCTTATGATCCAAGTATTCGACCAAATACAGCAAAGATTTTAAAACATCCATTATTTTGGGATTTTGGTAAACGATTAGAATTCTTATTAAAAGTAAGTGATAGATTTGAAGTTGAAAGGAGAGATCCACCAAGTGATTTATTATTAAAATTAGAAGAACATGCATTGAATGTTCATAATGGTAATTGGCATAAACAATTGCAAGATGATGAATTTATGGAAAATTTGGGTAAATATAGAAAATACAGTTCAGAGAAATTGATGGATTTATTAAGGGCCATTAGGAATAAATATCATCACTATAATGATATGCCTGAATCTTTACAGTTGAAAATGAATCCTTTACCGATGGGATTTTATAAATATTTTAATGATAAATTTCCAAAATTATTAATGGAGATTTATTATGTTGTTGAAGAGAATTTAAAAGATGAACATGTATTTAAGGAGTATTATTAATTGACTGTTTTTACTTTTTATTCGTTTTCGTTTGTAATTTTTTTTTTATTTGCATTTCAATTCTTGAGATATATGATTGGTTATACATAAATACATATATATACAAATATAAATATAAATATTAGAGTATTTTAAATCTTCAATTATCAATTATTAATTTGCTTTCTTAACCTTCTTCGGTTTAGTTACTTTACCAGTTTTTGGTTTACTCACTTTATCAGTCTTTGGTTTAGTTTTGATGGACTTCTTTTTAATTGATTTTTTATCTTGTCTTGATATCCCACCTTTAACATCACTTTCATTACTCAGTACATCAGGTGAATTTTCAATTTCAATATCATCATTAAATCGTTTATGAGTACCAATAAAACTTTCTTTACTAATAGCAGGTGAACCATTACCAATTCCATTTCCTTTAACACCAATAATTTTATTCAAATAGTCCTTCTTCTTGATATCTTCTTCCAGTTTCTTTGTTTGTTCATCTTGTTCCAAATTATCCGGATTGAAATTTTTTAATCTTGCCATAGATTCCTTAATTCTTGATAATTCTTTCTTAATCGGATGTGAATCAGTATCTACTCCAATTGATTTTAAATATGCAAATAATGTAGATATGATAACATAAGCATAATTATTTAATATGGTTAATTGATCTTTTATCAGATTTGAATCTGAATCATCATTGTCAGGGATTGAATTTATAAGATCATTTAAAGATTTATTTTGAATGGGTGTTAATGAGCTTGAATATGATGATATTGCTTGTGATAAAGATTTTATAAATAGTTTTATATTAGCTGTGTTGTCATTCGACATTATGGATATGTTGTTCGTTAGGTTGATGTGGCTGGTGTTCGTGATATTGATTATATGATTTTTTTTTTTTTTTTATGCTTTGCTTTATTTCACTTTGCGATGACTTTAAAGAGACAAAAAAAATTTATTCAATCATTATTAAACCCATAGACACGGACAACCAGAAAGCAATTTTTCAGTAAACATGGCAGGGATAAAGAAAAACAGAGATATTTTAACAGGGGGTAAGAGGTATATTCAACAAAAGGCTAAAAAACATTTAGTTGAAGAAGTTACATTTGATAAAGAATCAAGAAAAGAATATCTCACAGGATTTCATAAACGTAAAGTACAACGACAAAAAAAAGCTCAAGAATATCATAAAGAACAAGATAGATTATTTAAAATTGAAGAAAGGAAAAGAATTAGAGATGAAAGAAAGAAAGATGCTGAAGTAGAATTACAAAAATTTAATGATTCCATTAAAAATGTTAAGAATTTTAAAGGATTTAAAAATTCTGAAAATGGAGAAGATGAAATAATTGATGAGTTGAATGAAATTGGAGAATTAGAAAGTGATAATAATGATGATTGGACCGAAGATGTTAGAATCAGAATTAAAGAAGATGGTGAATGGAGAGGATTTAGTGAAACCCCTAATAATGATAGTGATAATGATAGTGAAAGTGATTCAGATTCGGACGAAGAAGATGATCAAGAAGTTGATGAAAAACCAATCAAGGGAATATTACATCATACAGAAGTTTATAAACAAGACCCATCAATTAATTCAACCATTAGTAATGGAGTCATAATAGATGATGAAACAACAGTAACGGTTGAATCATTAGAAAATCCAAATTTGACAAATTTAGAAACAGTGGCTAAACAAAATAATGTTAATCTCGAAAAAGCCGATGAAATTTTGGAAAAATCAATTCAAAGAGCTAAAAATTACGCTGTTTTATGCGGTGTTTCAAAACCTAAACCAAAATCTGGTCCTAAAAAGAAGTTTAGATATTTGTCAAAATCTGAACGTAAAGATAATCTTCGTAAAGAAAAATCAACTGCTAAGAGAAGAGGTAAGAAGTAGTAGTGAGTATTATATGTATGAGTTATTGTATTATCTGTATCTTCAATATAATTAGAATTTGGTAAGGTTTTACCTGGATAAAGTTATATGTATTGTATTACTTTAGGGTTTCTTAAGGTGCTACTTTTTTTTGCAATAATGCGGAGGTCGTGTACAGCCAACCAACAATATCTCTGCTTTTTTTTTTTTTTTTTACTGTCTTTTCTCTTCCGGTATAAAAAGAAGATGAAAATTTTTTCAAGCAAATCTTTTTTTTATGGAATCTTCTTCTTCTTTCAACAAAATATTAATCATCTATCATTATCGAATAGTATGTTCATCATTTTATGAATCAATATTGCCTTGATATAGAAACAAATCTGATTCTTGATTTTTCATTTCATAAGGATGACAAAATTGTCGCCCCAGTCTGAATCCCTTTTCAGGGTGATGACTGAATGACAACTATTAGCCAAACACTGAAAATTCTGATCTTTTAATAAAAAATAATCAATTAGTAATTTGTTCTTAGAAAGTCATTGGCTATAACTTTTATGTTTTGAAGAATTTTAATCATACTAACTAGTATTAATTACAGAATTTTTGTATACCATTCATTGTATTAAATATAAAATTTACTTGAATATTTACTTCCAATTTATTTGGGATTTTTCTTATTAATTTGTAGCACCATGTTTCTTTTTTTATTCAATTTTCATATTTTTTTTACATTTCATTTTGTTTGAAAGTTGACTTTATGGTCTATTTGCTAATGATGTTTATTATTTCTATGCTAATCATGAATTTTTATCAAACCTTTATGGGTGAGATAATAAAGGATTATAATTTATATATTACTGAGGCAAATAAAAAACTTTCTTCATTTGTGAATTTAACAGTGCATGACTTTGAATTAAATTGACCATCATATCTGTAGTTGTATGTTGTGTGTGTTATTAGATATACTGTAGTAATTTCTTTATAGTGATAATACTTTTCAAAAAGTATAACGTGACTTATATACACGTGATTATTGGCGTATGACATTTAGAGAAAATTGGGCCAAAATCAATGCCCCTATTTTTTTTTTTGATTTTTTACGTTGGAATATTGTGGTAAGGTTTTTAATTTTTTGCTTCCCCTTCATTTTGCCTCCACTGACCAAATCAATTTCTCACTCACTCACTCACTCACTTTTTGTCAATTTTCTGACTTTTCTATCAAATCATATTCAAATTGTATAAAACATATTCACACACATAGACGCAACATTAAATTTGGATAGAATATCACAATGCAAGTTCCTTTTCAAGTGAAATCACTTTTCCCTTATGAATCAACTTATGAAGATGATTTGAATTTTGGTACTGGTGTAGTAATTACAGTTACGTCAATTGAAAATGATGAATGGTATAGTGGAGAATATGACGGAAAATCAGGAATGTTCCCAAAGAACTTTGTTGAAGTTATTAAAACCCCAGTTGTTCCTACTTCCAATCGTCCCGTGAAACAAGCACCACCCAAGGAAGAAGAACACAAATCTCAAACACAACCAGAATCAGAACATCAACAATCACCTTCTAAAATTGAATCCCCTTCAACTGGTAAATCAGAACCAAGTACAACTCATTCAATCCCTAAGCCATCCCAAGTGTCATCTGGTTCAGTACCAATGCCAAAGGGATTTGGTGGTTCCAAACCGGTTGATCCATATAGTATTAAAAAGCAATTTGTTGCTGCTAGCACTTCATCATATGTTCCAAAGGTTCAACCAAGAGATGATTCTAATTTGGTAGTTCATCCAGTTCATGAAACTAAACATGCTGATTTCAAAAGTACTAGTGTTGATGAACCAGAAAGGGAACACCGTGAAGAAATTGAAGAATCGGCACCAAAGATGACGCTTAAAGAAAGAATTGCCATGATTCAGAAACAACAACAAGAAGAAGCTGAACGTGAAGCTGCAGCTTTAAAGAAAAAGGAAGAAAGGAAAAAGAAGCAAGCTGCAGAACGGGAAAAATTACATCAATTAAAACATTCTCAACAATCTCCACAAGTTCGTAGTATTGATACGCATAGAACTGGTGGATCAATCGGAAGTGAAGCTCCAATTTCTCCAATTGAATCCAAAACTCATACTTCCATTGGTGGTGATGAAGTTGGTCATCATGGTGCTGGCGCAGAAAATGATGACGAAGTGGACACTGGAGAACAAGCCGAAATTGAAGAAGATCAAGATGAAGATCAAGAATGTGGTACAGAACAACCACAAGAAGATGAAGAGGAAGAGGAAGAAGATGAAGATGAAAAGAGAAGAAAATTGGTTGAAAGAATGGCTAAAATTGCTGGTGGTCGTAATATGTTTGGTTTACCATTTGGTGCACCAGCTGCTCCTTCAATAACTAAGAAACAACCAGCTCCTGTTCCTCGCCACGAAGATGACGACCACGAAGATGATGATAATGAGGATAACATACCAGAAGTTATAGAAGAGCCAGCAATTGAAAATGAGGAAGAAACTATTGTTAAACAACCAATTAGATTGGAAAAACGTATTACTACTGATTTAGAACCTACTGATTATGATGCTGATTTATCCGAAGCTTACGTAACGGAAGAAAGAAAACATGAGGATGATGACGAAGATATTGAAGACCATCACCCACGTCATCAACATCCAAATCGTGGCCCACCACCACCACCTCCTCCTCCTACAACTAGAGAAGAAGATGAAAATGCTGATGACGACGATGACGATGAACAACAACAACAACTGACAGTTCATAAACATCATCACCACCATCATCATAATAAGGAAGCTCCCCCACCACCTCCACCAGTTTCTGATCTTCCACCTCCACCGCCAGTTCCATCATCAGTTCCAGTTTCTGTTCCAGTTTCTAAGGCTGATGATGCTGCATTTGCTCCACAATCAACACCTCCAATACCAGAATCGGCACCACCAATTCCTGGTTTATTTAGTACTCCAGGTATTCCTTCATCAGTTCCTCCATCTATTCCTACTTCTGTACCACCAAGTATTCCAACATCAGCTCCACGTCCACCAATTCCAGGGTCTATTCCACCACCTCCATTACAAAGCAGACACCACGAAGATGATGGTGATGATGATTATGAAGAGGAAGAGGAAGATGAGAATAATGATGAAGCTGATTTTGAATTTGTTGAGAAAGCACCACCAGTACCAACTAACGTACCAAGAGCTCAAACTTTAGATAGCTTTGGAAGTGAAACAAATCATCAACATCATGACAATGAGGATGCTCCACAAACATTTCCAAAAAGATCTTCTACTATGTTTTCACATAACTCCTCACGTTCACAACGTTCGTCAATTGATTCAACTCCTAAGAGAAAATCACTTGAGTTACCCCTTAATAGATCGAAATCATTAAAAGATAATGGATCAGTTAAAAGTCATGATGAAGTAACTTCTGATATTGAAACAGTTGTTCCTGATTTGATCAATACATTAGCAAATCAAAACATTTCGGATAAAAGTAGTAAAAAAGTTCAACTTGTTTTAGAACTTGAATATCAAAATGGTACATTGATCAACCATGGTGTTAAAGTTAAATCACATTATCCACAACTATTACCCTTTAAATAAGCGTTCATTAGTTGAATGGTATTATTGATTATATTGAGTTTATGCATTTCCCTAACCTTTAGTCAGGTATTTTCTTTAAATAATTTGATAAATAAATAATTTCCTATAGTTTCAGAGTCTTTATGTAAGAAACGCGTTGATAATGGAAAGAAAAAAAAAAAATTATATTCATGAAAATTTCCTCACACTTAATCACAATTATCAATAAAAGTGTCATATTATGAATAGAACAACCAGTAGTAGTAGCAACAATAATAGTAATCTAATACCTAATAATACTAGTTCAATAGATGCCAAATTATTATCGACATTACAAGCGACTAAATCATTGAATTATCATCAAGGAGCATCTATAACATCATTAGATTTTGATGATGCAGGGCAATATTTAATATCATCTGGGATAGATAAATCAATTCAATTATATGATTGTCAAAAAGGATTACATATAAAAGATATTCAATCACAAAAATATGGGGCACATGTAGCTAGATTTACTCATAAAGAATTAAATTGTCTATATGCATCAACACCTGAAGATACCACCAATAAAGAAAATCTAGATCTTAATACAATTAGATATTTATCATTGAATAATAATCAATATATTCGATATTTTAAAGGTCATAAATTACAAGTTAGTAGTATTGAAGTTAATCCTATTGATAATACATTTTTGAGTTCAAGTTTTGATGGAACTGTTAAATTATGGGATTTAAAAAGTAGTTCAGCTGTGGGGAATCTTGAAATTGTTAGAAACTCAATTATTGGATATGATCCTCAAGGGATAATATTTGGAATTGGAATTGTTAAAAAAGATGAAAAAAAAGGAGTTATTAAATTATATGATTTAAAGAATTTTGATAAAATGCCATTTTTAAGAATTGAAATTCCTGTATTACCTAATCAAATATGGAATAAAATGGAATTTTCAAATAATGGGAAATTAATTTTAATATCTACTGATTCTCCAGAACATTATATACTTGATTCATTTCTGGGGGAAATCTTAGCAATTATTAGATTGGCAATTAGTTCAAATCCTGATTCATCAATGAATTGGATGCAATTTAAGTATCCTTATACTGGATGTTGTACATTTTCACCATGTGGTAAATATGTATTTGTTGGAAATCCAAAGAATATAATTAATATTTATGATGTTTCAAATTTACAACCTAGTGGAAATGGAAGACCGGTTATATTATCAAGAACAACAAATTTTTTACAAACCAATAATTGTGGATTGCCTAAAATTGTATCATTTAATCCCAAATTATTAGAATTGGCTAGTGCTGATACAACAGTTACTTTATGGCTGGTACCAACTTAAACGAGAAAAGTTCATCTGCAAAAAAAACGGAACAGAATTCTGTACCATAAAAAAACAGACAAAAAAATTAATAGCGCTAAAGAAAAATTTTTCAATAGTTTTGTATAGACTGTAATTTTATAGACTTACGTATCATGAATAAGTCAATTAAAAACCTACTACGAAAAACAGGTTCAGATGTCATTACTCTGAAAAAGATACGATGTTTTCAACCCACAAGTAATGTTCCAGAAATATCACAAGTACAAGTACCTATACTGTCATTTGGAGGAAAACTACTGCATTCAACAGCTCAAGAATTTTATAGTATTCCCAAATCTCCACCATTATATCAGTCCCCTGATTATTTACCCCAAGATAGATCAGAAATTCGAGGACTTGATGCTATTATTCATCGATGGGCAACAAGTAAATTTGATTTAGCTAGATATCCAGCAATTTTAAGAAGTAAATTCGTTTATATTCAATTTTTCCCTACTGATCATATTGTTTCAAATTTTCGCAAATCAAATATTGCATTTGCTATGAATTTATTTCGAATTTCTGAATTTAATAATTCTGACATTTTTCGATTTGTTAGTGATTATAATGGACAATATTGTAATTTACAAACCATTAAAGAAAAACATATGCCAATTGAAACAGCTTGTGGAAGAACCAAAGTTAAGAAAAAATTTAGACGATTATTTATTGATGCATTGAAATCAAATAATGATATTAAGAATAAATCAAGATTAAGTGGAACTTATTTATGTCATGTATTGAGAATTCCAATAACTGAAGAAGAATGTAAAATTGTAATTAATGATTATTTAAAAATGATTGATAGATTAACTAATATAGAAAATCAAGAACAAGATCTTGATACGATGGCAAGAATAAAAAGAAGTAACCATATCCGCCAAACACGTGCATTTGTGAAGATATTTAGTAAAGTTAATTTAAATTGGGATGTAAAATTTTATAAATCACCTAAGAAAAGATTCCCATTTCTTGATACGGAATATGTTAACGAATACATGGCTAAACCAATCAATAAAAATAATCAGCAACAGCAACAAAAGAAACCACAACAACTCAAATTACAACAGCCAGGGAGGGTCGAACCTTCGATGAAGTATAACAACAGGAATGGTCGACAACAACAGCAACAACTAGGCAACATCCGTCCTTCAATGAAGAATAACAATAGGATTAGCCAACAACAACAACAACAACAACCAAGAAATGTCCATTCTTCAATGAAGAATAACAAACAGGAGAATCAAGTTAATACAAATGGTAAAAAGAGAATGAATACTCAAAGATAAGGCCAAAATGTATATTACTAAAAACCAATCCTGCTAGATTGTAATAATGACATAATATGAACATAATTAAAGTAAAATAAGAATCAAGCGATATAAATATCATCAAAAATTGAAAACCAATATTATTGTAGCATTCTGACTGGCATAACCTTCTACGGTGCTACCAATATTTATGACCAAGTGAGAATGTTTTGCTGGTGAATGTACTCCGCTTGCTTACGTAATTATTTTTTTTTTTTACAATCTCCTGTTTTTAAAATTGTCATTCATTTTCACAGGTACACGACATCTCATTTTACTATAAATATCACCAATTTTTTCCCACAAGTCTCAGAGACAATAATTTGTAAATGACCTTTTTTTCCTCTTTCTTTCTTTCTTCAATAAAATTCAAAAGTCAAAGTCATGTTATCATTTTAAGTCCAGAGTAATTGTCATAAATGATTCAAAGTAAGTATATAGAGTTTCTAACTTTTTATTTTCTAGTTTAAATGATTTCATTATATTTTTAATTTTATTTTGTTTTATTTTAATTATTGAATATTTGATAGAATGAGTTTTGGTTGAATGTTTGTTTATTTTTTTTATTACGCTTTTAACTATTGCTTTATTTTATTTTCTAAGATTTCAATGTAGTTTTTTAAATCCATCCTTTCCATTTCATAATTGTTATGCTATTATTTTTAAATGTCCCTATTTCCGATATTCTGTTTTCCTCAAATGATTCCTCGACCACGAATATATATTACTATGATCTAGAGAAATGCAAAGTGAAAGAGAATTTATTATTACGTTCATGTTTCCCTTAGCGTCTTCCCCTCACCTTTCCTATTTTAGTATCCGTTTATTCGTTGTGTGCTATCATATTTCCTTTACCTATCTGTTACATTCATGAAGTTCGTTTTATATGCTTCACCACTACAACATTTCAGTTTTCTTACTCCTAGTATAATATGTTTTCATTGATCCTATCCTCAACTATCGATAAAAGAAGATACAGTAAAGTGAAAATTTTGTCCCGATTTGCTCTACCAATACACTCAGATCATACTCCAATGATGTTTTGTGTGAGCTTTTGTTTTATATTATTTCTTTCCAGTCAACTATTTTGCAATTTCCTGTCATTATTATCCTGTTTATCACCTTCAATGTGAATTAAATCCTGTCAATTGATTTTTTTTTTTTTTATAATTATTTTCTATATTTATCACGGCTATATTCATGATCCCGATTTGAATTTCCTATAATTGTCCTGTTTAGATTTGTTCGATCCTATTACCTATGCTATCCTTATAAAGCCAGAAACAACGAATTCTAGATGTTTTAGTGGGTAAGTATTATTGATCCCTTGTTTTATTTTTTATTTTTTATTTTTTATTTTTTTATTTTCTTTATTCTTTATTAACGTTTTAGTTATCAGAGTAAGTTTTCTTTCATTTTTTATTTTATTATTTTTTTAATGATTTTTGTTTAGGATAACCAGTATCAAAAAGAATGTTTCCAGGAATGATTTGATGAAAAAGATGATTAAAGAAGATTAATTGAAAAGATGCGTTTAAGAAGTACAAGAGAAATAAGTGTTTGAATAAAAACTTTGAAATCATTTAACTCTGGTCTTGGGTGAATTTTCAACGTGACTTTGACTAAATGTGTGAATTATATATAGGTTTAGAATATGTACGTATGATTTAAATTATTATTGTTATATGAATTGGCAATTATTGTATATGTGTAGAATTTGCAATTACCGCGGTAGTTGTCATTCCATCATGTCGAACGAGTCGAATGAATTTATTTGTTGATTGGGGCCCGTAAAGAATTTCATTATCCGTCGACGTAAATTTAACACCACCTGGAAGTAAAATTTGAAAATTTTGTGTGACCAAAGTTTTAGTTTCAAATGGAGAAAAACCAATTGGAGAGGAAACAAACCCTTGGTTACATATTAAACTATAATTGAAAAACAATAGGAGTCACGAGATTTCTACTTAAACTTAAACTTGAGTTTTACTATTGGTGATTCTTTAACCATAGGGTCATTTGGTAGATTTTGTAAATTAACATGCACAGTATACACAGTACAGGATATCAAATTATATATCGGTTGTTGTTGTTATATCTTATTTGTTTTTCATGTACCCTTCGGTAAAGATATCAATTTCAACTTGAAATTTCACATTCATTTTCATCACCAAAAAGAGAAAATTCTAGCCCCCCTCCTCCCGAATTTTCTGTTTCTCCTCGTCTCATTCTTGCCCCTTACTAAATGATTTTTTTTTTCTATAAGAGACAAACTTTTTGCTTTGGTTTGCTTTGCTGTTACCAATAATATAGACAACTCAATTGAATTCCAATTATTCTACCAAGTTGTTCAATTTATCAATTTCGAGAATTAATTCACGTAAAAGATACTCATATATATATATATATATTCCTGACTTATAATGACTTTGCCAATTCAGGATTTAGAACCTGACTTTTATATTGCGGTAGATTATCCACTTGATCATGATAAACCAACTACTCAAGCAACTAATAATTTGAAAAAATTGATTGATTTATTATATGATAAAGGATTTGCTGCTCAAATTAGACAAGGTACTTTGGATCAATTATTGGTATTTATTAAATTATCATCTTACAAATTTTCAGAAGAAGCTGAAAAGGATTTAATTAAAAATTATGAATTTGGTGTGACTGCAAAGGATCATTTATTTGCTTCAAAATTAAGAATAATTTATAATTATTTAACTAATCCTGTATCTTGTGATGGTTGTGGTTTAACCCCTCGATCTGGTGAATGGGATTTTATTTCCAGTATTGTTCCAATTACCAATGCGTTTGATGAATCTACTTTTGTTGAAGATTTAAAGACAAACGTCCTTTCTCAACCTCATTTATCTACTAATGAAATTAAACATACTTATGGCACTCAAATTGCCCTTTATTTCGAATTTATCAAACATTATACTTTTTGGTTGGTTTTATTATCCATATTGGGATTATTTTCTTATGTTAGACAAAATCAAAGATTCCTGTTGGCTTACTCGATAACTAATTTGATCTGGGGTGCGTTATTTTTAAGTTCTTGGCATAGAAGAGAACAACATTTGGTTAATGCTTGGGGTGTTCAAAATTGTCATTTAATTGATGATCACAATACAGAATTGGCTCAAGTCAATGAAAAATATGAAGAAAAATCAACTTATTTCCATTCAAACAATTCTGACGGTATTAGATTTTTCAAGCAATTGGCTTTTATTCCAATTGCTTTGGCATTCACTGCTATTTTAGTCAGTTACCAATTGGCTTGTTTCTGTATTGAAATTTTCTTGACTGATATTTATAATGGTCCTGGTAAATCCTTATTGACATTATTGCCAACCATATTAATCTCTGTATTTGTTCCAATTTTAACCATTATTTACAATGCGGTTACTAATTTTGTTATCAAATGGGAAAATCATGATAATGCTTATAGTAAAAATAATTCTATCTTGGTCAAGACCTTTGTTTTGAATTTTTTAACTGGTTATGTTCCATTAATTATTACTTCATTTATATATTTACCATTCGCTCATTTGGTTCAACCACATTTAGGTGATATTAAAACCTCAATTGCTTCTTATGTTGGTGAAAACAGATTTTATTCTAAATATTTGTTACAATTGAAAAATCAACAAGAATTTCAAATTAACCAAGAAAGATTAAATAATCAATTTTTTTACTTTATTTTTACCAATCAAGTCATTCAAATGATTTTGAAATATGTTTTACCATTGGTCTTAAGAGCTGTGTTTAATTTTATTGATAAAATTCAAAAGAAACCAACTTTGGATACCAAGAACGATAACCCTGATGAAGCTGTTTGGTTACACAATGTTAGGTTATCCTTGAAATTACCAGAATATAATGTTGATGATGATTTTAGAGGTTTAGTATTACAATTTGGTTATTTGGCCCTCTTTGGTCCAGTTTGGCCATTAGCTTCCATTGTTTGTATTGTGTTCAACGTTATTTTCTTTAAATTGGATACTTTTAAATTGTCAAATGGTAAATATTTCAAACCACCTGTTCCAAAGAGAGTTGATTCAGTTCATCCATGGAATTGGGCTCTTTTCTTGTTGGCCTGGTTTGGTTCAATAATTTCACCAGTTGTTACTTCATTCTATCGTCATGGTACTGCTCCACCAAAGACTTTGGGTCAATTTGCATTTGATAAGGCAAGTATTCACGTTTCATCTACAGTCGCCTTAGTTTTATTGATGTTTGCTACTGAACATGGATTCTTAATTTTGTCTTATGTATTATACAAATTGTCCAGTTTATTCAAGAGTCAAATTGAATGGGAAAATGATTTTGTTGATAATGATATCAAATTAAGACATGATTATTATTCCAACAAAGTTAAACCAACATTTAAAGTTCATCCAAATGAAAATTGGGATAAATTTACTCCGGCTTCTACTTTATCTTTTGGTACCCCTAAATCAGTTATTGCTGGTGAAGAAACCCCAATTGAAACTATTACTGGTGCTAAAGAAGGATACCTGACCTCTGCTGAAAAATCATCTACCACTGCAACTTCACGTACAGATAAATCTAAAATCGTCGAAGAGAAAGAAGCGTTATTGAAAGAAAAACAAGCTGAATTAAGCCAATTGGAAAAATCTAGAAAAGATTTGGAGAACTTTAAGGACCCAACTGATACTATTATCACATCAAAGGCTAATGCTGATGCCAAGCCAGTTTTAAGTACAATAGACAACAACAGCCATATTTCTGATCTTGAAAAGACTGATGATAAAGATATTGTTGCTGCAGCCTCTGCTGCTGCTGAATCTGCTTCTGCCACCACAGCCTCTGGACCTACTACTACCGGTGCTACTACTGCCACTGATGCTGCAACTGCCAACTCAGCCAAACAAACTGAAGCTTCTCGTACTCTTGATCCAGCTAGAGCTGGTACCCCTGATGCTGCATCAGTTCAAAGTAAGTCTTCATCATCAGCTAAAGTTCCAGTTAGTGGTGCTTCATCCAACACAACCGGTGCTTCTGTAACCAAGGGTTCATCACTTAAAGAAGGTGTCAGCAAGACTAAAAAAAAAGTTGCTGATGTTGTTCACTCTGTTGAAGATAATGCTGATTATAAGAAGTTTTTAAATGAAGCTGAAAAAGATGCCAAAAAAACTAAATCTGGACTTAAGAAATTATTCAAAAAGTAGAGAGGTTTATATCCTCTAAATTCATAAATGTATAATATTTGTAGTTTTTATATTTTTATTTTTGAAAACAGCATTATCATTTGATTTTGGTATATACAGTATATATGTCTCTTTCGTTTTTTATGCATTTTGTTTTGGTGGTCTTGCCCCAAAGATGGTAGTTCCTACTCTAACACTAGTACTACCTTGTTTAATAGCTTGTTCAAAATCATTACTCATACCCATACTTAATTGTAAATCTAATTTATATTTATTATCTAAAATTTCTTTAACTTCAACCAATCTTTTAAAATCTTTATTTTCACCATCTAAAGAAACAGATTCATTAAATGATCCAATAGTCATTAATCCCAAAACATTCAATTTCTTAGATTCATCACTAAGTAAATATTCAATAGTTTCTTCAATATCTTCAATTTTCAAAAATCCTGATTTTTGTTCTTCTCCAGATGTATTAACTTGTAAGAAAACATTAATTATTTCACCATTTACTTTATCTCTTGAATTATTCAATTGTTTACATTTTTTTAAAGTATCAATAGTTTCAACGGCATATAAATTTTCAACATGTTTACTTAAATCTTTACATTTACCAGATTGTAAACCACCAATAAAATGCCATTTAATATCTTTCGGTAATTCTTGAGATTTCGAAATTAATTCTTGAACATAATTCTCTCCAAAATGACGTACACCAATAGAATATAATGCCATTATATCTGATAATGGTTTAAGTTTAGAAACTGCAATTAATTGAACTTTAGGATTAAGTGATTCAACTTTAGATAATGTTTCATTATAATTAGTGATTAATTCTTGTTTACGAGTCTCTGTTGGTTCAGGAAATGATGACATTGTTGACATGGTTCTTAATATTGACGTAATAGAATGAGACTTGAAAGGTGTTGATGATGAAATAACCAATCTATGAATCATTGAATTTATTTTGTTTTTTGAAAAAGATGAAAAATTTATACAAAATTTTATAATTGGAATGTGTGACCGTTGGAAGTTTTACAATCTAAAATTTCTCGTTAAGCGAAATTCCTGCATAGTATACTAGAAGTCTTTTCTTGTGGAGGAGATCATCGCAAAGAAATTTTTCATTCGCTATACAAAAATTTTTATTTTTCTTTTTTTCTTTCTTTCTTTGCCCAAAATTTAATTTTCTAGCTCGACATCGCCATTGCCATTGCCATTGCCAGTGCCAACGACAAGTACAAGTACAAATCAAACAAGTAATCAAAAGCCATAATTCATAATGACTGATTTCGTTTATCAAGGGGAAGATTTTGATGAAAAAGTAAAGAAACAAGTTGAATTTTATTTCAGTGATAGTAACTTACAAAGTGATAAATTTTTATGGAAAATTTATGAAGCTAATGATGGATGGGTTGAATTAAAAACAATTTTAACTTTTGGTAGAATGAAACAATATAGACCAGAAGAAAAAGTAATTGAAGCATTAAAAAAATCAGATAAATTGATTTTATCATCAAATAATGAGCTGATTAGAAGAAAAGATCCAATTAAAGATTTTAATGAAATTAAAAACACCAAAAAAAGAAATACTTTACATATTGAAGGATTTCCAAAAGAATTAAGTCAAGAAGATGTTGAAAATTGGATTAATGAAAAATTAATTGATTCATTACCTAAAGAAAAAGAAGTTTGTTCCATACGTAGAATTAAAAGCAGAGCAAAGAAGGAATTTTTTGGAGTTGTTGATGTTGAATTTAAAACTCAAGAAGATTGTGAATTTATATTAAATAATGTTGAATTATCTTATCCAAAGGGAATTGTTACTAAAGAAGAAGCTGAAGGTTTGGAAAAGAAGGAATTTTTGAAAAAAATGACCTTGTTAACTTTCCAAGAAATGAGAGAAAGTGGTAAAAGATTTGGAGTTAATGATGTTACTAAAAGAAGAAATAGTTTTAATGAAAAAGGTGGTAATAAGAAATTCAAAAAGGGTAACCACAATAAAAATAGAAACAATAGAAATGAAGAAAAGAAAGAAGCTGAAGAAAAACTTGAAAAAGTTGAAGAAAAAGAATCTACTGAAGCTTCAAAAGAATCAATTGAACCAGCTAAGGAAGCCACTGAAGCTAAGCAAGAAGTTACTCAAGCTAAGGAAAATGTTACTGAACCAGCTAAAGAAGAATAAGTTGGTCATTAGTTCTATTCCAGTTCCCACTACATTCTTAATTACATGCTAACCTGATATTATAATGTTTTTTATTGATGCATTTGCTTTTTTTTTTATTATATACAAACTAAATATGTCAAAATAGATAAAGTTGTAAATTATCTGATGGGGAAATTTTCCATATCTAGTCACGTGAATGATGTTTTTGAAATTTTGTGCCGCGTTTATGTTTTTTTTTGAAAGAGACGCGTTAGAAGATTTCCAAGTTTTTTTTTTTTTTCTTCTAGTAAAGACAAACTTTTATTTTGAAAACAGTATTACCATTTGACAACCAGATTCATGATGTCAGTTAGTGAGGAGTTCAAGAAAGAAGTGGCTGATGCCTTTGGACCAAGTATTAAATTATCAGATGAAGAGTATGAGAAGATTCAATGGTTATCAGAAACTTATGAGAAATCAATTGAAGATTTGTTCTTGGAATGGGAATCATTTAATGTTGCTGAAGTTCAAGAAGATTTAGATTTGAATTTAAATAGTTTGAACCAATTACAAGTATATTTACAAACTAAATTATCCAAAAATCAAACTCCAAGTTTTAAGAAAATCAAAGATAATAATTTTGGATCAGGAGCAGGAGCAGGAACAATATCAACTAAAAAGTTAAAAAGAACCAATGATCTTAGTAGTGGTGGTCATATTCCAAGTACTCCATATTTGAAAAAAAGAAAATTTGATGATGAGTTAGGAAGTAATGGTGTGACTCCCGATTTTAAACCTCCTTTGACATATGAAGTAACTAGTTCTCCGGGGGTTAATACAGATTATGAAACTGCAAATAATACATTTGTTGGAACTACAACCACCTCCAATTCATTATTGGAAACTTTAAATCCAGAAGTTGATGAAATTCAAAATGATGAATTAGCTGAAGAAAAACCATTTAGATTAGCTAATAATTTTGATGCCAGTAAATTTAAATTCCGTACTATGCAAATGAAATTATTAGAAAGTGCTGATGTTTTGGATGATCAAATTGATAGAATGATAAATTTATATCAAGATCAAAATAAAACAGCTGATTTACAATTCGGAAACCCTTGTTTAAGTACCCAATCAGAAATTTTATGTTGTGGTAGAATTGTTCCTGATAGTCCTCTGTATGATAAAGAAGTATTAAACAGTACAAGTTTATATTTAGAAACTTCGAGAATGTCAGGCATTGGTCAAAGAGTTCCTTTGAATATTGATAATTTAAAGTCATATTCCTTTTTTCCAGGACAAATTGTTGTATTTAAAGGAAAAAATCCAAGTGGGAAATCATTTATTGTTGAAGAAAATATGACATTACCTCAGTTAGGTGCACCAGTTACAAGTGCTGAAGAGTTGAAAGAATTTGAAAATTTACAAGCATCAAGTCAGGGTTTAAAATTACTTGTTACTTCGGGTCCATTTTCAAATCTGAATAAATTAAATCTTGATAAATTAGAACATCTTATTGAACAAATAAATTCCAAGATTTTACCCAATGTTGTGATTCTTAATGGTCCATTTTTGGATTTAACCAATAAAGTTATAGAATCAGGTGATTTTGAATTTGATAAATCTAAAGAACAACCAAAAAATCTCGATGATGTGTTTAAATTAATTATTACTCCAGTATTAAAGAAAATAGATCCTAAAATTCAAGTCATATTATATCCAAATTTAAAAGATACTTGTGTTAAACATTGTTCATATCCTCAAGATGCATTTGATAGAAAGAAATTTGGATTACCTAAAAATTTCAGAATTTTCCCTAATCCAAGTAGTTTCCAAATTAATGAAATTTTAATTGGTAATTCCAATTTGGATGTATTTAAAGATTTGCGTGATGTCTTCAAAGAAGATACCACTGTGTTATCTAATAATAACAGATTCGAAAGAATAATAAACCATGTTTTTGAACAAAGACGTTATTATCCTGCATTTCCTGGTTCTATTGGTCATCAACCTAAATCATCAGATACAGAATTATTAAATGGTGCTGAAGGTGAACATCTAGACGGGTTGGCTGTTGGAGGATCTTCCTTGGAAACTCCATACTTGGGATTAACAGAATTAGGTGATACTTTACCTGATCTTTTGATACTACCTTCAGAATTAAAGTATTTTGCTAAGGTTGTTCAAGGTGTTGTGGTTATTAATCCTGGATTTTTTATTAAACCAAGTAAAGATCCTCATAGAGAAGATGGTAGTTATGCGGTTGTTAGTATTAAACCTCCAAATTTAGAAGATGATGAAAATAATGTGGATTCTACTGATGCCTCTAATACTTTGTATTATCATAATATTTATAAAAGATCTCGTATAGATATATACTCAAGTTAAATAAAAAAGTGGTTAAATTATGTCTTGATATGTTTGTATCTTGGAATAGTTTAACTTTAAAAAAATAAAAAATGTATAAAACTTTGTGGTAGTATTCGTTATCGTTCCACGTCTGGTCGAAAAAAGCTACCACCACGAGAATCCCTGAAAAAAAAAATAAACAAAAAAGAAAATAGAATTACATTAGAGCTGTTTACCAATCCCATCCCCTAGAATTAAATCATTTCAAAGCCTTTGTTTGACAATATCAGATGTTATTTCTCAAATCCATAACATTACGAATTACCCAGTACAATTCCCTACCTATTTGTCGTCTACGCCATTCATTTGCGCTAAGAGATTATCAAGAAGAAGCAATATCTGAAGTCCTAGCCGCGTCTGAACGAGGTATCAAGAGACAAGCCGTTGTTATGGCCACAGGTGGTGGTAAAACTGTGATATTTAGTCATCTAATTCCATTACTTAAAGGTACCAAGGGCAACAAAACCCTAGTGTTGGCACATACTCAAGAATTAATTTCTCAATCTCGAGAGAAAATTTCAAAAATTAATCCTGGTTTAAAAGTTGGGGTTGAAATGGGGAAAATAAGATCTGATGAAAATGATGATGTTATTGTTGCTTCTGTTAGTTCATTAGTAAGATTGAACCGATTTGAAAAATTTAATCCTGATGATTTTAAAACTATCATTATTGATGAATGTCATCATGCTGTGGCAGCTTCATATAGAAAAATATTGGATTATTTCAAAGCAAGTGATAAAACCACTGAGATTAATGTCATTGGTTTAACAGCAACTTTACTTCGAAGGGATAATATTAAATTGGGATTAGTCTTTGATGAAGTTGTATACGAAAGAGAATTAAAGGATATGATAGGTAAAGGAGAATTATGTGATTTCAAAATAAGTAATGCCCGAATTGAGAATTTCAACCTCTCCAACATTAAAAAAGGAAAAGATGATTATGATAGTACAAGTTTATATTCTGCTTTGTCGGATGTCGATATAAATGAAAAAATTTTACTAAGTTATATGAAAATGAAAGAAAATGGTTCTTATAACAGTACATTGATTTTTTGTGTCACTGTTCAACATTGTTATGAGTTATGTGGGTTATTTCAATCTCATGGTATTAATGCACAATATGTAACTGCAGAGACTACTAAAGTTTCTCGAAAACAAATTGTTGATGATTTTAAGAATCGCAAGATCCCAGTGTTATGTAACGTTGGAGTGTTGGCTGAAGGGGCAGATATTCCGAATATTGACTCTATAATTCTTTCTCGACCGACATTATCAAAAACTTTAAAAGTGCAAATGATAGGTAGAGGGTTAAGAAATCATCCTGGTAAAACACATTGTCATGTTGTAGATTTAGTTGGGTTGACAGAATATGGACTTCACATAAAGTCATCATTAAGAGGAATTGATCCAATTGATTCGCTAACAAAATCCTTAAAAGATGAAGTAGAAGAGGAAGAAGAGGACATGAGTGAAGAAGAAGCTGAGCTTGCAAGAATAAAATCTTTGAGAACAATCGAAGAG
The DNA here is from genome assembly GCA_013177575.1 of Candida sojae. Taxonomy (NCBI): domain Eukaryota; kingdom Fungi; phylum Ascomycota; class Pichiomycetes; order Serinales; family Debaryomycetaceae; genus Candida; species Candida sojae. The sequence continues at coordinate 1,560,535 of WWPN01000005.1, read as the reverse complement.
CGTAGAAAACATGTCATTAAAAGAGTTTTAGAATATCACAAAAATGGAGTCATGAGTTTTACTACTGTTAACGGTTTAAATATTTTCAATGATTATTTACTGGATGTTGAAGTAATAAAGGGTATTTTAATGAAAGGTCCACATCCTTGGGTCTTACTTAAAGACGGAAGGAATGCCTGGGGATTTGGTATTGGAACGAAAGAATTTCTTTGGGGATTGAGTATTAATATTGATGAATATTTCTTGATTAGTATGACGTCTAACAATAGACAACCGGTTTTTGTGCTTTCGCATAATCATTTTTCAAATGCTGGACTGAAGAAGAGTAACAACCTTGAGAGTGAAGTGATTTACGGAGATATACTCAAGGTTCTTGATATTTTTAAAGTAAAGTATCCTAAGCAACTGGAAAAAGCAATGACTAGCAAAAGATTTGCAAGAAGGGCAAATGAAAATCAAGTTAGTTTTATACTAAAATGTTTAAAAGAAAAGATCATGGTCGAATGTAAGATAAGGTCTCATGATATAGATAAATTTACAGCATTGGTTAAATCTAATATTCAGAAAGAACCGTATGTACTCATATCGAATTGGATATTTGCATTGAAATTCTCAAAAGCTTCGTTTTATGCCGTAGCTAAATCTAGAAAAATATTAGCTAAGACTGAGAAACAGTATCATGGACAACCGGTTGATCCGAAATTTAAAGCAGGGACGTCATATAGTTCGAAAACAAAACTGTATGCTAAACTCAATGCTTAATGGGGTTAGGCAAGTGATATAGTTTATAAATACAAATTTTTTTTTTTTATATATTTATTTATAAATGCAGTATAGATATCTTTGAAATTTACATATGTGATGAGTAAGCATTTAGATACTTCTATTCTGGTATCAATAAGTCTAAATATCATTATTAGTTATTCTGGACTTGAATGGTTTATTTTCTTTATCCTAGCTTAACTTATCAGACAATCATGTATCAATTTGGTTAATGCTTGTACATTTAACATATTTGGTTCGGACACGAATAAACGGTATCAAAGAATTTTGCACCAATCACTTGTACCACATACAAAATTCAATGAGTGTGAAGTATATAAGACGATTTAGGTACTATAGGAGTGAATATATATTGACACCTAGTATAAACGTGTTCAATAGTCCAAATAATCTATCTGTACAGATATTGTGAGAATATAACATTTTTATAAAATATTTACAATAAATCAGGAGTAAAATCTAGACCATCAAAATTTGTTAACTTCCGGAGTTCAATTTTTTTTTCAACTCGGAGAAACTAGCAAATACCATTGGTGTGTTCTACAAGTTTCGTAGTTTCAAGACTCAATAAAACTAACAGAAGGTTGCAGTTGACACCTATTTACTAAACAAGTAGATATAAAAGCGTTCCTAGTGAAAAAAAAAGAGAACAAACTAAGTGTGTCTCAACAGTAGTAGGATGCTGATTATCGAAATAATGGAGCTAACAAGCCTTCATTTTGGTGGGCCAAACTAAAATTACCATCAAAAAAATTACCGATCTATAACTATGATAACCTTAATAAATTACATATATCTAAGCTATTACAATTGATGGTCACAACTGTTAGTTAAATAAATTTGTATCGGGCATAATATGGTCACGTGATATATTGCAGCTGACATTGGAAATAGCTCAAAAAAAACATATTGAACAACAACAAAAAAAAGAAAAGTTACACGCTTAGAAATGTGTTTACTAATAACTATAATAATAAGAATTTATCAACTTAGAATTACATACTTATAATCAACACCAATAATGAAGAATATCTTCACTTTTATTCTACCGATATTAGTTTTCTTTGGAGCTGTATTATCCAATGAAGAAGTAAAGGCAGAAGGTAACCAACAACCATTACAACAACATGAAGAAAAACCAAGTCGTCACTCAAACAATTGGGCAGTTTTGGTTTCCACATCAAGATTCTGGTTTAATTATCGCCATATGGCAAACGCATTAAGTTTATATCGTACTGTTAAAAGATTGGGTATTCCAGATTCACAAATTATTTTAATGTTATCTGATGATATTGCATGTAATCCAAGAAATGCATTTCCAGGAACTGTTTTCAATAATATGGATGAAGCTATTGACTTATATGGTGAATCTATAGAAGTTGATTATAGAGGATATGAAGTCACAGTTGATAATTTTATGAGATTATTGACCGATAGATGGGATTCTGATCAACCTAGATCCAAAAGACTATTAACAGATGAAAATTCAAACATTTTCATATACTTAACCGGTCATGGTGGTAACGAATTTTTGAAGTTTCAAGATGCTGAAGAGATTTCTGCTTATGATTTGAAAGATGCTTTTAATGTCATGCATCAACAAAAGAGATACAATGAAATTTTCTTCATGATTGATACTTGTCAAGCCAATACAATGTATGAAAAAATCGAAGCTCCTAATGTGTTGGCTGTTGGTTCTAGCGAATTGGATGAAAGTTCTTATTCTCATCATAGTGACATGGATATCGGGGTTGCTGTTATTGATAGATTCACGTATTATACATTGGATTACTTGGAAAAAATTGATCGAGATTCAAAAGAAACCATGGACAAATTGTTTGCTGAATACACTTTTGAAAACGTTCATTCACATCCTGGTATTAGAACAGATTTGTTTAAGAGAGATGTCAATGAGGTATTGTTAACTGATTTCTTTGGTAATGTTCAAAACGTTGTTGTTGATGACGTCGACTCGGAATTGTTAAAACAAATAGAACACGAAGAACAAGACAATGGCATTAACAAGACAAAGCAAGCCATAATAAAACAGAGAGGTCCTATCCAGTTCAGTTTTGAATGTGACGAAAATTCAACAACTTTGATTGATCTTTCTACTTCTCAAGCAAAATTTTTTGGTATGGTTGCCGTCGGATTTATTGGTGCATTATGGTTTGTTGCTTCGAAGTTTTAAAATATGGTCATTTAGATATACGTTAGTCACTTTAAATATTTTTAGGTATGTAAAATTATATTGCTTTATTGGAATAGAATATCAAAATAATACCCTTCCTTTTGATATGTATTCTATCCTTCCCCCATCCACAAGTCGTGTGACTTGCACTATTCTTTCTCTGTTGGGGAGGAGCAGGACGCGCGCGCTCGCCAGAATTTTTGTTTTATTCCATTTTTTTTTTTTGTTTTGGTTGTGTTTTGTTTTTTCTTTTTTGGTTCAAAACATCAACAGCCTCTTCCAACAACAAGCAACGAATATCATTATCATTAACACGCTGAATCAATGTTGAATCTGAAGATTAAACTTAATGATATTTCACCTATTGAGGTATTTGATATAATCTCATCTTCAAGTGTTCCTGATGAAATCAAACTAGCACATATTCAAAATTTAAAGACTCATATCAAGAAAGATATTATTGATCTAAGAAATGTTGATATATATTTACAAATTATATGCAAAGGTTTAGAACAATCCAACACAAATATAGCTTCAATAAGTTTCAATTCCTTGTTCTATCTAATTAAACGTATCAATGTTCAAGATACTAGTGGAGCAATATTGGAACGACAAAGTTTTTTGATTTTGCCTATTTTGATTAATAAGCTAGGAGGTACTGTATCATCCTCTTCCAATGGCGGTCGCATCAGCCTGGCTAAGAAATCATTAGAAGATTACTGGCTATCTAATCCTAATTCAGTCGAAGAAGCGATTCTGGAGATTTCTTTCAGTACTACGAATATTCGACTTACTATTGAATCAATAAATTGGATGACACAGGTTTTCAAGAATATATCACCGAAATTCAATGTATCTAAATTTATCCCGAAAATTCTCAATTCGTTAAAGCAGAATTCGAATAATCTGGAGCTTGTCAGTTCCGTGCAAGAGTTGTTTGCGGCTTATATCTCAAGAAGCCCGTCTGCCAATGAGGAATTGCGGAAATCAATGGAGTTATATCTGCTCCCATCTGTTGTCATTGATCGAATATTTAATAATCCCACATTCAAAGAGCCGTTACTGAGAAGTCTGGAAACTGATGTTACAATGAATACTGAAGTTACAAGTTATCCTCACAACACTTTGGAGACAACACTAACAATTCCTAGCGATAATGGTCATGAGACAGAATTACAAGAGTTATTATGCAAGGTAAATTACAAGTTGGATACTTCAATCAAATCTATCAATGTACAAGATTCACATAGTTTGTATTCTACTTTCGATATATTCATGCCATCATTCGAAGGAAAAGAAACTGAATTCAATTGGAAAATCAGAGAGAAGAATATTATTCAAATGAGATCAATTATACGAGGCAATACTCCACTGGATTTCCACTCCGAATTTATTCAATGTTTACAGAATTCCAGTAGTGGTATATGTAAGGCAACCAGTTCATTGCGTACCACTTTAAGTTCTAATGGGTGTCAATTTTTAAAAGAATGTGCTATTATATTGAGGTATTCATTTGAGTCAGTTTCTGAGAATATTTTTCCTACTTTAATAAAGCTTTGTGCTTCTACTAAGAACATTGCCTCGACAAATGCCAATATGGCTGTTTGTTCATTATATGCAAATTTACCATATACACAACGAATGCTCCAAAGAATCGTCACTACATCCGAGGAAAGAAATCACCAACCCCGATCATATTCATTAATTTGGTTGCACATCATGCTTTTGAGAATCGGAATTGACCGTAGCTATATTGGTAACCATGAGTTGTCATTGTTTGAATCTGCAAATAAAGTTTTCATGAGATTACTTAAGGATGCTAATCCTAATGTTCGTCAAGTTGCGAAAGAGTGTTATTGGTGTTTTACAAGAGTTTATCCTGGTGAAGCAGAGAAGTTATTGAGGAAATTAGAACCTAATATTGTTCGTGCTTTGGAGAGATCACAAAGAGAAAGCGTGGGGTCTGGAATTGGTCTGATCAAATCGCTTAGCCGTCGAACATCACGTCCGTCTTTAAAGGAAGCAATAATGGAGAAGAACAAAGAATTAAAACAAAAAAGACCCCCTTCTAGAAATTCCACTGAGAGTAGTAGCAATTCAAGAAATCCATTACCATTAACATTACCAAGACCACCTAGAAGTAGAACACCAACTTCACGATTAGAGAAATCATTGGTTAGACCAACAGATGACCAACAGCAAAATAACCAGCCGGCTTTACGAGCTGCTAGTTGGACTCAACCTACAAAATCAAGTTTACTAGCTGCTTCCACTACTGCTGCTAATACTACCAATACTAATATTAATACCACTTCAACCATTTCGTCGTCGTTGTCTACATCTGCTATGCGTCCAAAGCAACGTGAACGTAGTAAGACAGAAGTTTTAGGAAAATCTCCAATAGTTGATACTAAACTAGCAAGAACACATGGTCATCATACTTCAAAGCCAAATAGTGAAATTGAAGTGTTTGCATTTGATCAACAAAATGATCCAATGGTTAATTTCTTGGCATCAGAGAACACTTCACTAATAGAAGAAGGTATCAATTTGTTGAAGTTTGCAATAATTGGCGGCGAAGATATTCCAAATGAAGTTAATGGATTACTCAAAAATATTTCTGAAAAACATGTAATGTTGATGAAACCATTGTTTAATGCTAATGATGAAGTTTTCAAAAAATCCGGTAAGCTTTTGAATACTGATGATTTTCTTAGGGTTTGTGCTTTGATTTTTCCAGATTTGGATGACAAGACTTTTGATTTGATTATCGCTACTATCGAGTTGGCTCCCTTCTACAGATCTAGTTGTAATCTATTGACGTGTATTTCCGATCTTCCAAATATTCCTGGAACTCATGCACTTGTTATGCAAATTCTTAATACTAAATTGGAAATTACTAAAGTTATCTTGCAAGGTTTACTGATTTCTTTGAGTAAATTACCCATTACTGATGTTTCCTTTGAAAAGGTTTTCCAAGAATTGACAAGATTAATTATTCTGCTTAAAGGAACTGATAATTTTCAATTATTGAGTCAATTATTCCGTCAACTTTACACCATTGATAGTAACAAATTTGGTTTATTATTAGAAGATGTTGAAGTTAAACTGAGGGAAGAAATTTCGATAATTGTTGGTATTGACAATACAAAAGTCAAAGTCCCACCTGCTACTTTTAATAAGAATATTGATGACATGACAGAGGTTAAACGACCAAGTGGCGGATTTATAGGCCCAGTAAAGAAACCAACCACGAATGATTTTACCATGATTTTGGCCAAAAGAAGCGAATTATTACAAGGATCAAGTGCCGAGGTTCGACCTAAATTACTGGATATCAAAGATACTTTTGCTAAACCAAATCTGAAAGGAATCAGAGGTTTATCACCACTCCGTCCTCCAAGTGATCAATCTGATATATTAGTTGATGAGTTTTCAAATGTTTCTATAACCGAAGGTATCAACAAAGTAAGTCCGTTGAAGAATAAGGATAGAAATACTTCACCTTCTGTTAATAATGATAACTTGAAACATATTATGGACAAAATTGATCCACTTAAATCAATCTCGAATAAAGTGAGAAAGATATCTATTTTTGAAGACAATAAAGCCCATGAAAGAAACTGGTCATCGTTGCAATACTCAAGAATTTCAAGAGGTGGAACACAAGTTGTTGCTGCAGCAACATTGCCAACAACAATAACCAAGAATACTTCGACGGTGGTGTCACACCATCATCGTCAACATGTACTCAATCAATTTCAATTGACCAAAGAGGATTTCGAAAGAAACTGCAAGAATTTATCGGATATGCCAAACCAGTCCAATGTTTTGAAAGTTACGGCTATATTGGATAATTTGAATGCCAATGGTTATGAATTCAGAGAATATTTCATGAGTAAAGGCAAAGTTAAATTGCAATCATCAGTATGGGAATTTTTCGATAAGGTTGATATAAATCGTCAACAATTGTTGTTATTTAATGGATTATATTTACTAAAACAATCAATTCGATTTAATGACTCATTGAGTAGTGTTAAATTATTTCAATTACTCAAGAGAACATGTAAAGATGAAGAATTGGATAGTGAAATGTTTTTCATTTGGAATGAATTGTTGTACAGTATTCCACATGAATCTATAATTTGTGATTTTGAAGAAATAATATTGAAATATTTGGAATCTAATGAAAAAAATCTAACTGTTTCAAGTTTATGTTTGAATTATTTATCTAAATTATTAATTGATGATACAAGATTGGATGTGATAAAGCTTCATCGATTAGATAAAATTCTTGGTGGATTGTTTAATGAAGATGAAGTTATGTTTAGGAAATCGTCAGTGGTTTGTTTCAGTAACTTATTTAAGAATGATAATTTATCAATGCTGGCTAAAGATACTTTGAACAAGTTAAAATCTAAATATCCAATTTCTCAACAACGGTTAATTGAATTTTATATCAAGAGGTGAAGATATTATACATTGGCTATTATACAATCGGTATATCATATCATATCATAACAAAATACCAAAAAGAAGTTGCATAAATTACCAATTTAAAGAGATTTTGTTTTTTTATGTAATCTATATGTAAAAGGTTTGAAAAAAAAAAAAGAAAAATGTTAATTAAAATACATATACAAATAAAAATTCGTAATAGAACTAAATATACAAAAGAAATAAACATCAAAATGAAATGAATTATACACAGAGTTATTTTATTTTATATCATCTTTATTGACAATTTTAGTGACTTTTGAATTAACCACATCATTTAAAGAGTTAGAATAAGTATTGCTAGCTCTATTTTGATCATTAGATTTCTTGCTTATACCACCACCTAATTTAGAACTAATTGGAGATTGTTGACCAAATTTTTTCTTTGGATTCTTTAACGGTGGTTTTGCGAGACCTTGTTGTTGTTGCTGCTGCTGCTGTTGTTGTTGTTGTTGCCTAGATTGTTGGAATTGTGGAGTAGCAGGTTGTTGAATCATTTGTGGTTGAGAAACAACCATATTATAAGTTGGAACCATTTCTGTGTGTTCATTGTGAACCATATAAGATTGGTTTATAGGTATTGGGAACCCATTGGCATCATACATTGGAGCAGTTGTGACTGCTGTTTGCACATTAAGATTATTTGACCAATATTCACTATCTGGATGTACAACATTATAGGACACTGGAATCTCGGTAGTTGCTTGATATATTTGACCCGATTGCTGATCATAATACTGTTGAGGTGGTGGTTGTGGAATGGCTCTTAAATATGTAGGTGTAGCAACTTGTCTTGTTGTGAATTGACTCTGAGATTTTGCTGAAATCGGAGGTACTAAAGGAGCACCTGGTATTCCAATACTTTGATAACTTGATGGGAAAAAGACCTCCTCGTTACCTTGAAGTGAAAAGAATTTGGCTGTAGACTTCGGCTGCAAAGAACTAGATGGAATTGGAGGTAAAGGTGTTCTTAATGGTTGTGCTTGTTCAATTAGATATTCGTCATTAAAGGCAACTTGGTTGATTGTAGTGGTTGCTGTAGCTGGAGTTGCTTGTAAAATACTTGGAGGCATGAATAATGTAGGATCTAAAAATGAATCATAATTATCATCAATTATATTTGCGTATGTATCAGGATGATAATGTGCATCCAATGTTATGTAATCGTCTGGGTTTTGACTAGCACCTTGGGTGATGTAATCTAATGGGAAATCATCTTCATAATCAGAACTGGTTTTATATTGAGCTGGTGTTGCTTCATTAAGGAAACCATATTCTTCTCTTCCTCTAGCTGTAGTTGTGTATTCAGGCGAAGATTTCTCACTTCCATTACTGTGTTTAAGTGAATCGTTATCGTTATCAGTACTTAACCCTTGTGAGGTAGGTCCATTCGTTATTGTGGTTGCAGTACCGGTACTTGTATTATTTGTTGTTGCACCTCCTATAGCAGCATCGTTATTCTGTCGAGAAGTTTCCATATGTTTAGACAATTGAGTATATAAACTTGAAGATTCGTCATATTCAAAACTTAAAGCTGGTTCTCTATGGCTTATTGTTGTTGGATTTTGGCCCAATTTTTCCTTTTTCAAATCTCTTTCCAATGCATCTGCCATTAATTTATCATGAGGTACATTAAACCAAAAAAAAACTTTTTGCTTTTTTTGAGTTCTTAAACATGAATTCTTAAATAAAAATTCCAAAAATTCTGATCTTGGTGGTTCTAAAATAGCATCAGTACCACATTTCAAGTTTCTTAAATCAGAAAATATACCTTCTTCAAATTTCTTACGATCAATTATTTTTCTACCAAAATGTTCGAATTTATAAACAATACAACGAACGATATCTGTACCAGTTATGAAATATAAATTGTTCCAATAGACACAACTAACAAATCCTTCATCATGGTTTAAATAGTATCTTCTAATAACTTGGTTCTCTTGCCAATTAGCAGGGGCAGTGGCTAGAAAAAATTTTAGATCCTCAATTAATCTTAATGATTCTTTAACCTGATGAGTTAGGCTATGTGTAGTAGAATCACCAGTATACGACCTGGCAGTTGTAACAGACATGTCAAGTCACGTGGTAGGGAGGTTTTTGGTTTTAATGAGTGTGAAATAGTTTGAACGAATGACTTCTACCGTAATAGATTATTTTGTGCGATTCCAGAAAGAATAATCTGAATCAAAAATTGACGTATTGAAGAAACAAAAAATGAATCAATAGTGTTTGAAACTAAGGGCAAGTTTTGAAGACTAATTTGGTTGTTTCGAAAATTGAACGAAAGATTTAGGAAAGGGCGAACCAAAAAAAACTAGCTAAAACCTCAAACAAGTGATTTTAAAACAGTTTTATAATCGCAGCTTTTGAAACGACTTCAACGTAAGCAATTAATAAGAATGTATGAATAGGAATTTTATATGTATGAATTTAGTTTTTATGATATTAAATTCGTGTAAAATTCTCACTATCGCTTTCTCTTTGTTGTCCTAATGCCAAATCTAAATCTAAAAAATAAAGAAATTGAATGTTACAATTTTTTTTTTTAGTTTTTTTGGTTGTTAACCGCGGGAATGTCAAACTTTGAAGGAATGGTAAACAACAACAAGGGCGAACTTAAATTTAAATATGAATAATTCAATTGATGGAATGTTATCAAACAAATGTTATGGAAATCCTTTAGATTGATAAATATATTTAGAACCCAAATCTCGCTAAAGAAAAGTAACAGAAATTAAAAAAATGAATTTTTTTTTTCCTTCTCATAAAAATTGCTGTTTTAAAAATTTTTGGATGAAACAAATCTCGTTCAATTTATACAGCAGTGTTACCCAATTGTGTGTGTTTCAGATTTTGAAACATGAAACACCAAAAAGACCCATACGCCAAAAACACAACCCCGAGCCATGTTTGAGGTTTGTAACCCGGATAAATTATTCCTTGTTACTACAACTAACAATCATTATCATTAAAATTATATTAATAAATATAAAGGAATTTAATTTCATCCACACATTTAACATTATTGGTTCTTTTTCCTATATAAATATAAATATGAATGCAATTCAATTCAATTCAACGATACAAAAATAAAAAAATATTCGTTCATTATTGTGTAAGTGTCACTATTTTCATGCATACATATTGAACATATTTGTTGATCTTTTGTTTTGTGATCTTTTGAGTCTAGAACTTTAAGGTACGAATCAATCTGAATAACAACAAGAAAACTAGACAATTAAATACAAACCTGTTCGGAATTAATTAATCAAAGACAGTCGTTAAAAATTATTTATTCGTTTTCTGTTTAATTATATACCTGTAACAATATTTTTCCTTTTTATCATTTTCTGTTTGTTCTGTTATATATATATATTTTCTGTTTTTTTTTTGCATTTTCCTTTTCTTCATCCTTATATATCGAAATAAAAAACATTAGAACTTTAAAAAAAAAAAAAATCTAATCGTAATCACACCAATCTTTTTTAAACGATGAAACCCACTCAATTGGAACTCCTGAATGGGAATGTTGTTCAAATGGCCCTTTACCAGTAGTATTTGCATTATTACTAGTGGTAGTAGTGGCTACTGTTGCTGCCGCAGCTGATTTACTCAATTCTGCTAATGGACTAGATACAGGTCTAGACCCATTATGCAAACTGTTGCCTCCACCGTTAATATGCCCATTAGAAAAATCTAAACTATGATGTTGATGGTGTTGCTGTGGTGAATGATGATGTGGTGAATGGTAAGAATCCCTCTTTTCATGAAATGATCTTCTGAACGCATTAACTGCAGCAGGTGCAGCACCGTTGGATGACGAAAGTGAGCTCCTTCTATATGGTGGAACATATTTACCATTATTACTATTAGCAGAAGTTGACAACAGTGGTTGAACGTATCCATTTGCATTCAATTCAGATCCAAATACCGATCTTCTGGTAGCGGCTGATGTCGCAATAGCTCCAGAAGTGTTATTTGAATTCCTTCTAGCTCCAGTTCCTCCTGTCGTTCCATTAACAATCGGTGAAAGATTATCTGATTTAGAAAATCTTTTATGCAAAGGATCGCCTTCTGCATGCGCATTATGATGTAATGAGTTGTTATGCGTAGTTGTTGCTGTTGTTGGTATGGTGTCTTCAAAATCTCCTTCCAAATGGAAAACTTCATCATAATCTAAACTTAAATTATCCAATTCCTCAGTTAGTGGCTCCACAAGTGGTGATTTGGTATAGTTTGGTGATCTTAAATATGGTGGAATATACTTCCCTTGTGAGTTTGACAAAGCAGAACCTGAACCATTAAACAAATTACTATTACCATTGACATTGATATTAGTACTTGTATTGGTTGTATTTGAATTCTGATGTAATGGAGGATGATAGGTTGATGGCAAGCTAGTATGAACATTACCATTTACTATATTCTTTCTTAATTTAGACGTGGAATACAGCCTGGATTTTCTTTTATCATTCATATGATTGTGAGAATCATTCGCTTGAGTATGGTAATGGAATTGTTGATGCAGTTGTTGATATGGTTGTTGTTGCTTTTGTGGTTTCCTGTAATTTTTCTTCCACGTTCTCTTTCTAAATCTCTGTGGAGGAGATTGTTTCTTATTTGGATTGTCAATCTGTTTACTAAATCGTTGTTCTCCATATTTATCCATGTAATGGTTAAACACTGATCTTGGGGTAAAAAAATCCTCTCTAATAAATTTGTTGTTTCCATTATACATGCGGTTAACATTTTGAGAATTTTGGTTATATGATGCAACATTCAATGGTTTTCTAGTATTACGGTGAAATTTAAATCCTGTTATTGGAATAGGTTTCAAATCTGTCGTGGTTGATAACAATGCATCTGCTCGATGATTATGTGGAATTTCTGTAGTAGTAGTAGTTGTAGTAGTAGTAATTGTCGGGGTATTGTTAAGATGTTGATCGGTTGTACCAGTAGCTGATTCCGTAGTAGCAACAGGAGCAGTTGCCTTACCATTAGGGAGTGGAATATCAGACTTGTTAGTTAAATAAGTAGCAGAAGATGGTACCTCAATTTTGACAACTGGAGTTCCTATTTTCTCTGGAGAAGCTGAAATAGATTCTCTAAATGATCCATAATCTTCCAGATCAACTTCTTCTTCTTCTTCTCCATCTTCGTATTCACCTTCTTCGTCTTCTTCATCATAATCCTCGTTGTCCCAATATTCCTCATCAATGGTAAAATATCTCAATTCTTGCAATTCTTCTGAAATTCTTCCCAAATCTCTATTATCTGGATCAATTGTCAAACAAAATCTCAAAACTGAAAATAAATCACCACTCATAGTTGAAAAAATATCAAACAAGGCTTCACGATTATTGACAAATTGAATGAATCTCTTATCAGAATAATTGGCGACTTGGAACGGATTCTTATGAAATACCAAGGTTAACAAAATAATCCCAATGGACCAAATGTCAACTTTTGAAGCATCATACTCTTCTAAATTATTATCAAATAATTCTGGTGCCATGTATCTCTCAGAGCCAATATCGAATTCATTTGGATTGGTGACTATCTTGTTGGTTGTAGATAATCCCCAATCAGAAATTTTGATAGACCAATCTTGATCAATCAAGATATTTTCAGGCTTCAAGTCTCTATGGTAAATTCCTCGACTATGACAATATTTCAAACCGTCCAACAATTGCTCAAATACCAGTTTAATGTCTTGGGTAGTTACAGGACCAGAGTTTGAATGAATAGCTTCGTATAAATCACCTCTTGGATAAAACTCTAGAATCAAAAATGTATCAAAATGATCCCATAATTTGGAAATATGAGGATGGTCGCCCAAAATCTGGTGCATCTTAATCTCTTTATGAGCCTCATTTAATAAAGCGGTAAAAACAGATTCAGTGGCAGAAAGTTTTGCCGGTGTGGAAGTTGATGAACGTTTGTTTGCTTCCTTTTTGAAATCCACAGGGTAGATAAACTTTACTGCTACTAATCGATTATCTTTCTTGACATCTTTGGCAACTGAAACTAGCCCATATGAACCTTGACTGATGTCTGCTACTTTAAGGTATCGGTCTCTTAACAAGAGACCCTTGTCGTAATAATTATATTCTTCCATTTGTGTGGTAGAAATGTTATATTTGGTCGTTAAAAGTTAAAAGGTCGTTAAAGTAAATAAATCCAAAATTAAAATATGAACAAAAAAAAATATGCAAGATTGTATGGATGTCAAACTAGAATATATTTAAAAAAAAAAAAAAAGTTGTTGGTTTATATCAATGGAATCGTAATATTATCTTTAAAGCATAAAAACAAAATCAAAATCAAAAAAAAATGAAACTAATGGAAATGTGCAATGATGAACAAAAAAAAAACTCCCTAGGAATCAAAATAATGATTTCTAGAATATGGATATATGGTAATATGCCCGTGACTAAATTGGATCAGATAGATACTGAAGCAAAGAAGAAGTAAAAAAATTTTGCTGTTGATGAGCAGGAGGGCCAAAAAAAAAATGTTGGAGTAAGGCAAATGATTCAAAAAGAGTCACAAATTCTTAGTTGGTTGAGTGAAAGTATAAATCAATTCTAAATGATTAACCAACAGAATTGATTCCTCGTTCCTGTAATTATGTCTAAGATGAAACTTGCTGTCAAAAAAAAAGCAAATCCCGTATTCTTCCAAATTTTTCTTTTAAAGTTTTTATTTTGATCTGGTCCAATTCTCCCCCCAGATAATTTGAAATCAATGAAAGTAAGGAAGGTGAGTGTAAAGTTAAGGATACTTCAGAAAAGAATAACTATTAAAAAATAGGTTACAAATTACAAAATATCACTTATATGGATGGATATGATCGTTCGATAAGGGAAGGTTGGTGCGAACTGATTGAATGATGTTTGGTTGAGTTGATTATCAAAATAAAAATAAAAAAAAAGGTGAGTTGAATTATTTTTTGTATTTTAAGGAGAGAAAAAAAAAGTGAGAGGAAGTTATTACAGTTTATTACCCATTTTGAAAGAGACACACTTTTAAGTAAAAAAAGAAATCAAAATTTAGTCACTCTATTAAAATTAAACCAAGCAAAAGAAAAAAAAAAAAATAGGAGTATTAATTTACTTTGCTCATGTACACGACCACAGCAGAAAAAAAAAAGAAAGAAGAAAAAAGAAAAAAGAGAAAAAGAAATGTCTCTTTTGCTTTTTTCCGTTAAGCCCAAAAAGAAAACGACATTGCCATCAGCGGTGTCGGATTTTGCCACAGTTTGTGCAAATATGCACTACTCTGAACTTAAAAGATTTGTTTGCCACACGACCTATTTGTGTATTGTACAATTCTTTGTAAACAATGCTTCACCAAACTAACTATTAGCGTTTTTTTTTGTATGGATGGAAAAAAAAAGGAAGCCAAAAAAAACTAGTAGTAAACCTACTTTGATTTTGCCATTTGATTTTTCTATAAACATTATATCACCAAATGGATGAACATATTCCAACATTTTTAGCAGTTACTGGAGTTGAGGATGAATCAATTGCTAGACAATTCCTAGATGTGGCAGGTGGTGATCTAGAAACAGCCGTCATGTTGTATATGGAATCTGGTCAACATGGTGCTGGATCCTCTGGTACCAACAACAATAATAATAATAATAATAATAATAATAATAATACCAATACTAACAGTGGAAATGCATCTGGATATGATGATGATGAAGAGATGGCCAAGAGACTACAAGAAGAAGCTTATCGTGCCAATGATGATGTACGAGAAGCCGATGCAAATGTTCATCGACATGAAACCTTGGTTGATCTTGGAGGTGGATATCCATCTCATAATATCAATACCCCTATGGATTTCCTTGGGAATAGAAGACAAGGCATTTTTAATCAAGGGATTGATTTTGATAGTCGCATGAACTCTGGTATTCCATTTGATGATGAGGAGGAAGAAGAAGATGATGACGATAATGAGATTCAAATATTGGATTCTGATGAAGATGAAGATGGTGTTAATGTTCGTCCAATTAGTCGTCGAAGACAAAATATTCAGAGTCGTACTCAAGAATTATCATCAACACAACGAAGATTGGCGAATTTGTTTCGACCACCATTTGATATTATTCAAAATTTGAGTCTTGATCAAGCCAAACAAATGGGAAGATCTAGTAAGAAATGGATTCTAATAAACATACAAGATTCACTGGAATTTCAATGTCAAGTTATAAATCGTGATTTTTTCTCAAATGAAAGAGTTAAACAAATCATTAAAGATAATTTTATATTTTTACAATATCAAGTTGATTCAATGAGTGGGCAACAATATGTCAACTTTTATCATGCCGATGGATATCCTCATTTAGCAATTTTGGACCCATTGACTGGTGAAAGAGTATATAAATGGAAAGATGGTGAAGTACCAGTGGTTAAACAATGGATTGAAGAAGTTTACGCCTTTTTAGACACTTTCTCCTTGAATCCACAATCAAATAATCCATTAGTACATCATGAAGCCAAGATAGATCCAACCACATTAAGTGAAGAACAACAAATTGAACTAGCTATGAAACAATCCATTATAGATAATGGTGACACCAAGCATAAATCGGGTTCAACCATTGAAGATGCAATTGTCATTGATGGAAGTGATGATGATGATGATGTAAATGAGAATGGCAAACAAAAAGAACAAGAAATTATATCAGTACCATCTGAAGAAACTCCACAAAATCTATTTGATTCAATCTTGCCAATAAACCATCCAGAACCTACTGAGCAACCAATTACAAGAATTCAAATTAGATTTCCTAATGGTAAGAGATTGGTTCGTAAATTAAAATTGGATGATAAAGTAATTGTTATATATCAATGGTTGAAATCAGTTTTACAAGATAGCTATCAAGATTATGGTTTAGAATCTCCAGATGAAAGATTCAACTTATCAAATAGTTCAGATAAATCATTTAAATTCCTTGAATCATTAGATAAAACCATCCAAGAGGCAAATTTAAAGAATGCAAGTATTCTATTAGAACAAGATTAATGAAACAGAATATGCACTTTAGAAATTGCAATTGTGAAAAAAAAAAAGAAAATAAAAAATAAAAAATGCAATTATCATTAATTTTTCATTATACACCATATTTAATAGTAATAACCATAATTATACAACGCTGGAAACGATTCCAATGGTGGTAATTCTTGTAGTTTAGATGTTTGAGATGCATTTTTAAATAATACTTGCTTATACTCTTTACGCTTAAGCTTTTCCTCATTTGTTAACTCTTGAGGTTCTTCCGATCCTTCAACATCAGCATCCTCTGAGGAATCTTCCAATCTATTTACTTCATTTCCAACTTCTCCTTCCTCCTCAGAATACAATTCGGATTCATCAGAAGTAACTTCCGCAACTTTGCGTTTCTTGTTGACAGAAGGTTCATTTTCCTCAACTTTTTGTCTAATGAGTAGCAAATCCTCGTCAGCTTCAAAATCATTCAAACCCAAGCAATGATCGGTCGGCTGGCCATCAATTTCTTCAAATGTTCTTTTGATATTATGCGCAATATTGCTCACTTCCCAGTCTTTCCGCTTTATTCTTTCTCTGATATCCGACAATTCAATTTTATTCTTCGGTTTATGTCTTGTATCCAATTCAATATAGTTTGAATCGTGATTACTATTCAAAACTGTTTCAAGATCCTTTGTATTTATGGTATCAACATTATTATTTGTTCGTGATTGAACAAAAAATGGATTATACAAAGACCGGTAATATACTCGGGAAGAAGTATCGGCATTTTTGTACTCATTTAATCGATAGTAATCCTTATATAGCTGATTTAGTTCATTCTGCGCTTCATTAATTAGTTTTTGTTTTTGTTGGTTTATTGAATTGTAGTATTGTTTCCATAAGATTATTCTATTACCATACAGATTATCTTTAATCAACTTGGTTTGATAATCCTTTTCTTTACTTATAGCATTCAAACCATCTCTATGTCTCTTAAAAAAATCATTAAACAAATAAGGAAATGGTAATTTTGACAAATTGTTATTGATATTCTTATGGTTCAATAAATATTCGTTTTCATATTTGAAAGTATTATCGAAATCAAATGGACTCTGTAGGTTTTTGAATATTTCTTTTAGTTCTTCTTGGTATTCATCGATTGATTTTAATAAATCTGGCTTATTCTTAAGAGTTCCATTATTTACCATGATCAAATCTTCGGTATTTGTCATGATATTATTAATTGTTTCAACTTCAAAATTATAGATCTTCAACCAGCTTTTGTCATTAGCAGTAGCTAATTTTATCAGATTATTTAATTTTTCCAAAATCACATTGATTCTGGATAATCTATTGTCAAGGTATTCCTTACCTATGGATTTGAATTCGGTTGAAAGTTGTTGCTCGAGTTCACTTAATTCATCAACTGACATTTGTGATATTTCTTTAAGAAACTCACTTTGAACTTCATTCATTGGTTGTTTATTATTAGATGTAGACCCATCTTGATGGCTATTTGATGAAGACATTTTGATAAGGATTGGGTATTTGCGACGGTATACTTAATTATAAATGACCTTGGATTTGATACGAAATCTATTTCACAAACAAAACAAAAGAAGATAAAAATGCACAACAAAACGGTAAAGTATTTATACGACGCTAGAACTGCTATGATGTAACTAAGGAATTTCGATCTTTCGATACTTGACTCGTTGGGCTAAGTTATCTTTGCAAAAAGGAACCACTCTTTTTCGTGAGTTTAATTAACGAAAAAATTGTTGTCTGTAAAATTGGTTGTAAAAAAAAAAAAAAAAGAATTAAGAGAATCCCATCCGCTTCTAACTCTGCAAAAGAAAAAAACAAAAATAATACGCTCAAGTACTATGTAACCAATGTGTGAGAGAAATAAGAAAAACCTCACTGAAATATGATGGTGGCCACATTTCGTGAGCAACTTCTTCAATTCAGGTTTTAGTACCAAATAAATTGTACAGTTGGATTCTTCTGTCCAATTTACCCTTATATTACCTTTTCTTTAGAGATTTAGGATGTGTAAGAAAGAAGTTATTTTGATTACTTGATTCCTTTTTTTCTCGAAATCCCATACATTTGCACATCCCAAAAGAAATGGATTTCATAACTCACTCTTGCGCTTATGTAACGAATATGTGGGTTTTACTGTTTTGTAAGATTCTACGCAAGTCGTGTAAATGAGAATTTTGCTCAAGTGGGAAGTCTCCCCCTTTACTAATCCGCAAATTGTAGGTTTAATATAGCTCCTTACGTCTACAACATTAACTAATAAAACTGTATGGCGTACACTCTTCATACTAATAAAAGAAATAGAAACAACTAAAGAAAACTCATAACAAATCGTTTATCTGTCTTCTGCCCATTCATTTTCTTTTCTAATGGCGGCTTCTTCTTCGGGACTGAAATCATTGACAATGTTGAAAGTTCTTCTTAATTCTTCTGGAGATTTACTCTTGATCATTTCAGCAACCATTTTACAACCACTCTCCAACAATGGTTTGATATTCAAATAATTGGCAGCTAAGATAATTTCGTACAACATTTCTTGGTCAACTTTCAAAAAGTTTCTATCCCATTCTTCAACAGGTATAGATTTTTTAGCATCTTCATCTTCATCGTCTTGGAAAATGGTGTTTTTATGATGTTCACACCATTCTAAAACTTTACTTAATACATTAGCTCTGACATTTGGTGTTGGAATTTCAAAATCCTCTTCCAAACCATCTGGGTGTAAATCATTAATCATGTTCTTGATCAAGATTGATTTTTCAGCAATTTTTGGTTCAACTGGGAATATTTCGTTATCGGAAGAAACGATTATAACTTTAGAGGATGACATTGTGATGGTGTGATTGATTGGTTGATTGATTGGTTGATTGATTAAGGACTAGTTGTATCTAAAAGGAAATTAAATATACAGGTAGATGTCTAATTTTTTTTTTTTCTTTTTGAGAGTTGTTTTATGCTCTTTGTCACCTACAACCTCCTCACTCCTTGATCATTTTTTTTGTTTCAAATATGCTCGTGTAATATTGTAACATTTATTTTTACATAATCATTCTGTCACTTGTAGAAAGTTTGGACCACTTTTGCTTGTATCACTCCAAAGTTGTGCACGTGCCATGGATAAACACCACCCTTCTACTTAGACGAAACTGGTAACCCGTAAATAAGATTGGAATACATACAATATCATCTAACTAATATGGCTCATTTTCTATTTTAAGAGTATTATGCGACATACTTTTATATAGAATTATATAATCTTCAGGCTTAATATGGAGAATAGGATTGACAACAAGAAGAAACTATTCACAAGGGTTCCTTCAACAAGGAGCATGTCCTAAAGGAAACCCATAGGCAAGACTTAACACTAAAATTGAGTATTGGGCATTATGGATACTAGAGTGTGCATTAAAGAAACGGTATCCCCTATTATTAATTAATTGAACTGCTAACCTGATATCATCGATTAGTTGCCTGAATGATATTTGAGCAACCTTCATGTAACGAAAAAGTGCATAAAAAACTGGCACACCGTACAGTTTCTACAACTTGTGCTTGCTAAAGCATTCATAACCAGTGTCCAAGCTGCTGCTGCTTCTTCGGTTCCAACAACTGGTTCAACATCTGTGGCAACACCACAAACACCGTCTTCTAGTACAGTTATTTCATCATCATCATCATCATCATCCACGGGTGATATATATGCTGCTATTTCACAATGTGATGGAATAGATGAGTCATTTGCAAGTGAAATTTTGGATGCCCATAACAAATATAGAACCATCCATCAAGTAGGTGACTTATCATGGGATGTCGATACATACAACTATGCTAAAAACAATGCTGACAATTATGATTGTTCCGGGATCTTGACTCATACACATGGTCAATATGGTGAAAATCTAGCCGCTGGTTACAAGGATGGGCCGTCTACTGTTGATGCCTGGGTTGATGAACCAATACTGTATTCTGCCAGTAGTTTCATCTATAATCATTTTACCCAAGTTATTTGGAAAGATCTGACTAAAGTTGGATGTGCCTACAAAGATTGTTCTTCCACTGGCTGGGGTTTGTATGTGGTTTGTGAATATGATCCTTATGGTAATGTCGTTGGTGAAGGTCCAGAAAATGTATTCCCAGCAACATAGAGAACCGACGTATGTCTAAGATTAATAAACAAAAGCAATATTTTTTGGACATTAAGCAACCAGTAAGTTCATTATATTTACTTATTCCAAGAAGATGAGTTTTAATTTCTGGTGATGATTGTAGATAAGATAGTTGCGAAACAATCTATTAATTTATAGCAAAGTTAGTTATTAGTACAATGTATTGTAGTAAATACGGTTGGTGTGTTCTACAAGTCTCGTAATTTCTAGAATTGACACAAGTAATAAAATATTGCAGTTGACGTTTATATACTACACAAATAGCTATAAGAGGGTATCAATTGAAACAAATACGAAAAATAAACAGACAATAACAAACATCTAGAAGGTTAAAAAACACAAACATCTAAAAAGTTAAAAAACACAAACAAAAGCAATACTAGGAGAAAATAAAGAAAAAAAGCAACGCGTGTCTAAAAAGCAGTAGAATACCAACTATCCAACCAATGGAGCTAACAAACCTTCAACTTGGTGGGTCAAACCCAAGTTAGCATCAAAATCGACTGAGAAAACAGAGACTGCAGTAAGACAATGCTCGTCTGTAACAGTAGGTTCAGATGGCAATGAACAATCACCGTTGTTGCAAACAGCCAAACCAGGGAATTTGCCATTTTCGTTCCACGCAAAAGAGTTGGAAGTTTCGTTGTAGAGCAAATCGGCTCCTGCAGCTGGCACACCAGTGAGTCTGGAGAACACCCATTTTGGCGCAGTGCACGACTCGTCTTGGTAGCCCACTTTTGGGATGTTGACGTTCAAACCGACGCCCAAAGGCAAGGTTCTGTCATTACCACCCTGTGAGCTGAACAATTGGTTGACAAAATCCACAATTAAATTTCCGTAGATGGTGGCTGGTTCTTTTGGATCGTCCAAATCTAAGCTATCTTTGTAAAATGAGTTGTTTGTGGTGGACCCAGAAAATGCAACAGCTGGAATACCCTGTAGACAGCTGTGTAGGCAGCTCCAATTGTTCCTGAAAGAGTAAAAATCCACTAGGATTAAGACCCTGATTTGGGCCAGACACAACTATATCAATTGAGACATTGTCACCATACCTTGGTATAACATAGTCAGGGCAAAAGCAACCAGCGATGCTGGAGTACCATTGAAGTACCAGATATGGTCATCATCAACTTCATGGTCCCAGTCCCAAGATGGGGCACCGGCTGGAGGGTAACTAAACCCACCATTGGTTTGCAAGGTAGGTGAAGTTGGAATGTCAAACTTACCTCCATATCCCGATCTTTGGGAAACAGGTGCGACCAAGAAGACGTTGTGACCCGCATCTTTCAATTTATAGTAGGTGGCACGAATTTCGGTGGACAGCCAACCGTCATCGTTGGTCAATAAGATGTTCTTAGAGAGAGCGGCAGTAGTAGAAGCTAACAAAGCAACAGCAGCAGTGAAAAATTTCATTGAGTAGTGATGGTGGTAGTAATAGTAACAAGAGATTGGAGCCTTTTAATTCAAATTCCAATTAAAGCATGGGAATTGGTCTGGGTATTTATATTTTGAAAATACCATTTATGAATGTAGAGATGCGCAACGGTTCTCGGGTCTTCACAAATTAATAACGGGACATCCTTCGGGGATACACATAGTATCGGCTCACATTGTTTACATTACTGGAGCCACTTGGTTAGAAGAGCGCGGGAATGAAATGATGGCATACTTAAGATACACACAATTGCTGCGGGTCGTGTCCTGGCGTTTTCGAAACAAGAGAATTAGACATTAATGGCAGTCAACTTGAGGCAATATAGTGCAAATCACTGATTTAGACATAATAAGATTCTGTTTTATGAACTCGTGAAGTGGTTTTGTCCTCATTTCATTGGTTATTGCTTTATTTACATGACTATGGTTGTTTCTATATGTTGCAATCATAAAGTGTCCATGTCTAAGTCAATTCAAGGAACTATTTCAAATGAGAGTATAGGCTCACTAAAAGCTACTCCTCAAGAATTATTTGCATTCTCGACCACACACTTCAAATAAAGAACATATATATTTCTTAAGTTAGCGTTGAAGTCACTGTTGAGTTACACTCTAGACATTATGCAATTTAATTTGTTTGTTTAAGAGTCAGTAAAGGTTTGCGCATAAGGAAAAATTCACTCTTCGACAAGTTTCTTGGTGGTCTTTAGCAGGAATCGAAGCATAATTAAAATGATATTTAATTGGTAAATGATCATATAATATAACCATAGAGGCAAATTGCTGGTCTATATTATACACGTTTCAATAATTTAGATGGGAATATATTCACGTAATACATTTTATGGATTAATTGGATTTGATGAAGAGAAACTTAAACGAGGTCAAATTGATTTTCGAGATAGACTAATATAGTTAAATCAAGTGGTCTCTGGGCTTTTACCATGCTAGAAGAAGGTATTATTTTTTCTTCTCCATGAATCTGATCTAGTAGTCGATACCCTTTGACTGTGATCATGATAGATTTTACGAAACCAAATCAATATTGGTACTTACAGGAGTTTGGGACAAGCCACATTACTGAAAGAAAGGAATTGTTGTAAGATTGATGTTGCACGTGTCATATTAAATACGGAGGCGGATCTGGGTTTAGTAGGTCAATGTGGGATTATAGAAAGTCTTGCATGTTAACACGCAAATGATTAATGCAACAAGGGACCATGAAATATACCACGCTTCAGTTTACAGTATGAAGGCAAATGAGAATGTTTAGAAATCATACAAAGTGGATAGAAATACAACATTAACAAATTTTGAAAATACCAATAAATTCAATGCTTTGTTTTGATGGAAAATCTAGTTTGATGCATTAAATAGGGTGAAGGAGAAAGAATTTGTGAATTACATCAAACAAGCAATGGATCCGAATTCAACTCGATAGTTGCCAATACCATTCAGCAATGTACCAAATTAAAACGACAGAAATATCAGCTGATATCAAACAAAAGTTTCAACCGATTAACCATGCTTGATTGGCTTTTTTTGACAATAGTATCACTTATAAACACATATCATGAACAGCATTATACGGTGACGATGTATGACTTTTCATAAATCTACAGTACATTTGGTCATTAATCGCTGATAAATACACACTTGCTTTTGAAAGTACAGTGGAGCATATGGATATCTATACCATTGAAGACACGTTGAAAATGGTTAAATTGAGCCAAACTTCATTATCATAGTTAGTAATCAATATTGATATTGATCATAATAAGTCTTTGATGTAATTTGTCAATACATTTATCAGAATTGCAAAGATCACAGAGTTCTATGAGACAGTAAATCCACAAGAACAAAGACAATACTGAGTACAATAAGAAGCAGATTCATCTTAAAATAAATCCTACTTTGAGGATGTATGCCGTGCATCAGACGATGATTTCAAAGAATGTTGGGTCTGAAAAGACATTATGCAGAAACCAAATTTGAAATTCTACAAAGGACATTATAGGGACTTAGATAACAAGGTATTGGAACATGAAAAAGAAGATTACTTGCTTAATAAATAACCACAAATTGACACTAAGACGTGGTCGGCAAGGAGAAGGGGTTATAGTCACTAATATAGCAGAAATTGAAAGCACCACTTCAACACACGCAACCGATACCAATTCAATTGATAAGGCAAGTTCTAAGAAAGTAATACTGTCATTACATGATCAAATGCAATCAAGCAAGTGAAAGGCTTAGAATTATTAATGACATCAGAGTTAACTTGAAGGCGTGGTATTTTATTTGGTTTGCCAGCTGGATTCTATGGATATGACTTCACACACTTTAGAAATACAAGTGTTTGAATTGTTTACCTTGTTTTTTTTATTTAATAATTGCAAGAACAATCGGTGATTTGATTTGTCTTTGAAGTTATATAATCACCCGTATAAGCCAGGTTTTTTAGTTTAGTTTTGACTTTTTCGTTCTTCTTCTTAGGTTACTTTTTTTACTTGCCGAATAATGTTTGTATTATCCTTTAGCAATAAATAATAGAGTATATCGAAGTTTCAAAAGAGTCATGATAATTGGCTAGTTATATAATAAATCCACATATTAATGGCCAGTTTAGGCAGTCACATTACATTATCTTCTGTCCGTGAATACAAAGCTTAAACATTCTATTCAACTAATAAACCTAGCTTTAATGGTGGACTTTGAACGATTATTAAGATCAACCAAAGTTATTCTTTGTATAGGTCCATTGTAACTAATCAGTTGTAACAATAAACTAACTTGGTCGGTGATATCGAATGACATACTCAAAATTGGATGAATCCAACAAGTAATTTCTGTTAATTTTGGTTGTTTTGTTTGATATTCAATTCCACAAACGTTTATTTTAATATCACGTCTGGGAAACTTCCTAAACATGGAATCATCGCTTAATTGAGAATACAACTTCACTGCATTGGTTTTATCGTTCTTTGTGTGACTAACTTTAATTCTAATCAAATAGCCATTTTTAAAAAAATCATAATTGGGTACCAACAGCTTACGCATAATAACAACATGAGAATAGTTAAACTTCTCAATAAATTCAATAAATTGATCTTTATTATCAATACATGTTAATATTCTCTTCTCTCTTTTGTCGCTGCATTCCCAAACAATCCAAGAATTATACGTTAACTCAACCGTACTCTGAAGAAACTGCCTAGTGGTTAGCTGATTGTAAAATAAATGGGGATTCTTGATGGATGGAGTATAGCTTGGATTTCCTGAATAGTTTCCATGGATAATGGGTATAGGATAATCAAACTCCACTATATGATTATCAAAAATAACAGAATTTGATTTTTTATTCTTCTCTAATGATGATGAAGATAATATCTCTGCTTGATCTGACTCTGAACTTTTAACGTGGGTTGAGTATTGAGCTGTTGTAGTAGGAGAATGAACATCAGATTCTGATTTAGCTCTAAAGAACCAACTTCTTGATCTTTGTATTTGACTAGTTGTTTCTTGTCTTGGAGGTGCCGATTTAACTTGATTTGACTTTGCACCATGGTAGAAAAGTGGAAGATACCAACTCTTTCGTTTTTTAAGGGGGTTGAATGGATTATTAGCAACTAGTTTTGAATCAATTTTAGAATTACAATTGAGCTTTGCTTTATTTTCCTCTATTAATTCATCCTCTTCCTGTTGTTTGTCACTTTGCTCCTTAATAATGAACTGATCAGATACTATGGTCTCATCACCATCAGTTGGTGATCCAATTTCATTCTTTGAATTGAATACATTCTCCAATGAATTACTCATCGTAGAACTCTTGAGATGCAGGTGTGATACTGCTAAAGAAAAAGAGTCCTGAAATCATTACAAACAACCAAAAAAAGAAAAACTGAAGATATAATAGAAATTGGTTGCAAAGTTTTGGCGCGAGAATAAATTACTAAAAGTCAATAAGATACGGTTTCTAGTTCACTTAGATGTGACAAATACTATGCATTACACTTATTATTAGTTGTCCTATGTTATCCTGTGAGTTTCCTATTCAAAATTTGAGTATATACCTGCACTGAAATCATCTAGTTCATCTAATTCATTCATGTTGTTTATATAAACATTTCCTCCAGATTCTTGATTCTGTGGAGCACTAGGAAAGTCTTCTCCAGCATTCAAACTATTAAGAATCTCTTCAAGATCAGTCTCATATCTTGGCAGTATATCTTCATTCTTTATGTTGTCATTATCAATCATGATATTTGTTTGAATAGAAAGTTGAGCTAAGAAACTCGCTAATTTAAATGACTTATTCGGAAGTTCAGTGACCCTTGAATCTTGCACATTTCCTGTTGTGGACATCAAACTGCTTCCTAAGTTTCCCCCACCTAAACTAAATGATAAATTGATAGTCAAGGTATTCAAATTAGTTAAAATTAAGGAATTCAATAAATCAAAGAAATACAAATCGTTATTTAACATTATTGAATTGGTTTCGTTGATTAATTTGATCAAATTGGAATCTGCAGAGTCTAATTGATTAACCAAATCAGGGTTGGTGTTCAACATGGTTTCTAACAAGTCGGAATAGTTAATTGGAAACAAATTGGCCAAAATGTATTCTTTGTTGTTAGTATTGATTTCGTTGATAATGTCAAGTAAATTTTTTTCAAAAACATCCACAGATAATTCAGATTTTGGAGTGATTTTTTCAAACTTGGAAATAACTAATGCTTCAATGATGGAGTTCAAGTTCATCCAACCTTTGTTTAACAACCACCAACTTAAGGAAAGGTAACTTTGTTCAATGATGTAATTTTCGTGAGGATCGATTTCTTGGTTAATAGACTTAACACCAGCCATTTGTATAGCACTTTCTAAGTATGATCTTCTTGCCAAAATATTCAACTGTAATCTTGTAATCAACAATAATCCAGACATAGTATACATTAACGTTAAAGCTCTTGTGATTGACTTGATCTTCAACAAATTCCACAATTCAAGTTTACTCTTGTTCATATAAATTGTTAATTTCAGTTCTGGGTCATTATTGTTATCCAAAAGATTTAAGTTCTCACTCGTCAATTCATTAGCATCATTTGCAGAGTTCTTTGACCCAGCGCTTTTCTTTAATCTCAACGCCTGTGTAATCAATTCAACAGGCAAGTAATCGATTATTGGGGTCGCCAATACCGGTAATAATGCCAATATGGTATAATAACAATCCTGTTGTGTTTGTATAAACCGTTGTTTGATTTGTTGCTTGAACAATAACTCTTGCCTCAATGATTGTTGATAATTTTTAAATTTCTTGATAATTAACTCATTGATCAATAAATAAACAGATACGGAAACCGCACTGGTAATTAATATCCGTCTTTTATTTCTATTAAAGAACTGACTTAATGATGAGAATATGGCCATTTTTGAATATTGTTGATCGAGATGTGACCTTTACGTGATATTTTGCTTTTCTTTCTGTCTTTTTTTTATTTTTTTTGCCTGTGAGTGTTACCTACTCCATTTTCTTCGTCCCACGGTTAAACTTTACTTTTATTATTTTTTTCCGTCGATTGCTCAGTGGTTTAGCGGAGAAAGTCGACTTCCGTAAGAGGAAGTTTATAGGTACTCATGTGTGTATATGTATACACTATCTAGGTGAATATAAAATTGGTATAACTCAATATGATATACAGCTGGAATCAAACTAATTATAAGCTTTTGTATAGCAACTGAATGGTTACAATTTTTGATATAAACGTGGGATCTATTTTTACTTTACCATGATGCTAAATTTATTGCAGAATAATTTTCATTAATTATTCGTAAAAATACTTTCACAAAAATTTCAATCACCTCAATAACCATCATATTCGAAAACTCAAAAGTTTCGGACCACGTTCATCCTTGAGTATACAGTAAATTATGGGCCTTTCACTTTTAATTTTCTGTTATTCACTAGATTGTTACCATTTTTTGATAGAAAAATCGCAGCATTTAACAGACAAATGGTATACGCACGATACTTTATAATACTAAGTCGGAAGTGTACATTTCGGGTTTTTGTTTTTCTTGCCGTTCTAATTTTTTGACAGTCTACATCGATTATGTATGCATTATTGGTGAACATACAAACACGTGCGGAAATCTTTAATTAATCTTTTTCAGTTTTGTGAAACGAGATAACCAAGACACACGAAACGAACAAGAGATTTGGATAATCTTACTTCGACGTCTGTCAGTTCATTTTCTAGTCACATGAATATTTTTATTTCTTGGACCATAAAGAGAGAGAAAGCTTTTGTTACGATTCAATTACAGGAGTAATTACAACGACAAAAGAAACACTCAAATGGCAAATATAACTGAGAATATACTCGGCTTTGATTATTACAAAAGCTCGATGAACAATATTTATTCTTTTTGAGACTAACCCACGTTGCTATCTATAATTTTGGTAATTTTAGGGTAAATTTCATGCAATAATTAATTGAATTAAAAAGGGGGTTAGGTTAGTTACATTGTTATTCTGACAGAGTGCGCCAGGACACGACCCGCAGCAATTGTGTGTATCTTAAGTATGCCATCATTTCATTCCCGCGCTCTTCTAACCAAGTGGCTCCAGTAATGTAAAACAATGTGAGCCGATACTATGTGTATCCCCGAAGGATGTCCCGTTATTAATTTGTGAAGACCCGAGAACCGTTGCGCATCTCTACATTCATAAATGGTATTTTCAAAAATATAAATACCCAGACCAATTCCCATGCTTTAATTGGAATTTGAATTAAAAGGCTCCAATCTCTTGTTACTATTACTACCACCATCACTACTCAATGAAATTTTTCACTGCTGCTGTTGCTTTGTTAGCTTCTACTACTGCCGCTCTCTCTAAGAACATCTTATTGACCAACGATGACGGTTGGCTGTCCACCGAAATTCGTGCCACCTACTATAAATTGAAAGATGCGGGTCACAACGTCTTCTTGGTCGCACCTGTTTCCCAAAGATCGGGATATGGAGGTAAGTTTGACATTCCAACTTCACCTACCTTGCAAACCAATGGTGGGTTTAGTTACCCTCCAGCCGGTGCCCCATCTTGGGACTGGGACCATGAAGTTGATGATGACCATATCTGGTACTTCAATGGTACTCCAGCATCGCTGGTTGCTTTTGCCCTTGACTATGTTATACCAAGGTATGGTGACAATGTCTCAATTGATATAGTTGTGTCTGGCCCAAATCAGGGTCTTAATCCTAGTGGATTTTTTACTCTTTCAGGAACAATTGGAGCTGCCTACACAGCTGTCTACAGGGGTATTCCAGCTGTTGCATTTTCTGGGTCCACCACAAACAACTCATTTTACAAAGATAGCTTAGATTTGGACGATCCAAAAGAACCAGCCACCATCTACGGAAATTTAATTGTGGATTTTGTCAACCAATTGTTCAGCTCACAGGGTGGTAATGACAGAACCTTGCCTTTGGGCGTCGGTTTGAACGTCAACATCCCAAAAGTGGGCTACCAAGACGAGTCGTGCACTGCGCCAAAATGGGTGTTCTCCAGACTCACTGGTGTGCCAGCTGCAGGAGCCGATTTGCTCTACAACGAAACTTCCAACTCTTTTGCGTGGAACGAAAATGGCAAATTCCCTGGTTTGGCTGTTTGCAACAACGGTGATTGTTCATTGCCATCTGAACCTACTGTTACAGACGAGCATTGTCTTACTGCAGTCTCTGTTTTCTCAGTCGATTTTGATGCTAACTTGGGTTTGACCCACCAAGTTGAAGGTTTGTTAGCTCCATTGGTTGGATAGTTGGTATTCTACTGCTTTTTAGACACGCGTTGCTTTTTTTCTTTATTTTCTCCTAGTATTGCTTTTGTTTGTGTTTTTTAACTTTTTAGATGTTTGTGTTTTTTAACCTTCTAGATGTTTGTTATTGTCTGTTTATTTTTCGTATTTGTTTCAATTGATACCCTCTTATAGCTATTTGTGTAGTATATAAACGTCAACTGCAATATTTTATTACTTGTGTCAATTCTAGAAATTACGAGACTTGTAGAACACACCAACCGTATTTACTACAATACATTGTACTAATAACTAACTTTGCTATAAATTAATAGATTGTTTCGCAACTATCTTATCTACAATCATCACCAGAAATTAAAACTCATCTTCTTGGAATAAGTAAATATAATGAACTTACTGGTTGCTTAATGTCCAAAAAATATTGCTTTTGTTTATTAATCTTAGACATACGTCGGTTCTCTATGTTGCTGGGAATACATTTTCTGGACCTTCACCAACGACATTACCATAAGGATCATATTCACAAACCACATACAAACCCCAGCCAGTGGAAGAACAATCTTTGTAGGCACATCCAACTTTAGTCAGATCTTTCCAAATAACTTGGGTAAAATGATTATAGATGAAACTACTGGCAGAATACAGTATTGGTTCATCAACCCAGGCATCAACAGTAGACGGCCCATCCTTGTAACCAGCGGCTAGATTTTCACCATATTGACCATGTGTATGAGTCAAGATCCCGGAACAATCATAATTGTCAGCATTGTTTTTAGCATAGTTGTATGTATCGACATCCCATGATAAGTCACCTACTTGATGGATGGTTCTATATTTGTTATGGGCATCCAAAATTTCACTTGCAAATGACTCATCTATTCCATCACATTGTGAAATAGCAGCATATATATCACCCGTGGATGATGATGATGATGATGATGAAATAACTGTACTAGAAGACGGTGTTTGTGGTGTTGCCACAGATGTTGAACCAGTTGTTGGAACCGAAGAAGCAGCAGCAGCTTGGACACTGGTTATGAATGCTTTAGCAATTGCACTTTCCAGGGTTGTAGCTGTGGTCGCTATTTGGGCAATAGCAGTAGATGATGAAGACTCTGCAGAATTACCATTAAGTAAACTCTTCAAAAATGAAGCCAATACAGAGCCAGATGATGAAGAACCAGATGCAGTTGAAATTGTAGCTGCATTAGTAGCAGCAGCATTTGTACCAGAAGATGAAGACGAATCTGAACTATCAAAAAGACTACTGAAAAGATTACCCCAGAAACCCGAAGTGGCTGTTGTAGTTGAAGCAGCTTGAGTCGCAGCAGCAGAAGACACAGCAACTGGTTGAGCTGTACTTGCTATGGCAGCTGTTTGGGTATTTACTGTGGGGGTTGTTCCTGCTGGTATACGTGATGTAACTGTTTCCCATATTGTTACTATTGCTGGGGCTGAATAAACCTGTGAAAGAAGGAATAAAAGCAAGTAGCACTGTTTCATGGTGAATGTGGTAGATGGTCCAAGAGATAAATGCGTCTTATTTTTTTAAAAAAATAATAATTGAAGATCTTTTGAAAAAAAAAGTAATGAAGTGGAAGATCCGATTTATATATGGAACGAAGGAAGAAAAACCAAAAAAAAAGGTAGGATAATCATAAAAAATAAAGCAGAAATATTCTAAACTTTCCTTCGAAAGGAAATTCATCTGAGAGTCTCGAATTGTTTGATTTTTTTTTTTTTTTGGGGGAATATACAGTTTGTTATTTGTGGTTAATTATCTGCTTATTCTTCCAAGTAGGAAACGAGGTGAAGATATCTGTTGCTGCAAAAGAATATTTTCCGTTTTAGGAAATGTAAGTGTGCAGTTCGGTTTTTTTTTCTTCTCCACGTCCAAAAAGGGAAATACATATTAGAGCGAGTTAGTTATTCTTATAATGGTAACTTCTATCCTACTGAACAAGATGTAAATGGCAATAACTTTTTGTTGAGTCTTCTGAATAGTTATTAATTGGATTTCTACAACTCCCTGTCGTTTCCCCCATTATTTGTAAAAGGAATTTTTTTTTTTGTATTTCACGTTGCCAATTCTGTTTCCGTTAAGGTTCCAGTTTAGAATGCTTGTTTGAAGTATTTTTCTTCTTCTTAGACATAATGTATCATGTAGTACAACGCACGATGACGGTAAAGGGTTCTGCTACATACTCGTACTTTTGTCGTTTCAACTGTCTTTTCAAAAAAAATCGGAAAAATAAAAGATGTCCAGAAGTTACATGCAGTTATTAGTTGGTTTCACTGATAAATATTATTTGACATTCGATTAAACGATTTGTATGTAAATATTACCAGAAAGTCAAAAAAATAGCCCCCTCCTGTAATATCGAAACTACATAAAATAATTAAGATGTAGTTATCAGAAAAATCCATTTATTCAAATTCTTGTAATTTTTTTTACTAGGAAGAGTTATAAACCTCAAAGTATATGTATGAACTAAATCAGAACTTGCCTGTGAATATTTCCTTTAATGTAGCAGCAATAACTTCGGCTACCCCACCACCGGTACATCTAACAGTAATATCCAACTCTTTACCAACTTCATCAGTTCCAGCGACTTTGACCAAAACACCATAGTTGGATTTCTGTGTATGCAAAATACCCGCTCCAGTGACAAAAATAGGAGTATCAGGCAAATCGGGTGAAGTCTGGACAATAGCTAACCCAACCCTAGATAACAATCGGGAAATATTGGATGCATTGTGTCGGTGTGCCAAAACAGCATGTTGTATAGACTCACCTTTCTGTAAACCGAGCAATTGACTGATTTGTTGCCATCTCTTATCAAACTCATCTACAGTAGCTAATGCAGTTGGGGTTATAGTCTTCAATAACAATACTGGGAACTTTAAATTCAACTGGTTAAATGAACCACCACACGTGAATGTCATGGACAATATAGGACTCTCGTTATTCTCGATAACATTTCGCACCTTAATTTCAATATCCATCTGAGTCTTGTCTGTGATTATAGGGTCTGGAATAGTTTTTATATGCAAAGTATAGTTCGGATCCTGATTGCTGGCTAATGATTCTAGATTGAGTACTGTAAAGCCAGTTATTCTCTTACCAATTGTTTTGTGGGCATTGTTAATTATGGTGAATTTCAACGTTAACTCATTTGTGTTCTTCATTATTCTGTACGTAATTTTAATCAATTGATCTTCGTAGAAAAT
This sequence comes from Candida sojae, assembly GCA_013177575.1. NCBI lineage: Eukaryota > Fungi > Ascomycota > Pichiomycetes > Serinales > Debaryomycetaceae > Candida > Candida sojae. Next base: position 1,527,368 of record WWPN01000005.1, on the reverse strand, counting down.
ACCTGCATCAAAATGTAGCATTCTATGGAAACCCGCATACCAATTTGGACTCAAAATTGGATTCGTCACTGCCTTTGATTCACCAAATGGATCACTTTCAACTGTAGTATCACCTTCTATTTCTTCTTCCTTACCAATCATGCTTGTATCAGGTTTTCCTTTGATATTCTTTGCCATAACAACAGACCTAGACCTGTTGACACCAACAATTTGATTGAGACTTCCAAGACGATTCATCAAAGGATTTTCAGTCTTGTTGTCAAATGCAGGAAACGGTTTGACTACACTCTTTGCAAGCGCAAAATCTGATTGTAATGTCACTAATTTCAAATACTCATAAGCTCTCGTTTGAATTTCCAAATCAATCGATTGTGTTTCAATCTCAAACAAATCAACAATGTTCGGAACAAATAATGCATCAGGAAATTTAGTAAGAAACTTCAAAAAACAAGTCAATAACATTGCTCTTGTCAATAATGAAACCTTGAAATAAGAATCAAATAACAATTGAAATTGGATGTTCACATTCAAATCATCAATATCGTTAACTTGTTCTCCATACTCTCCCAAAACAAAGGAAGCAACCTTGACTAGACTTTCTGATAATTGATGTGGAGTATGTGGCGGTTGACGTGATCCTTGGTGTTGAGTTCCTTGGGGAGGATTGAATGGTCTCTTTAACAAATTGATTAACATTTTACATGTCTTTTTCTGCAAATCTTCATTATTCACCACAATCTGTACGATTCGTTCCCATACTTCATTCGACATAAATCCAATACCATTTGAATTACTACCACCACCAATTGATAATAATTTAAGCATTGTGGTGACATACCAAGTGGAATCCGTGGCAAATTTTTCCGCCATGACAGCAATTTTGACAGCTAATTCAGATTTTAACTGAAAATCGGCCAATGGAAAATATTCCAACAAATTACTGATAATCACATTGTAATTGTCAAATGAACAAAGAGTGTAAAGCAAATCCAATGCTTTTCGACGAACGGATATATCTTTATCACGTAATAATCTCATAATCACAGCCAAAATTTCTTCAAACTTATCTTTGGATGAAAGGTAATTGCTGTTTGATCTTGCAGTAAGCTTAATCAATGCATCCAATGCTAAATATCTAGTGTTTGTTTCAGCTGAACTCAACAACATGATTAATGCATTCATTGCCCCATGAATGGCCTCGGGAGATGCTTCCAAAAATACTGCTAATGAAACAGCCTGAAATAAAATTGAACTTTGTGAGTTTCTGTTTGGTAACCCTTTGATTGGTTGTGATGCATTCTGGATCGATTTAGCAACAACTTGACGCAACTCATTGATGGTGTTTTCATCAAGTTGATGAAGTGTCAATACTTGTGATCCGTTTTTGTCAACCAACAAGAACAATTGTTCAACAAATTGTAATAGCTTTACAATCAACCATGGTGCAGGGGAGTCATAATAATAATCAACTGATGAACAAACTCCATCAATAACAATCAGTTTTAATCTTCGAGACACTCCTGGGACAATGGATTTGATAAATTGTGGGTTTAATGTAAGAATAAATTGTAACAAGGGGATACAAGATATGGCATTGGCATAATCTTTATCATCGATGAGTTTCAACAACCTTGGTACCCAGTTACTATTGGTGATGATAACCTCTGGATATAATCTCAATAATGATTTCAAAGCTAAAGATCCTTTCCTTTTTACCATTGGTTTTGAAATCGGGGAACTGACTGTAGAATAAACCATATCTATCAATTCTAACCAATCTTGTGAATTGGGATCGGATTCTTTGATAACTATAGCGTCTGATTCACCCACATTGAAACAAGAAGCAATGAATTCTATAGCTAAACAATTATATTCTTCATTTTCACTTTTTAAATCTCGAACAAGATCCGATTGGACTTGATTCAAAACATAATTCAAATGATCTGTACATGAACTTTTCTTCAACTTGGTGGTGGAGTTTTCGTTACCCAATAATATAGACACCGCCAAATATCCCAATTTCTTTTCTGAATATACATTTGATCTAAACAATTCAAATGCTTCTTTTAATCCAAAGTCAACAATATCATAGTTCCCAATGAGGTAGATGTAGATTAATTTACAAACATATTTCTTTTTCTGATTCCCATTTAAATTGGATTTAAATTTTGATTTGATGTTGTTGATTTCCACATGAATTTTTTTATCTTCTTCGTCTTGATCTTTTGAATTTCGAAGATCAACTATAAACTGAGTCAATCCTTTCATCAGACTCTTTGGTTGACTTCTCTGCATTTTTCTATTAGAAATTTGTCTGGATTTTGCGATTCTTTTTATTGTCCTCTTCTGCTTTGGCCAAGTCTGTATGTGTGATTTGGTGACAGAGTAAAAAAACGAAAAAAAATATAATAAAAAAAAAATTTAAAATATAGTACACAATAATGAACAAAAGGGGGAAAAATAAAATATTCCCGATATGTTCTAATCTCAGTTGGTGTATATCACGAGACATAAAAATAGGAGAGGTAATGAACTTTTGCCAAATATCAAGTAAAGAGAAGAGAGGCATTCCAGGTATTTTGTAAAAGGGTATTCCTTGTGGAGAGTATAGTAAGTTGATCTCGTGGCTAGGTTATTTTATTTTCCTAAATCGTCCTCCCCCTACAACATAAAAAACTAAGTTTATAATGTAAATAATTGGCTTTCTGCTAATTCCTCGAAACTGCAAGCACTAAACCAAGCTATTAATGTACAACTAACAATAATGATCTTTGTTGAAGTCCCACTATAGAAAATATAATATTATGCGTGTAGGCTTACATAATCAAATAAGATCAGTGATTAAGTTCCGATTAGACCGTACGGACACAAACTCCACACTGAGATTCTGATCTTTTTTGTTTTTTGGTTCCGTCCAGTACATGATACATTGCAAGCAGTTAGTCTCTTCCTCATATTTGTCCTAACATATAAGATAAACAAAACCAATTATCACCAGAGGAAGATCCAATTTATCACTGATAAGATCAATTTATTGTTTTTTTTTTGAAGTTGGAACCCAATGACTCCATGGAAAACAATTTGGTTCGCTATTTTCCTTGCTTGTATTACACTGGTAAAGTATATTTCAACAGGAATTGCAGCAGTTAGTTGTTCATGTTTTATTATTTCATATCTTAGTAATAATCCACTTGGAAATGGATCTGGTCCTACTTGTTCTTTATCGGTGGTGGTTAATATTTTAAATAATGTTCTTGATCAGAAAGTCAACTCAAATGGAGAAAGCAATACGGATTCACCAATGTATATTCTATTTGATCAAGATGATCGGGCATTTATAGATACTGAAGAATAAAGAACCTTCCAATGGATGGACCATGTCTGAGATTAGTATAAGTTTACGATAGTAATGTATAATCCTCACACTTTATTTTGTTTGTGTATTTTTTTTACGAAAAAATACACGTGACTTGTGTACACATGACTTGAAAAGTCGTGTTGATGTTTTTAATTTCGCATTTCTCTTTTTCATTGGTCGAATCATTTTTTTTTTTTTGCTAGTTCGGTAACAACAGTGAGTGACAGTGGGAGTAGAAAAAAAAAGAAGAAAAAAAACTGAAAGGTATAAAGACCCATACAAGAAATAAATCTCCATTTGAATACTATTATCAACTACAGAACAACAATGTCCTCCGTTGCCAAACAAGCTGCCAAGAAAGTTGATTTCGGTAAACTTATCAATGGTTTAGGATTGACCGGATCCACTGCTGCCTCATTGACTGCTTTTAAAAAGAGACATGATGATGCCAAAAAACAATACATTGATTTATCTAGTGAATCAACTGATATTGATTTTGCTCATTACAGGTCAGTTTTAAAGAATTCTAAAGTTGTTGATGAAATTGAAAAAGCTGTCAGTGGTTTCAAACCAGTTTCTATTGATATTTCTAAAGATTTGAAGAATATTGAAATTTTCGAACAAAAGGCTGTTGAAAATGCTAAATTGACTGAAAAATCTGTTCTTGAAGAAATCCAAGTCTTACAAAAGACCTTGAAGGAAATTGAAAGTGCTAGACCATTTGATCAATTGACTGTTACTGATGTTGCTGCTGCTTCTGACTTGGATGATAAAGTTACCTACATGGTTAAGAACGCTAAATGGGATGTTCCAGGTTACAAGGAAAAATTCGGTGACTTGTCTGCTATGTAAGATAATTGAGTTTTATTGCCCATTATTATTACAATTACAATTATACTATCCATTATATATTCATAAAATACATAAAGTTGTTTTTTTAAAAAAAAAGTACAAGATGAAGAATTACTTAATGAGATCAATTTGTTTGGTTTTATTGAGATGTATGACCTGATCAAACAGTTTGACAAATGATACTGGAAGTTTTGTAAATCTCTGGAGTTCATCTTTATGTTTGTAAGAATACGTTCCTAAGATACCACAATTGAACTCCAAATCATAAGATGTAACAATACCTGAACATCGGTATTTCGAACATATTTTATTCAACAAATATGATAAACTATTATAGTAATTTTCATGAGGTATATTAGGATTATAAGTCACAAATCCTAGATCCTTATAATTATACTTGTCAAGAACTTCCAAATCAAAGTAGAATGCAGATATGTTATGAACAATGACGAATCCAATCTCACTATTTAAAAATTTCAGAACATACTTTGACAGGGTGTCACAATTGAAGAAATCTTCAAGGATTTTAATTAACTCGGGAAATGTTTGGGTAGGTATTATATGATCAAAGTTTTTTCTGATTATAGCATTATCCATACATGAAATGACTAACGTGGTTGATTTGTAAGTTGTCAATTGTGGTAGGACTTGTGTCACGAAGGAAGACTTATCTGGATACAATAGTAAGCATGATTGTTTAGGTAAAAGTTTGAATGTGTCATCAAATAAAGGTAGGGTAATCTCAGGAAATTGTATATGATCTATTAAATTAGATTCTTTCATTAGCCCTAGTAATACTTTTTGGTGAATTATAAACTTGCTTGATGACGCGATCGCAAAGTAAACCCTCAACAAAAAAAGAATAAAAATGAACACAATCTCTAACATCTACAAGCATTAAATTACATACAAAAATATTTTATTTTTTTCTTTATTTTTCATTCATGTATTAAAGAGTAAAAACATTAGTATATTTTTTTTATTATTTCAGAGATAAGGATTTCATAAAGATAGATTAGAGATTAAATGCTAAAAAAAAAATTTTTTTTCGAATAAGGGGGGGATAGGAATTGGAGTGTAATGATGGAAAAGTTTAGTTGATGATCCTAACATTCAATCAATTCAACTACATCCAAAGTAACTGGGTGACATTGGAAAGCAATTGGTTCATCATACAAATTATAGAAATTACCAGAAGCACATTGATAGAATTTAGTGGAATCACCTAAAGCCAATTGACCTTCTTTGGTAACTGACCAACCTGCAGCAAAAACTGCACCATGTTGAGGAGTTGGACCATCAAATTGGAATTGATGACCAGAAACAATACACCCAATTCTATTATCTGAATCTCTTAAAATTCCATCAGTTAAAGTCATTCTTAAAGTTGCATTGGTATAACAAGCAACTGAATAAACAGGAGAAACAAATTGAATATCATCACCTAAATCAACGGATGGTGGTTCATCTTGTTTTAAATTATCCTTTAAATGATGTTTATGTTCTTCATTATAATCTTTATGACCATGTTTATTTCTGTGATCACCTTTGTTTCTATGATGTTTTTCATGATCGTGATCTTTATCATGAATATGGTCAATTCCATCAAAATCACCAACTCCTCCAAAATCAATATCTGGGTTGTATCCTTGATCATTTTCATATACCGGATCTTTATTAATATCTTCATAAACTTCTTCAATAGTTTCAAGACTTTCAACATTTTGACCATCAGATTCAAATTCTGGTAAAATTTCCATTGTTTCTTGTATTTCTTTAGTACTTCTCTTTCTTCTTCTTCTAGCAACTGATTTTAAAATAACATCATCAACATCACTCTTACGATGTTTATCATAATCAACATTTTCACCAGTATAAAGTTTGTCAACCTCATCATCAAAATTAAGTTTTTCATCTTGATTTTTTTCATATTCATCATAACTTTTATCAACATCTTTCCATTCATAATCTTGACGATCGGTATCATCCCAATCTTTATATTTTTCTTTTTCTCCTTCTTCCTTCTTCCAATCATAGCCAGAAGCTACTTTTTGAACTTGACCATCATGAATTTGTACAATAATATCTTTTGTCTTTGTTGGTTTTGGAGCAGCTGTAACCACTGAAGTTACAAAACTAGTAGTTATTGATCTTTCAATTTTAGAAACCACTGGTTCTTCATAATCACCTTCATCATTAATAACATAAGGATTTACAACAATTCCAAAAGTAAATGGTAAAGTATCAAAACTTCCTGGTAATTTATTATATTCTGGTTTTAAAATTGTCCAATCTTCACCATTTGCTGGAACATAATAAGCATCAATGGGGAATATCTTATTAAATATTGATAAGATAAATAATAACTGTAACATAATAGTTAGAATTATGAGCTAATAATGGATTTAATTAAAAAGAAGAAGAAAATACTAAAAAAAAGTCAAGATTTTTTCTTGTTTGTGGGTTATTTATACAATTTTATAGTTGCAAAAAAAAATGAGTATGCTTATACATAGATATTCAACTGCTGCAAAAAAAAAAAATATTTTTTTGCCCAAGAAATGAACATAACTAAATGTTACAGGTAGTGGAACTATAGGTACTAATAGTTTCTAGGATTTAATATCTACTATATTACTTTATTCATGAGTTCAGAGAATCAATGGTATAACTAAACAAGGCAATTATCCGATTTACAAACATTGGTATCAATCTAGCAACTAACAATCGTTGGTTTGGATTCTGACTACATATTGATATATATATTCTGATTTATTCAATCACTCTAGATAACTCAACATGACAATACTTCTTTGTGATTCGATATATTTCTTTGACAATCGCCACATTTTGAAAATGTCGCATTAGATTGACTAATGTCTCCGTTTTAATTGGTGATTAAAAAAAATAAAAGTCAAACCTGAGAAGAAGAAGAAAAAAAAAGTTGAAGCATTAATAATCAACTTTAAAAAAGAAAGGAACACTCACCTTGCTATCACCAATATCCACATATATATACATAGATACCAATGTTTAGAAGAACTTTACTATCCACTAGAATCGTATGTATCTTTGATTTGTTTTGTTTTATATCATATTATTTTAAAAGAAATACGTTATACTAACAATATAATACTTAATTTTTTAAGTCACCATTATTCAGACAACAATATAGATTCATATCAACTGAATTAAAGGATGCTTTAGATACAGCAGTTCATTCTTCACCAGTTGTTTTATTTATGAAAGGTACTCCAGAATTCCCACAATGTGGATTTTCAAGAGCAACTATTCAAACTTTAGGACAACAAGGGGTTGATCCTGAAAAATTTGCTGCTTATAATGTATTGGAAGATCCTGAATTAAGAGATGGTATAAAAGAATATAGTTCATGGCCAACTATTCCACAATTATATGTAAATGGTGAATTTGTTGGTGGTTGTGATATTGTTATGAGTATGGCTCAAAATGGTGAATTATCTGAATTATTAGAAGGTGCTAATGCTTTGGTTCCTGAAGAAAATGATAATGTTGAAAGTGCTGAAATTAAACCAAAAAGAGAATAAATGACAAGATATATATATTGCATATTATTTTAAAGAAAAACATGCTGAATGCTTTTGTTTATTAATTAACTATTGTACATAATTTATTTAATAAAATGACAAAACAAAATAATAATAATAATAATAATAGCAATAACTAACTAAAAATTAATAAATAAAAACCCTGGAACTAAATAAACAAAAATAAAATGAATAATTTACAAATATGAACTAAATTTGATTAACAAAAATAAGAAAAAAAAACCAATCAGAAATATTAAACAAGAATTAAGAATTAAACAACACTGTTTTTTCTTCTAGTCAACAAGTTTGAATTGTTTAAATTAAGTGTAAACTTAAAATCACCATTTAAACCAGAAATAACCGAAGATGAACGAGTTTGATATTGAGCTATAGCTTCATCATCCAGATTAGTGGAATTTGTTGTAGAATAACCTTCTTCTTCTTCTACATCTTCATGAAGCAGTCCAATATAACGAGGTGAAAAATGAGAAATATTTAAACTACCAACTTGATCTCCCAATTCGGAAACTTCATCATCAAATTCATCATCATAATTCAACTGGCTAATTTTTTCTTCAACATCATTGTCATTGTCATCATCATCGTCGTCGTCATCATCTTCATCTTCATCAGCAGCATCATTATCATTATCAGAGTCGTCAAACTTTGATTTATCAACGTTAAAGACATCCTTAAAGTTAACCTCTTTTGGGAATGGAGTTCTAACATAACCTCTTTCTGGAACAAACTCTGAATGTACTGACAATGTTTCCTTTTCTTCATCTTCTTCTGCAATATCTTCAATGAAATAACTTGCTGGCTCTTGATGAGTCTCAGTCGTCATAGCGGGATTATTAAAAACTTTTTTGATAGCAAGAGCTCTTGGAGAAACCATTGGCTGATTAGCAATTGGAATCTTTAAACTATTTCCATTATCATCATCACTAGTTGCAGCTTCACAATTGTGAGGAAAATAATTTCGTGTAAGTTCATGTGCGCTGGAGTGGTTGACAACCCAGGGATGTTGCCAAATTTCTTCGATAGTTATTCTTTGATCTGGATCAATATTCAACATCTTAGAAATCAAATCTTTGGCATCCTGACTTATTTCATCCCACCATGGTTGAAGAAAAGTGAATCTACCTTTTGTGACATTATCTGTTAAAACTTCAATATTTTCATCATAAAATGGAGGGAAACCACATAAAACAGTGTACAATACACATCCCATGGACCAAATATCAACAGCTTTTGAGTATGAATTATTATTATTGGTGTAGATATTATTGGGATGATTACAAACAAAAACCTCTGGAGCAGTATAACCAGTGGTACCACAAGGAGTTTGAGCAATGGTGTTGGTTGCCAACTGTTTTGCTAAACCGAAATCGGCCAATTTTATGATGCCCATAGTACCACCACCAATACCAGCTTTAAATTCACCTTCATCAACTTTATTGACATCATCGGATTTACGCAAGCATTTGATGAACTCTTCTTTTGGTCTTGTAAAATAAGGAATTTTCTTGAACAACAAATTTTCTGGTTTAATATCACGATGGACAATGTTTAAATTATGCAAACTTTCAACAGCATTTAATAACTGTTTGAATATATGACATGATAAATCTTCTGACAAGTAAGTGTATTCCAAAATTTTATCAAAAATTTCACCACCATTACAATATTCCAAGATTAAAAAAGAATAATTAATACAATCAATATCATCCAACAACTGGACAATATTACCATGATGCTTTATTCTATTCATAATCTTAATTTCATTTTTAATGTTTCGTAATTGTTTTGATGATAAGTTTGTCTTGTTGATGATTTTGATGGCGACTATAGAATTATTGTGCAAATTAATTGCCTTGTAAACTATGGAGAATGCGCCTTCACCCAATACACTCAATAATTTGAAATGTGATGGTAAATCAGGGTACAAGTTATTTAATGATGAATCAAAAGTAAAAGATGATGTCAGTTTTTCATCTGAGGAAAATAATGAATCTTCATAGTCAGAAGATGTAGTAGTAGTATAAAGTGAATAATTTGTAGTCGAGCTATCTGTTGAGGATCTTGTCATATTGGATTTCAAACATATCTTTTGATCCATTGAACTAAATGATCAAATAATAAATAACAGATCAAAAGTAAATAAACAAAAAAAAAAGATTGGAATTTTAAAAAAAAATGAAATCCATAATTAATTGAATTAAAGAGGTTATTCACATTCAATTATATATACTGCAATAAGAGAATCAATAATAAAAAAAATGCTTCAGTAAATCAAAATTGGTCGTGCAGACAGAGAAAATAAAAAAAATTTTATTTAGGTTACTAAGATTAGTAGTACATGTACATTATTGAGGTTGAGGGGAAAAACCCAAAATGGGTGCAGGATTGCATATTATAACATGCACACTACCATACAAACAAAAAAAAACAATAGAATGAAAAAATAGCCCGATTTAACACCCTTTGCATAATTCATAGCTGGGTAGTTAACTTTTTTTTTTGCTATTGTATGACGTAATTGAACTTTAAACTAATGATTTTGTCTGCACGTGACCCATGGATGTATATTTAATGAAACCAGCATTGTTGTTGTGTTTACTTTTTGACTATAAATATTCATACTGTAAAAGTGTACTGACTGTATCTTGTGTACTGTACAATATTATTGCTGTTGTTGTTGATTTGTTTACCGAAATTATTTTTAAGGTGTCATGCCTTACTAAATTGAGTTTCATTTCATGTACTGTCTTAAATTTATTTACATTCAAGTATAAGAGATGGGATACACGGGGGGGTTAACTAAAAAAGAATTTGTACGGGTACAGTAAAAAAAAATAATAATTATGGTGAATAAAAGAAATATAAAAGGGAGATAACGAAATAACAGTCATATGTTTTGTGTAAGTATTTGATTTACATTCATGTATTCATACTGTATATGTTACATGTATAATATAATACATGAGATTTATAATGTAGTGTACAGTATTCTTTACATTAATCATGGATTTATAACAGAGAGTGTGTGATGGGATTTGGATTGCTTTAAGGATACAACTTGACTGTGAAAAATTTCTCTTTCTGTTTTATTGTTGCTTTTTTAACATCATTGATTGTCAATGTTTGCTACTGTTGTAAATTGCTTTAGCTGATGTGTGTGTGCTTTTGCGCACTACGAGGAGATGCCAGAACTTACGAAACATCAAGTAATATTAAGATTTAAAAAAAAATAACGAACAGCAAAACGAATTATACAGAACAATCCCAAAACTATAGTCATGAAAGTTCTGTACTAGGTAATGAAACCATCAGCTATACAATTGTGTTATATACCATAGCTTATTGTTGATTGGTTTGAAGACTTTTAATAATAACAATAAATTGTTTGATCTCCACTAAGGTCAGCTTATCTCAGCTTAGCCCAGCCTACTTTAATTAACAAATTATTCTACAATAATAAAATGGAGCCAGTGAATTAGATGCGAGAGGCTTTTTATTTTTATTTTTTTACCCCCGTTATAGTGTTGCTTTGTAATCCCGTAAAGCTATACAATCTCTTGATCTAATATGGGCTTTCTCTTCTTCTTCTTCTTCGGCCAGATGTTGTCTGTACAACTAAATATTACTGTAATGTAAGTGGAATTTTCAGCATTGTATACGAAATTAAACATTCTTACCAATTGTATAGTACACTATAGAATGATTACAAGTACAAGTATGTAATCTGACCTGAAGTCCGAGGATAAACAAAAAAAAAGCAGAATGTACCGAAAATAAAAAAAAAATCCTTCCTTCTCCACCTTTTTCGTATGTGTATTTTACTATTTGTATACAGTACATTTCATCTCTCTCATTGCAATCACAAGGAATTTTTTTTTGTAATTTGTAATTTTGATTTAATCATCAATTGACAACAGGGTATTAATTACTATTCCGGGCTATGTTTTTCCACTTAACTTTCATTTGGAAAATATGGAAAAATACTTTAAGCTAAATAGAGATATTCCCAATGCCAGGATTTTTTTATTTTTTTTTTGAAGATAATCAGTTGGTGTATTACTATAGACAACTACAAATAAAGGGGAAATCCCTGAAATCAAGATCATGAACTTATCTCCCCCCTGCCCCTCCCCCTTCAAAAATTTTTTGTGGAATGTTTTTTTTTTTACTTTCTTTATTTTGATCCCAGAATTTATGAAGAGGGAATGAAAGAAAAACAAAAATCGTTCCATAATACTATGAATATTCCGTTTGTCCCACGTAATTGCTTGATAATAAATACTGTAAATACTGTAAAAAAAATTTTTAGTACTTTGCTGTATAGAATCACCCATTTTACCCCAGCATGCGTTATAATATTCGTGAAAAATACTGTACATGTAGGCTTTGGTGTATATGAATTAGTTTCTATGCGTAACTAATTTATTTTACTGTGGGGGAAGGGGGGAAGACACACAGAGAGAGATCGAAGAACAAAATGAATGAGAGGAGATGAATGAATACGGCATGAACTCTTTTATCCCTTTCCCTCCTTGATATTCTGAAGAATGATTAACTACGATGGTACAGTATGTAGAAATTATTTCATGTCTTTTACAATTGACATTTCATACAAATTGTTTGTTTTAGGGTAGATTAAGAGTTTTTTCTTGCTTCATCAGAGAATGGAAAAGACTTTTGATAAAGCAACTGACCAAATTATCCGAATAATGGTAACTAACACGGGTTATCAATTTAAATAAATCGCTGATCCCACGGGATTGCTCAAAAAAAACCAACTATCGATATCACTTTTCTTTACGATTACCTACAATGCCTCGTAGTATTCACTCAAGCTATCCCTTTTTTTATTTTTCCTTGGGGATTAGGGGGAACAAGAAGAAGAAGAAGAGTATTATGTAGTCATCAAACGCATTACGAAATAAAATTTGAATGATTATTGCCCCACTGTTGATCTCACGCAATCATTTCATTATTTTGCTCGACTCAAACAACAGAGTTCTATATTTTTTTTTGTTTAAGAAGAATTTTCGTGATTATACACATGCATCCTTCTCCTCCCTAGTAATCTTCTTATTTCTCATAGCTACTGATCTGTACTTTTGTTCTTAACATCATACTGTATGAAAATTATGACGTGGATTAAACGGGAAACGGCTAAGTGATCACTTTCTTAAAGATATTAAATTGATTCACATGACATATTATCACGTGCTTATTTGTCACATGCCCTCTTGTATTCCAAAACAAGTAATTCCAACGCCGCAGCATCGATTTCGTCTGAAAAAAAATGTCGTTCTGCAATAAAAAAAAAAAAATAAAATATACCTTATAAAAACTATTAGTATAAGGGGGGTTTACTAACTATCTAATATCAACTGGATCATAGTGTAACAATAATGTCTGAAGAAGAGATCAGTAGAAATAAGAGAAAGAAGACATATTCAGCACCATCTGTTAATGTTGATTATTCCTTGATAGAACAAGTCAACCAGATCACTGCAAATAAGACACCAGATATTAAATTAATATTACCATTTGTTGAATCAGGTAATTTGAAAAAATTATTATCTATTTGGTCATATTATTCATCAACTAATGATTTAAGTCATTTAATTGATATTTCAAGTAAAATTTCCCAAATAACTAGACAAATTAATGAATTACGTGTTGAATTATTACATGTTAAACAAATTATTATTGATACTTATAAAGATATTTTAAATAATCATGAAAAAATCATATATCGTGCTTTGAATAATATGAAACCAGCATTGACAAATACAAACATTAGAATATTGAATAATATTATCGGTTTTGATTATGTGATTGTCCAGGAATTTTTAAATTCTTTTGATTTAACATTAAATGTTTTACCAAAATTATTGGAACCAAAAAAATTTGAATTAGATAATAAAGAAGTTAATGATGAATTATCTATTAGAAGTAATTTTTTAATATTTTGGTTTAATTTATGTTCAAATGTTAATTATTCAATTCGACAAGATTTACTTATTGGGAATTTCAAAATTGTTAAAACTATTTGGAAATTTTTAAATTATGATTCTATCGAATCAATTAAAAATACCCTTAAATTTATTGATTTAAAAATTTTACAAGAAGCTAATTTTAAGAGATCTCTAAAATGTAAGATTTTAAATGAAGGATTTATGTTTAAAGTTTCAGGATTATTTACTAAATTTGGTGATGATAATAAAGAACTTATTGAATTTGTTAATAAATTAGCTACTGATTCCAAAAATGGGTTAGTATTTCCAAATGATAAATTATGGCAAAAGGATTCTGACTTAGGAGTTGCTATTGATATTAATAATAAACATTTTAAAGTAGCCAATAAACTATTATACACTTTGGTTACTAGTTTGAAACCTCATGAATCAAATTCTCAATTACAATTCATTGTTAGAGTATTAGGAAATTGTCAAGAATTGATTCCACCTTATATGAATTGGTTAGTTCAACATGGTGGTGGTTATCATGATCCTGCATTGACTTCATGGTGGATTGCCTATACTTTATTGTATTCAAATGTGTTACAAATTTCATTACCAAAATTTACCACCAACGCTGAGTATCTTAAATTTGATGCAAAGTTGATTTTTGAAAATTTGGTATTTGCTCCACTTTCTAAAAATGCATTAACTAATGGATTGGTTAGTACGACGAAAAAACCTTTAATCACTCAATTAACATTACAAATCATCTTGTATATATTGAAGAAATTAGAATCTATCTTGGAAATGGTTAAAATTGATGTTCGTCAAGAATTGATTGATCTTGTATTTAATCAATTACCTGATTTAACAAGTATTTCTCAATCATTCCTTGATCATGAATCTTCAAAAATTATTAAATTAACAGCATTAACAATTGTTTCCAAATATGAAAAATTATTACCATTTTTAAATACAAATTCAATCCAAAAAATTGTCTCTACTGGTATTTCATCAATTTTAAACACCACCAATATCACTGGTTATCAATTGACATTATTGGATTTATACATGCTGATCCAAAAAAATCAAGATTTTAAATGGTGGAATAAATTGAATAATTCAAATAATTCATTTTTCACATCCTTGATCAAGTTATGTGCTCAAACAAATATTAATCAATCATTCACCTTGAAGATTTATCAATTATTGAATAAGTTATGTATGGATAAAATGGTATTCAATGATGATTTATTGGTAACACCAATTATGGCATTAATATATTCTTTGGATTTGGAAGTTGATGATAGAATTTGGAATATGTTGGATGAAACAATTTCAAGAATTGTTAGAACTCCATATAAATATCTTGATTTATCTCATAAACAATACAATGATACCAGTATTTTTGTTGTTGCCTTAATTGAACAATTTAAATTTACTTTAGATAAAAATGGATCATCAGATTCAGGAAATATCAATTGGCTATTTAAATTTATTCAATATTTGGTTCTTATAGGTGAACCTAAATCTGCATTGTTGGAATTGGTTAAACAATTGGATATTGATATTTCTAATCTTGAAAAGCTTTTACTGTTTACCGTTGCCACTCCAATTGAATCAAAGGATTCATCAATTATGGATGTTGTATTGAATTATCCAACTTCTGATCTTATCAATAAGACTAATATTTTTGAAAAGAAGGTTATTTCATCTAATTTGGATTTCTTAGCAGGTTTATTACTTGTTAATTCTGTTATTCAACAAGATAATCAAGCTAACAAATTACTTGAAATTATTTTTTCCAAATTTTGGTCTTTCCTTATGAATTCATCAATTGATACTGTTCGTTATTTTACTTCTCAAAAAACATGGAGTTTATTTTTTGCAATAGATTCAGAAAATTCTAGAATTGCTTTGAATTACTATAATCAAATATTATCAAGTTTACCAGCTGTACAAAATGAATGTGATGATCTTGCAAAATTTTTAATGGGAAAATATCAACAAAATGATACTACCTTTAATCAATTTATTTGGATTCTTGATGATTCACAATTGACAGAATTAATCAAAGGCGACATTGTTAATGATGAACTTTTTATGGATATTGTTAAAATTGGTATAACAAGAAAAACTTTTGAATTAAATTATGATATATTCCAAAGAGTTTATAATTCTGAGCTTTCTTCAAGAAATGAAATACTTGAACAATCAATTGATTTGAATTTAATTTCTGGATTTACTGAAGAACAATTAGATTCACTTGTTGATAATATTACATCAAATCAAAGGGATTATTTTTTAATTAATAATCTTGCTAATAAATCTCCTGAAATAGTTATGAAATTAATGAATCTGGGCAAGATTAATGATGATTATTTAAATTGTTTAATTGGATTTTCCGTATCACAGCAACATCAAACCATTCCTGAAGAATTTTTAAATAAAATTTCAAGTATTGTCACTTCAAGAATTGAAACTAATGATTTAGGTCAATTAACATGGAATCAAGCATTGGTAATTTTATCATTAACAGAAAACATTCCAACTGAATTATCAAACAAGATTTTAAGTATTATTGATTTGAAAAAATCATTCATTCCAGAATTCATCAACTTTATTGAAAAATGTTCTTCCAATCCAGAATTAACATCTTGGTTACATAAGGCTATGCTTTATATAACTAGAAAATTTGCTGAATCATCTAATTTATCTGTTGATTTTAATAACTTTTTGGAATCTATTGGAGATTATGTTTTAAAGAACAATATTTGGTCTTTGGTTCCATCAAATGTTTTAAACACTCAACTTGAAGTTATACTTAATTCAAAATGGTCTAAAGATCAAGAATATTTAAAATATGTTGTTAAATTAATAACCATTGCAACAAAACAAAAAATTGAATTTGAAAAATTATTTCAAATTTCATTAAATTTAACCAATTTGAAAAATTTCCCAACTAAAGAAAATATTCAAATGAGATATTATTCAAGTGTAATTTTATATTTACTTTTTAATTTTGATCATCTGAAATTATCTAATTTGAAAAATTTAGAATTATTATTGGATAATTATTTAGGAACAAATCGTGCTGAAGATTTATTCCTTAAATCAATATTAATTAAAATTGAATCAAAAGTTTCAATTAGTTGGTTAACTAAAGTTATCAATTGGGAATTCCTGGAAGAATTAATCGATGGTGATGTTGATTTGGTAGGTCAAGAAAGATTAATCAATAATAATAATAATAATGGTAATCTTACAATTTGTTTGAATAAAGGATTTATTCAAAATTCTTTAACTGAAATTCCATTAGAATTACCTGTATTCAACAAAAGGACCACAATGTTTGAACAATTAAAAGATTTCTATCAAGTTAGTTCATTAATCCCAGTTGATTCATTAAGTTATGATTTTGAATTTTTATTGATGATTGTATTAAATAATGAAGAATTATTGAAGTATAGTAAAGATGAAGATGGTGTACCTAATTATACATTCAACATCAAGAATTTAATTGAAACCGGGATATTACAATTTATTATAATCACATTATCATCATTAAACCCAAATATTCAATCAATTTCAAAAGTTATCCTTAATAAAATTTTGGAATCAATTGATCAAGATTCTTCATTCAAAGATAAGAATATATTTAAAGTATATTTGTCAAGTACTTTATTTACATTATCAAAAAATCAAACCATTTCCCATTTATCATGGTATATTTGGTCTCAATTAGTTCCAATTTTATCTAATCCGGGACATTTCTTGTATGAAAAAACTTTTAGATATGTATTATCTACACCATATTTGAAACATTATGATACTCCATTATACAATTTAATTATTTCTCCAAAGGATAATGATAATGAATGGTACTATAGGGAATTAAATTGGATAATTGAAAATATCACAAATGGAATAATTACTCAATCTGATATATCATTACTTAAAAGTTCAACAATATTGGAGAATTTCTTAAATTTGATAAATTCAAAATATGCCAATATCAAATTAAAAACATCAATTTTAAAATTACTTTATAAAATTACTAAAATTGATCAAGGTTCAGATTTATTAATCACTAGATTTGGTACATTATGTAATTTAGAATTAATTATTGACCAATTAACAAATAGTAATTCTATTATTGATAAACAAATGAAAGTTAATATTGATGAAATCATTGTTAATTTTGCCATTGGGGTTAAATCAAGTAAAAGAGTTAGAAATTGGACAAATGATGAATTGAATAATAATTTGAAAAGAATTCATAAAAATGTTCAAGTAGATTAAATAAAATAAATGCATATTAGTTAAATTAAATTTAACCTGTAGTTATTGATATTTTGATGATTTGCAAATACGGTTAATGTTATTATAATTGAATCACTATTGACAATACTTTGTTTGGGATTGATAATAATCTAAATACAAGTGAAATGTTAATGATATTGTATTTGTTATCTAGACATTATTAATTTGTATATCTTTTTCTATGATACAGCAGTTATTATTGGTGTATTTTAGAAATTTATAGTGAATGATGTTAAACGTGATTTGACTCACGTGTTAACTGAATTTGATTTTTTTATTTTTTTTTTTATTTTTTCGCATTAGAACAAAATTAAAAAACAATCAACTCAGATGTGTTAAATATCACGATTATTTCTACCTCAAAAATTCAACTTATTCTTAATTTTAACAATATGAGTGTATGTATTTTTTTTATTTCATGTTTATCTACGTTCAGATTACTAACATATTACTAGCTTGGGAGATTAACACATTATGCAATTGATTTGGTTTTGATATCAGTCATTCTAGCTGGAATTCACAGAAACACCGGGTTACAATTTGATACAAATAGTTTTTCCCTGCTTGATATAAGAAGATGGTTTGGTAAATACTTATCTTTTGGTGAATCTTGTTATGACAGGCTTGTTAAATTATTAAGAATTTCTGGATATTTTAAGCAATCCTCTGTTTTGGGTCGTTTAAAAGATAGTGTTAATCAGGATTTGGACAGAAACTTAAATGAATAGAGATCAAATTAGGATTATCTGACCGTGTTGATTGGTTTTTTCTTTGTTTAGTTTAATTTAAGTGTTTAGTTCCTGGGTATATATTTGATTGGTTTTTTTATCTACGTAACGTTTCTGTTAAAGAAGGAGTGACTTTGTGGCAAACATTAAAAGAAAAAATTATTCAATGAAAAAAAGAAAATTCAAATATATCTCTGAACCCAGGTATAGTGTTGCTAATACATGTTTATGGTACGTTTTAACCAGCAACTGATCACTAAGTCATTTGATTTCACGAATTCAATCAATTAGATAATCATGAATGGATATCAATCAGGGTGATCAAATATCAAACAAACAAACAACTCCAAACAATCAGACTAGTCGGAGTATGAATCTAGAGATGCATGAAATCAAAATATATTTAATTGCTTTGATTTCAAGAAACAAGGTTCAAACATTCTTTTTCTTTTTTAAATTTTATCGACTAACACGTACTTTTAAGCTTTGAAGATGAAACTTTATGATAGATTTAAGACCGCAATCCTTGAGGAACAACAAGAAGATGTGGATCAAACAACAACATATATCAACACATTTACCCCAAAGAAATTAGCCCAATTAGGTTTGGGGATTATTAATTTACAAATATCCAACATTCGAACAGGTCTAGGTGGTAAAACTATTTTGGAATTACAATTGGATCCTGGATTTTCTGTCACTGATGAAATAAACACATCTACTTTAAGAACAGGTGATATTGTGAGATTGTCGAAAATGACATCAAGCAAACCCGAGAAGAAACTGAAGAAAGATAGTGATGATTCATCTTCAGATGGGATAGATGCAGTGGTATTGAAAGTCACAACGCAAACAATTTCAATTTCGGTAGACGAATCAAATGATGATTCTAAAATATTGCAATATTATAATAATACAAATGATCAGAACTCCAGAATGTGGTTGGTCAAATTGGCCAATTCAATAACTTATAAAAGAATGTTAACTTCCATGGATAAAGTAAATCAACTTGAGGATAAGAATGATATTCATAGAATATTGTTAGGAGAATCAAAGTATATACCAAAACCGGCAGGGAATCTCAAATTGAAATTCATTAATAATCAATTAAATGATTCACAAAAAGAAGCTATTGATTTTGCAATTAACAAGTCAAATATTACTATTATTCATGGACCACCTGGAACAGGTAAAACATATACCTTGATAGAACTTATCCAACAGTTGACGAATAATTTAGGAGAAAAAGTTTTAGTTTGTGGTCCATCCAATATTTCTGTAGATACTATATTAGAACGTCTTCATGATAAATACAAAAAACCTGAACAATTAATTAGAATGGGACATCCGGCAAGATTGTTACCTGGGAATTTGGCCCATTCCTTGGAAATTTTGTCTAAAAGCTATGGTCATGATGTCATTAAGGATATTGAAAGAGATATTCAAAGCACATTATCACAAATCAAGAAATGTAAACGTTATGCAGAGAGAAGAGCCTTATATCAAGAGTTGAAGATGTTGAGAAAAGAGCTTAAACAACGAGAAAAGAAAATCGTTCAAGAATTATTGCAACAAAGTCAGGTTGTAATTTCAACATTGCATGGAGCTGGGTCATTTGATTTGAAAGGTGTTTCGTTTGATACCATAATAATTGATGAAGTTTCCCAATCATTAGAGCTGCAATGCTGGATTCCGCTATTGTTGACTAGCAATTTTAAAAGATTGGTCATTGCTGGTGATAATATGCAATTACCACCTACAATAAAGTGTAAAAAGAATGAGTCGTTTTTGGGAACAACGTTATTTGACAGATTGGTTAAAAAGGGAGACGGTGAAAGTTTCAAAAAGTTGTTGAATGTGCAATATAGAATGAATCAAAGTATTATGGAATTCCCAAGTATGCAATTGTATGATAATAAATTACTCTGTGATTCATCGGTTAAAGATATTTCATTGGTTGATTTACCAGGAGTAGAAGACAACGAGACAACCAAAGCAAAGTGCATCTGGTATGATACTCAAGGTGGTGAATTTCCCGAACAAGTGAATGAATCAATTGAAGGTGGGGATTCCAAGTATAATGAGATGGAAGCCTTGGTAGTTCAAGGACACCTGGAGAAACTTCTAGCTTCAGGAGTTAAACCACAAGATATTGGTATTATTTCTCCGTATGCTGCACAGGTTCAGTTATTGAAAAAGAAAGTAATACCAGAGGTTGAAGTACATACAGTTGATGGATTTCAAGGAAGAGAAAAGGAAGTTATAATAGTATCATTGGTACGATCAAATGAGGATCGAGAAATTGGATTTTTAAGTGAGCAAAGGAGATTGAATGTTGCAATCACTAGACCAAAGAGACATTTGTGTATAGTAGGTGATTTAGAAATATTAAACCAAGGAGGTCAAGGTAAAGATTCATTTTTGAAGAAATGGTGCAAATATGTTGAAGATGGCGAAGGGAATGAACCTTATGAAATTGAGTATCCTAACTTGACGGACTATTTGGAAAACTAAAACACTATGGTTGCCACTTGAACTTGATATCCCTTTCGATGATGCCAAGGTACAAGTCAATTTAGGTAAGTAATTAATGAGTCTAAAAATAATAACTCTAGAAAAAAAACGCGTAGAACGAGTTTTTTTAAAAAAATCCAAGAAAGTGTGAAAATCTTGGTTGATATTTGCATAAACTGAGCTACCGTTTAATTTTCTAGGTCTTTATATGTGTACATAATATCTCAAGAAGAAGAATACAAAAGAGCCATTCACGTGTCTTTGTGACCAACTAACGTGTCTCAACCAGTAGCAAAAAACACGACAAAAAAAAGCGCGTTCTGTTACATGTACACAAAATCGCCTAAAGAAAAAGAAAAAAGAAATTACAAAACTACACTCAAAGTTAAAGTTTCACAATCAACTATCAAATAAGACCAGGGGTACATAACTAAAATCAAATCAGAGTTAACCATTTCATAAATGATGCTTATGTGTAAAAACACCTTTATTTTTGAGGAGAGAAAAATCCTAGGAACAATGATGGTTAATAAATCAATATTAGTTAAAATGTGACTGACAAGTGAGAATTCGTCAATGGGACCAAAATTGATAAATTATCAAGAAAATAACTTGAAGTTTAAGTTATTTTCTTGATTTCCCAATCTGTCTAAAATACGTTTTAAGAAAGTTACTCGAAAATAAAAAAAGACTACTAATTGACGATTGATTGATTGATTGCAATGGAGAGCCGTCAAATGTTTTTGATGCATGTTTCAAATCAATAAAAAGATCCATTCTAGACGTATTTTGAACAATTTTTCTGTTTTTTGTTTTGTTTTGTTTTTTTTTGTTTTCAAACTCTTATAGATTTTTTAAATCATCTTACATATTACTTGCCTCAAAATGAGATTATTATCTTTTTTGCTTGCTGCATTGCCAATTGTTATGACTTTGATTGAATCAAAAGTCGTCTATGTTGTCGAAACATCTTATTTCACTGTAACCGTACATAATGGACACATATATACTCCCTATGAAATTATAAATGAAAATAACAACCCCGCAGTACCTGAAGTAGTTGTTGAAGTGGTAACTCATACTGTTAATCCAGCACCTGTAGACAATCAACCACCACCACCACCAGCGTCTCCTGATTATAATTTAGAGCATATTCCAGAAGATGTTCCAGAACCTATTATTGAATTTACTACTGTTCTTACCCCTATTCCACAAAGAGAAGAAGCTAATGCTGTTGTTGAAAAGGTGATCCCAATGACTTCAAGCATTGTGGCAGAGACCAAAGCTCCAGAACCGAGCCCAGAACCAAACCCACAAAATGAAGACACTTCTTTGATTGGTTCTTCTTTATCTTCTGTTTCTGAAGAATGCTTATCAGCTCATAACTCCAAACGTTCTAGACACGGAGTTGGCGCATTGAAATGGAGCTCACAATTAGAATCTTTTTCAATCTCTGTTGCCTCATCATATGATTGCTCTGGAAGATTGATACATACTGGTGGTCCATTCGGAGAAAACTTGGCTCTTGGTTATAAATCTACTACTGATGCAATTAACGCTTGGTATAATGAAGGGTCATATGGTCAATTTAATCATTTCACCCAAGTTGTTTGGAAAGACACTACAGAATTAGCTTGTTCTGTTAAAGACTGTAACGCTAATGGTTGGGGATTATATGTTATATGCGTCTACTCTAATCCTGGAAATGTGATCGGACAATGGAGCCAAAACGTGCTTCCATTAATTGGTTAAATATTAGTAATGATATATACAAAAGATCTCTTGTTTGTGTTTACTAGACTTGAATCCAGATTTGATTTGATGATGTTTATGTACGTTGTTGTACCTTTTCATTTTGTAATTAGTAGGTTCAAAGATTACAGCTTATTTCTCTATATGCGTGTGTGTGCCATGAAAGTAAAAAGTCAGTTGACTAAAGAAAGAGATGTTTACGTTTATTGTCAAGTTTTCAGGTACCGAAAAACAAACGCATTGACCACAAAAGGAAAGTATTGATAAGCCATCACGCATTGTAAATTTTTTTTGGAATAAAATGTTTCACAAATGAGGATTCATTAACCCCAAATAATAACCATCTACTAAAGGATTCTTTACCATATAAAGAAAAGATCGTTAGTATCGTTCTAGATCTAGATTGGTTTGTGTTTTTTTTTTCGTTAATATTCTGGGAAGTTGTTTCAACGAATTTCAAAGACACGAGGATAAGGTGCTTTTGAAGCGAAGCGTTAAAAATTGATGAAAATCTAGAATTCATTGTCAGATATTGATGGAACCAATTGTAATGATCAACACAATGGGTAATTTGCAAGTGCATTGGTTAATTTTTTTTTCCATCGATGCTTTCGTTATCATCATCGAAGCAATAAAACCATTTGCAGTTCTGAAAAAGTCTAGAACTACTCCGATAATAGGGGGATTGCACAATGGTAGAAAACAAAACAATAAGACTGGGCAGACATGCAATTACATGCATTTTAATCAAATAAAGAAAATGAAAAGTTTTCGATAAGACCGATTTTTACAATATCTCCGACATTACAATACAGATAAAGTATGGTATTAAAGAAAATGTTCTCACAACGTACGATGTTGTGTCTGTTGGATGGAACTGATTTTCCCCCGATATTTCCTATTGGCTTGAATACGATGAGTTTCATCTTGGCCCAAGGAATAAGAAAAAAAACACAACGCAATACATGAACTAAATCGTATGCATGGTGTGTTGATTTTAGTCCTGGATGGGGCTAAAATTGTGCTGGTTCTGGCCAAGTCAAAAATGATCGCGAAATTCTTTAAATTGTTGATTTTTTTTTCACTCCTCACTCATCCTACTCTTCCGTTTAACTCTCTTTTTTTTATTGGTTTTTTTGGGGTTACGTCATTAGTTGGGTGATACGAAGAAATTGAGGCTGGGAGAAAAAGTCAACTCTTTGTTCTGTATTGGCTTTTTTTTTTGAATTTATCTTTCAGGTACATAAGGTACCAATGATTAAGCAATATCAACCTTTTACACTACCTTGATTATACTATTCTCTTTCAATTATACAACTTTTATGTCCTCCCATTTCTTTTTTTTAAAATGATGACGTCTCCACCACTCCTTCGAAAGTCTGGTTGAGATGTAAACCCAAGATCAAATTAGTTGGTTTTGTTTCCCCTTAAACAATAGTATGAACTAAAAAAAATTTTCTTTTTATTATCCTTAGTATGCAAATTACATTAGAATACTATGTAGTTTAGTTTGTTGTACATAATTTGCTTGTTTTAAATAAAAATTGACCATTCCTGGATTGGAAAATTTCACAACTTTTCAGGATTATGTTACAAAATTAAAAGTGACACTAAATGAAAAAAATATATGCAAGCCTGTAATCGTTAAGTGCGCCCCCTTTGGGAGAGAATTTAATTTTTATTTTTTTTTTAGATTTTATGAATTGATCGACGAATTATAAATACCATTAACATTTTCATAGTTTCAGTAAGTTTTGTTTTTTCTAATTTGATTCTGTAATCAACCAAACTCACCAAGACATAGAATTACTATTCGTTTTTTTAGTTCTTTTGTTCTACACCAACTTTTTCGTCATTCCCTACTTTCAATTAAATAAACCAACTTTAGTCGTTCCTTATTATTTATCAATTGTTGTTTGTTTGAACGTTAAATAATGAAATTCAATCAAATTACTTCTATGGCTGCTATTGCCAGTTTGGCCAACGCGGCAGTCATCTATGTCACCAAGACTCTCGAACATACTGAATATGCCACTGTTATTGGTGGTGTTGAAACCGTTCAAGCCGCTGCTGCAACCACTGAAGCTGCCATAGTCCCAGCCATAACCGGTGAAGCTTCTCCAGCTGAGCCATCTACTTGGGTTTTCTCCACCAATGTTATGGGTCAAGACATTGTTTTCACTAGTGTTGTATCCGGTGTTATTGCTGATGCCGTTAGAATCTTGTACGAAGAACACGTTATTGTCAGGGCTGGTAACTCTGAATCAACTAAAACTATTGTTGTTCAAGCTAACCCAACTACCTTGATCTCTTCAACTGTTCAACAAGATGGATCTGCATCTACTACTGCTGCAGCTGAAGCTAAAGCAAATGTTGCTGCCACTTCTGAATCTGTCCAGGCTGTTGAAACTTCTTTAGTTGTTCCAACGACCACTTCTTCTACATCCACTCCTGCTGCTCAATCTTCTTCAGTTGCTGCTATTTCTACCTCCGTTGCTGCTATTGCTGAAACTTCTCAAACTGCTAAAGCCGCTGAAACTTCTTCTTCTTCCTCATCATCATCTGACTTCGGTGGTGTTCAAGATGAAGATTTTTCCAAAGACATTTTAGACGCTCATAATACTAAACGTGCTAGACACGGTGTTCCAAACTTGGTCTGGGACGGTGCTGTTTACGAATATGCTCAAGCTTACGCTGACAAATACGACTGTTCTGGTAACTTGAAACACTCTGGTGGTAAATATGGTGAAAACTTGGGTGTTGGTTTCAATACTGGTGAATCAGTTGTCAATGCTTGGTACGATGAAGCTGGTGTAGATGGTACTGACTATGACTATGGTTCTGCCACTGACTACAACCATTTCACTCAATTGATTTGGAAATCCACTACTAAACTCGGTTGTGCCTACAAAGACTGTAGTGCAGAAAACTGGGGTAAATACATTGTCTGTTCTTACGATCCAGCTGGTAATGTTATGGGTACCGACCCATCGACTGGTAAATCATACATGGCTGAAAACGTTTTACCACCAGTTTAAATCATTTAGTCAATTATGGTAATAGTTTTTTTTTTCTAAGATACATGTGCTCCTTATTATAAGTGAGTGTTTTTTTATTTTTGTCACCAGAACATTATAACCCAATCTATTATTCGGTTAATATTAGAGGGTGGTTTTTTTTTTTTTTATTATTATTGTTGGTGTTATTATTGACTTTGGTGTCGGGGATCTTTTATTACTTCTATATTCTGGCTATTTCATGATATTTTCTTGTAACGGCTTTTTATAGTATCAGGCTATATTCTTATTTTTCAATCACTTTTTTTCTTCATACATCTTTTATTCAGTTTTTTTGCAGGTTTCATAGCTCGGAAATATAATGGCTATTTTATTTTGTATCTACGTAAACTTTCATATTTATTGACTTTCTATTGGATTGCCTCTTAACTCAACGTGCCTTACTGTGACTGGGATGTATTTCCAACAGACTTGCCGTATACAATTTTGTGAAAGATCTAGAATCTGCAAATTGGTTGGTAGATCAATCTTTTCAATACTGGTGATTCCATTTTTCTGCAAGTTTAAGGTAACCAACTTTGGAAATTTCTTGAAATTTAATTGGGGTACAGATTGAGGAATTGCTCGTATAAGTTCAAGAACTTCTAAATTATCAGGAAATATAGATAGCAATTTATTGGTCAAGGACAAATTCGACATATTAAAGTATAATGCTGTGACCGAAGGTGGAATTATAAATTTGGTTAAATCTTGAAAACCATTTTCACTAAGATCCAACTTTTTCAATGATGAAGGTATTTTTAAACCATGAACATTGAAACTTTCAAGTTTATTATAACTTAAATCAAGGAATTCTAAATTTTCACCAAAATCAACATTAACAATCTCATTTATTTCATTATCCTTGAGAATTAACTGGATTAAAGTGTTCGGAAACTTGATATCCTTTAAAAACATCAAACCTGTGCCTGCCATTGCGAGCTTTTTTAATTTCTTTAGAGTCAAAATATTTGTAAAATCATAGTTATCAATTTCATTATAATCCAAAATTAATTCCTCTAAATTGGGTGGTAATCTCCCCAAATCATCTAAATCATCAATTGCATTTATCGCTAGGTTTAACTTCTTCATGTTAACACATCCACTAAAGAAATCCTCTCTAAAACTTGAAAAGCTGTTATCACTTAGATCAAGCATGGTTAAACTTGATGGTAAATAAATGTGTTCTAAAGACGTTAAACAGTTCGATGACATACTAAGAAACTGTAGGTTCTCTGGTATTTGTTGTTGATTAATATCTTCTAGTTCATTATGGCTCATCATTAAGCGCTTTGTAGAGTCTGGGAACTTTAAATTTCTTGGAAATCCAATTAGCCGGTTCATCGAAATATCCAAAAGTTGCAAATTAAAAGGCTTACTAAAATCCACACCTTCCAATGAATTTATCATATTAGTTGATAATTGTAATACTTCCATACTCTGGGGTAAGACTAGTCCTTGTAGATCGGTTATATGATTTCCTGACAATTCCAAAACTTTCAAATCACTGGGTATACATTTAAAAAACCCAGTCATGCAATAATTATCAATATCGTTATTCCACAAATACAATTCTTTCAAGTTCTTCAATAGATACGGGTTCATAGATTGGTACCATTTGTTACTTTTCTTTGTTTGAATAAGTATCTTATCTGACTTGTGAACTAAATCTACCAACTTGTGCATGATTTTGCTATGCAAAGTTATAAGTTCATCTGTGGGATTGGCGTCATAGATAATCTGAAAATTTATCGTCTCAATTCCATTTGAATAGAACTTATCAAAAGATAATTGGTCTAAAATCTTGACAAAATGTTCAATTTCTTCTAATGAATCCATATACCTTACCATTAGTGTAATCTCTTTGGGGAAAACGCGTAGGTTTGAGTGGAAATACCCGTCTATCAACATCCTGAGAATCTGATGACCTCTAGTAAACGATGAAATAACCAATGCATTCAGTAGTTCAACAGGTGTATAGAACAGTAAAATTGTATCATATCCAACACCTTTAGGTGTTCTGATTACTAATGTACGTGAAAACAATTGCTTATAAATCACACCATAAATTGGTGAAAGTATTTCCGGGCTGGTATTATGATGGTACGATTCATGGAGCTGTGTAAACTGTGAATATAAACAATCTGTAGGTATAAATGAAAATATTAATTCCAATACTTCATCAGGTAAATCTATCAATTCCATTATTATTATTCCTCTGGTGATAATCAAAATTTCTTTGAATGAACTAACCATAGAAT
This sequence comes from Candida sojae, assembly GCA_013177575.1. Classification (NCBI taxonomy): domain Eukaryota; kingdom Fungi; phylum Ascomycota; class Pichiomycetes; order Serinales; family Debaryomycetaceae; genus Candida; species Candida sojae. The sequence goes on along the minus strand of WWPN01000005.1, from coordinate 1,498,980 downwards.
AGTTAGGGATCGATAATTTCTGTCCCACCAAATTTTACTAATCGCACGACCACACCCACACCTACAAAAACAAGCAAACAAACAGAGTCCAAAATGACAAACTCAAGAGGTCAGCAGAAGAAAAAAAAAATAAAAAAGAATTTTGAGGCAGCCAGTTAGTTACTTAGTTACAACCCAGCACAGAGCTTACGTAAGCAGATGTAAAACAATTTCTCCTCCAAACAAAAAAAAAAGTAAAATTTTTATGACTCTTCTACAAACCAAAACTAATTTATTGTATACATCAAAATATTCAAAACAATCAACTTCAGTAATACATCCTCCCAAAAAAAAAAAATGAGTGAATCCACGGGTTCAATCGATGAAGCTCAGGTTGCGGAAGCTTTTATGTCAACAGATCTTAGACCTACGCAGCTGGAACCAATTACATCTACTTCAAGTGCAGCATCAGCAGCATCATCATCGTCATTAAGCGCCCCGAACACAGGAAAGCCAAATTTAAACCCTCGTCAAAAAAGAGCTTCATTAGCATGTATACGATGCCGTACCCGTCACATTAGATGCCCTGGTGGAGATCCATGTAAAAAATGTCAATTGGCCAAGGCCAAGTGTGAATATGTAGAAGCGGATAAAAAGATTGTGGTATCAATGAAGTATCTTTCAAAATTACATGATGAAATTGCCAGATTGAAAAAAGATAATGCTACTTTGAGAAACAATCTAAAAGAAGAGGAACTTAAAAAAGAGAAAGAATCGCTATCTTCTTCTAAACCGCAGTTTGCACGTCCATCGGCTCCACAACCAATAGCACCATCAGCAACAGAACCATTGGTTTCAACACCACCACCAGTACCAGAAGCTGTAATAGCACCACCTATCCATACAATTAGTACATCACCATCAGGAACTGGATTATCTTCTGCAGGTGGAACAGAAGTCATAAGCCCCTCATTAGATAAATATGGGAGGCTAATCCAGTCTCGTACAGGTGAGAAGGTCTACGTGGGGTCTTCTTCTATGACATTATTTGGCTTGGAGATTCAAAATATGGTGCCATCATTTGTTTCTAGTTCTTTACTCACGGGCTCCAGTGCTTCAACTACACCTGCACCATCTCCTGGTAGTGATCATCAATCACAAATACTACTAACAAATGCTCCAGCTAGTCATGATACTCATCGACATCTGGGAAAGCGTGAGACAAAGATACTTGAAAAAGAAGGGAACGCTTATAGAATTACATTATCGAAGACAAAAACAAGACCGGGTTTATCGATTAATTTTGAATTGCCATCATACTCTTATGCAATGTTGTTGGTTGATACTTTTATTAATTATAACGATGGTTGTTTTTATTTTTTCAACGAAGGATTGGTGAAAAGATTTCTAATGAATTTATATTCAGGAAAGTCAGCTGATAATAAACGGATATTAAACCGTAACTCGCCACCACCAAACAATCCTGACCAGGATGAGAATACGATCAAAAAAGATACGGATGATGAGACAATATTAGAAACAATTTGGTTTTGTAAGGTTTTACTTATTTTTGCTATTGGAGAAATGTACTTGGGAACAGAATCAAGTACCCATGCAAAGAGACAAAAGTTGGAAAATATGAAAAGGGCAGGTAAAGAGAGACATGAAAAGCATGCGTTGCCGGGGTCAGCTTTCTTTTACCAAGCTTCAGAGCTATTTACTGGGTTGTTTGCTTCTGGTGCAGTTGACAATATCACTAAAGATGGAGGTATTGAAGTTATGCTTTTGTATGCATTTTACTTGCAAGTAGCTGATTGTACCATAGCGTCATACTTTTATTTTGGTTTAGCTTTAAGAGCAGCCTTGATTTTAGGCTGGCATGTTGATGCAGATAAGGAAAACTTGAATCGTTTTGAGTTGGAACATAGAAGAAGAATATGGTGGACTGTTTACATGTACGAGAGAATGCTTTCTTCTAAAGCTGGTTTACCTTTAAGTTTTGCAGATGATTCGGTGTCAACAGAGTTGCCAGTGGATTTTAAAATTGACTTGACTGATTTCCCACTAAATGAAAGTGATGTTAGGGGATATTACATTTTCCCACCTGCAGATTACATTAACAATTGTGTTACAATTACCCAAATCAATGCTGTTATTTTATCATCTTTGTATACTAAACAGCCATCATTTAATATTTTACCGGTGGTTACTGATTTGGTCCAACGATTGATGTCCTGGAAATCATCATTGCCAAAATACCTTGAGGTTGATTATTCTGCTGATAATCCAAAGATTTCAAGATTGGTTACTAATTTAATGACTGAATACTTTCAAGGGATCAATCTTGCTGTGCGTCCATTGTTGTTTCATTTTGCAACTCAAAAGTTGCGTGAAATTAGAATTAAAAACACGATTAACAAATACATCGATTTAACTAAATATTCCAAGAATGTTTTAACTTTACTTAATGCTTCGTTCCAGGCATCCATTAATACTATCAAAAGTATATGGTCATTGGTACCTGATAATATGGTAGCATTATTTGGTTGGATGGATAGAGAATATTTATTTACATCAGCTTCAACTTTAATCCTATTTAATGCTTCCTTTGGTGTTCATGAGGCAACCAAAGATCATCTTGATCATGCATTAATTTTGTTCACAAAAATGAAGAGATTGGGAAATTATCCAGCAGCTTTAAGAAGAGCACAATTGTTGAAACTTATTAATGTTCTTGACTTTAATGGGGTAATGTCGGAATTATTGGAAAAACACGATGATGAAAATAGAACACCATCTCCAGGTAATTCAATGGCAGCCCAAGTTGATCCATTTTTTAACCCACCTTCAATGAAGCCAACTGAGTTGGATGTTTTGCAATTTTCAAATCTTTCAAACACATCATCGGTTCCTCCGCCACCACGTGGAAATTCAACCGGTGATGTTTATGCTAACCAAGACTTAACAGGTATTGAAGGTTTAACCTACTTGGATGCAGAACAACAATTATGGAATGATATCACTAATGAAGCAGGGTGGTTAAATGTTCATTCTGCAGAAAAGGATGCAATTGTTGTTGATAAACAACCATTAGATGACGCATTTATGTTTAATCTTTCTGCTCCTGAGGTGAATTCGGGTATAAACTCTGGTTACTCACATTTGATCAATCACGAATTTCAAGATTTCATGGATCAAAGCTAAATAACTAATGCGGTGAATTAGTTATGCTTTTTTTTTAAGGATTTACAACTTTTATTCTTTGTAAAAATAACTATATATAATACAATGTACAATTAATGAGAACGATTTAGTAAAGAAAGAAAAAATTAAAGGTAAATACATGCGACTGAATTAACTCTAAAACAAGAAATCTTGAATTAATGAAGTGGTAGGCTCATTTGCATTAGCTTGTTGTAATATTTGTTGAGGTGAAAGTGTAGACATTTGAAATGAGTTCATTCCGTTGTTGTTATAATTAGGATTAAAATCATTTGGTCCAGCTGAGCTTGGCATAGAATCATTTGATGGATTAAATCCATCGGTCAAAAGTATATCATCAAACGACTGTGATGGAGGTGGAGGTGGTGCTTGCTGCTGTTGCACAGAATGTGATGGTATCTGCTGCTGTGGCTGTTGTTGTTGTTGCTGTGGTGGTGGAGCTTGTGCTTGTGCTTGTAGTGGAGGCACTTGTTGTTGTTGCTGTTGTTGTAGCTGTTGTTGGAGTACTTGCTGCGGAGGTGGTGGTGGAGGACCTTGTTGTGATTGTTGTTGAGGTGCGTGCATCGATTGTTGTTGTTGTTGATGTTGATGTTGATGTTGATGTTGATGTTGATGTTGATGTTGTTGTTGTTGTTGTTGTAGCTGTTGTTGTTGATGTTGTTGTTGTTGTTGATGTTGTTGTTGTTGTTGATGTTGTTGTTGTTGTTGTTGTTGTTGTTGTTGTTGTTGTTGTTGTTGTTGTTGTTGTTGTTGTTGTTGTTGTTGTTGTTGTTGTTGTTGTTGTTGTTGTTGTTGTTGTTGTTGTTGTTGTTGGAAAGCTTGTTGCTTTCTGCTTTCTTCAAATTTCATCTTAAAATATTGAACACCCTCTGGGTACAATTCTTGAAGCTTTGTATATAATTGATTCAACTCAGGCATATCTTGTGGTGCGGATAAAATAATAGGGAAGATTGCTTTCGAGCTCAACTGCAGTGGTTGTGGCGAATGATACTTTTCATAAATATAATTCAAAGTAGCCAAATTACATTGAAGTCTTCTTATATAATGATTATATGTGTTAGTTAACATGGCTCTGTTTTCTGGTGCAATTTGTTGCATGACTTGTGGATTATTAAGCATGGTGTTGTGAATATTACAGCATTTCTTGATTAAATGGGTGTTGATCAAAAGTATGCATGTAACTCTATCTCTATCCAAAGATAGTGGTGCTCTGTCTGTGAAATCCATCGATGAGTCGTATCAGCTTCACTATTCGTCACCTGAAAGCAAAATATGAATTATCAACTTTCTTGTTTTCTTTTTATTTTTAACGTTCTTGTGTTTTTGTTTTTTTTTATTTTTTTCTTCTTTTCGTATGAGCGAAATCTTCGAAAGATTTTTTTTTTTTCTTTGGTGGTGCGGAATTTTTCTGATTGGTATAATTATATACAGGAATTATTTACTCAACTCGTACCGCTATGGATATACTATACACATGAATAGTGATCTAAAATCTATACTCACTTGCAATAGAATCAATTCTACTTCCAACTGCTCTTCTCATTCCAAAGAATGACATATCAAATGTAGCTCTACCTTGAGTTAACGATCTTAACTTAGACAAGTACCCAATCATTTCCCGCAATGGGGTTTCGGCAACAATTACTTTCTTATTAGAAATTTCATTCATGGTATTGGCAGATTTCTTGTTGGTATAGTCTGGTGGAAGATACATTTTCTCTGCTTCATCTTTTGCCCAAGCAACGTTTTCCAAGTTTTGAGTTGACTGGTCTTCAATCTCAAGAATTACAGCTTGACATCTTTGTGTTAAATCATGGGAAACTTCACCCAAGTCGGTCGAATCAACATAAACTTTAGTTTTCATGATGGGTTCAAGAATTCCAAAATCTTGCTCTTCTTCTTTGAGAGATTGCACTGCTTGTCTAGCAGCAGTCATCAAAGCAACAACTTGCTCTTGGCTTTGCTCAACTGGGACATTCCAATGAGTAATTGTAATCAATGTTGAATGTAATGAGAATCCCAAAACTGGACCACCCATCAGAAGCGCCGTTGAACATCCATTCACTATGGCTTCCTGTAATTCTTCAATACTGTTTTCACATTTCCACCTTCTTCCACGTAATATGTCACTGACATGTTCAGATGTGGCTGATGATGGTAATAAGACAACATTGTTGTCTTCATCTATTACCTTCGCGCCTTCTTGGTCAACAAATTCTTTTGCATTCTCAATATGTGATATCGTCAAGCAAAGCTCAATACTTTCGTTCTTTACTTCAGCGGTTTTATCAGTCTTGCCGATAAAGGATTCTTTGTAGGATACAACAACATCCTTCAAATTGACCTTGGCTTTCATATCATTAACTAATCTATCACGAGCAATCTCCAAATGCAATTCCCCCATACCACCTAAAATCATTTGGCCCATCTCTTCATCGAAATGAACTTTCAATGATGGGTCTTCTCTAATTAGTTTCTCAACACATTTTCTCATATACTGCTCGTCTCCGGCAGTTTTCGGTTCTATAGCAGAATTGAACAATGGGGGAGGGATGTCAATAGGTAATAATGTATAACTTGACTCACGAGAACTGAAATTCAGTTTCTTAAACGATACGTGAGAGACTAATGTATCACCTGTTTGGAATTCGGTTTCATATCCTGGAATAACACAAATATTCCCTAATTCAACGTCTTTCATTTCTTCAGGGTTATCACCACTCATAATCAAAAGACTCTTTACTTGCATCTTTTTGCCCGTTCTGGTGTTAACGACCTGTGAAGACTTGTTGAGCCTACCACTGTATACTCTGACAAACGTCATTGGACGACGATCAAGAGTCATGACTTTAAAAGCCAATGCAAGGGTCAAATCCTTATTATTGTCAACAATCAATCTACCAGTTGAATCACGTGAAGTTTTGGTTTCCTTTCCCTTGATGGTAATAACTGGAGTTTCAATTTCTAGTGGGGATGGTAAATATTTAACAACACCATCCATTAATGGGTGTACACCAATATTCTTGAATGATGATCCACAAAATACAGGACTCAAGTAATGTTCGATAGTTGCTTTCCTGATCACCTCGTCTAATAATGCAGGTGGAACTGCCATATAATCTTCATCGTTCTCCAAAAATGAATCTATTATTCTTTCATCAAATTCACCAAGTGTTTCAATCATGGATTCTCTTGATTTTTGTAACATTTCGAGTAATTCTGGCTGCGATTCATCAATTTCACTCACAGTAATATCCTTACCATCTTCACTTTCTTCCTTCCATTTCAATAATTTTTTCTGTAAAACATCTACCACTCCTTTAAAAATCAAGTCTCCGTCATTCGACTTCTCAAAATATGGAAGATTGCAAAGAACAACACGTGTCTGTAGTTTTTGAACAGCTTCTTTGACGCCTCTGCTGAATCCTGCACCAGGTCGATCCATCTTGTTTATGTAAATTATCTTTGGAATATTTAAGTTAGTTGCTTGTTTCCAAACTTTCTCGGTCTGGGCTTCAACTCCAGCAACAGCATCCAAAATAGTGACAGCACCATCCAAAACCCTTAAGGATCTAATGACTTCAAATGTAAAATCAGCGTGACCTGGGGTGTCAATAAGATTAATCCTGTGATTTCCCCAAGAAAGTGTAATGGCTGCCAGTTGAATAGTTATACCTCTATCTCTTTCTGAAGGTAAATAGTCTGTAACTGTATCACCGTCGTCGACGTTACCAATTCTTCTGATCTTCCCCGTATTGTAAATCATACGTTCTGTAGTTGTGGTTTTCCCTGCATCAATGTGAGCAATTATCCCAATGTTTCTTGTCTTTTGTGGAGAAATAGAATGTGCTTCTTGAGAATAGAATCTCTTTGAAAATCGAAAAAGCCTCGACAATTGCCAACGAGAACTCATATATATATCTTGTTGGTGAAGTTTCTTTATGATATTGCTCGATTTTGGTTTTAAATTTTTTTTTTCATTTTTTTCACTGAATCTAGTATCCAGTATCGATTTTTTTAGTAACTCTGAAGGCTCTATGAATACTACCAACTACTGATCTGGTATCTTCAAAGTCCTCTCATAGATATGTTGGCTGTAAGTTATTTTCTTTTCAACAGCACAGTTAGCTTTACAAAGAGAATACATATCTAAAGCAATATGGAGATGGATATATTTTTCATAAGGTGATGATTTGCAAATAAACCTGCACATAACAATTGGGAGGGTTGGCCGAGTTGGTCTAAGGCGGCAGACTTAAGTTATTACTGTTATCTGCTGGTGTGTTCACCGCGCGAGTTCGAATCTCGCATCCTTCATCATTTTTTTATTTCCTCTCAATAGCAATAATGCACATTGTTAATAATTTTAATAAACTTCAATGTCTAAGGCTTATGTTTAAACTATACAATATGTGGACAAAAAGTCTTCAGCAATAATTTTTCGAGGTAAACAAATCATTTTATTCGATTGCGCGTAGTGAGCAGACGAAGTGGTGTCGTGTTCTGGCGGGAAAATAAATCTTTATATCAATTTCGTGTATGCACGAATGATCCCTAAAATTGAAGTCAACTTTTAGGTCAGCAACAATCCAGCTAGAGCAAGACATAAATGATAGTTTACATAAAAATGCTGATACGACTTCTCATAAGACTGCAGATAGTACAAAGAAAGATTTTACACATGATCAATTGAGAAAGAAATTATTAGATGTGATGGATGTCTATGTGTTATGGCTTCAACATAAATTTACTGAATAATATTTCTCTCCTTTGCAGCCGATAAGTGATTCTTGAGAGGTAGAACCAAAGATAGATAATACATGTGTCTACAGGTGAATCCTTTAATACTCTATAATATGGTTCGAGGGGTCGTAAATTTAACGAATAACTACAAAACTTCGATTTTGCAGCTTCTCACGAGTTATACTTCTGTAAAGAAAACGACATCACCAACTTCCGAAATCTTTAGGAATGGACATCCCATTCATTTTCACGTCCATACTATTCAATTCAAACCTGACATAAACAAAAAATAATAATTACTGCAGAAGCAAATAGTCAATGACTGATTTGTGCAGAGAATCCAAAAAAGAAAACGACCAGGGTGAGGGTCGAACTCACGATCTTGAGATTAACAGTCTCACGCCTTAGCCAACTTGGCCACCCAGTCGTTAACAATCCAACTAAGCTATGAAGCTCTTTGGCAAAATTCGTAAATTTCTTGCATTATCGAGTCATAATAGAAATGTGCCTCACACGATAACATCATCTGATCAATAGACAATTGATTCTGTAAACTATTAGTATCTATGTATGCACATGTCTTTGGAATAAGTGTGTGGACTGTTATATGCTTAAACGTTGCAGAAAAACTCACTATATGGTTATTTTGATTCTACATATTTTGATACAAATTTGCTCAATTTTCATCCCAAAAATACCAAGACATGTTATAACTTTGCTGAAACCACACATACAATACTCAATATACACAAAGAATCTTGAAATCTATAAAACTTCTAACCAATCTAATACCGATCATTATTCTAGATTTAAATATTCATTTTCATTTACTAAACAAAGAAGGACAGTATTAGTCTTGATTCGAGACGCAACTTAGAAAATATAGTCTATCGTCTATCGTCTATCGTCTATCTCCTATCGTCACTTCAAACAATCTTGCATTATTTTATCCAATATAGGAAAGTTTAATCTCGGAAATTAATAATCAACGTGTCTGTATCATATTTGGATGAATTAATAATATGTGTATCACTAAAGAATGTTTGTCAACAGTCGCGAATTTTTCTACGATTTTTTGTCAGACTTTGGTCAAAGAACGCGCGACAAGGATGACGCCTTCAATTTCTATCTTGTTGAAAATAATATAAAAAGGGTCCAATGGCTCCCTTTCGAAGGATTTTTGTTTCTCGTGTTTCCTATTTTTTTCAGGCATATTAAATGCCTCCATGGGTGATGCCGTTACCATTGGATTCTATTCTTTTCCTGGTTGATATTTGTTTGAATGAAAAGAAATAACGGGACAGAATTATCAAAGTAGTTAAGCATTGGTTGCTTTACAAACATGACAATCAAAACCCATCAGTTTCATAATGCGTTTAGTTTTATCCATTTGCTTTGTTGTTGTTTCAATCAAACACCATCACGAACAACAATGCTACATTATGCTAGTTGCTACTTCTGGTAGTTGTTTTTTCCTTTTCATCATGGTTAATGTTCACTCTGGAGTCACACGGGACAAGTGACTTAGATGAGTCTAAATTGTATACTGGTATGAATCCGTGGTTTTTTTTTTTTGCTTTTGGCATATTGAATGTGTAGTTCTTGGTTTAGGTATGAGAACCGTTCTTTATAGTTGATTATCTTGGTTTTGCTTTATGGGTAATTGTTCACAATTAGTCAATCACAAATGGTATCAAACTACCAATGTTACTCTCTCTGTATACTGAAATAATAGATGAATATGTGTCAAAGACAGAAGTTTCAATGTAAGAGACTTATTTTTTTTTTTGCAACTCCACACTTCAATCCTTGCGCAGCTTCAAGTCGTTAAAAAAACAAGGCGAAGAAAAATTTCTTCAACAGTTCTGATCTTTTCTCCAGATTAAATCATTATCTCCACCTACCACAACAATGTCCTTATTTACAAAAACTCTACCAACCGTTAAACAGTTGCAGAAAAATATAACTCATGAATTATTACAATACGAAAATGCCACAGCGAAATCTTTAGCCAAAGCAGAATTAGAGAAAACTAAAACCTACTACAACTACTTGAAAAGAGTCAAACTAAGCAAAGGTGAAGTGAAAGATATCAAAGATATTGATTCGAAATTAGAAGGCTTGACGAACAAAACATTGAAAGATAATGAAGAACTACAAAACAAAACCAGTTTGAATGGAATAATTGATAATGTCTCCAACGAGAAATTACCTGAAGAATATACTAGAAACAATTTGAATAATGTCCATCAATACCTCAAGAACCAAAGAGAATACTTTGATTTATTGACAAGATACAATCCTGGTCTACTCATGAGTCAATCTGATAACGTATCCAAGACGGCTAATAGAGTTGGTTTAGAAGTTCCTAACTAATCTGGTAAAAAAAAAAAAATTATTTTATTTATAATACAAAGTAATATACAACATAAACATGGGTTTGAACGATCCCTTTTCATTTTTTTTTTTTTTTGTTCTGGTTAATGCAAAAATCTTCTTTTCTATCTCCACCACCTGCCATGACCTCACTTGTATCATCATCCTGTGATGTTCTTTTAAGTTGTGTCATTACCAATGGTGTACATTTGATCTCACAATTTTGAATGTAAAACTGACTCAACAAATCTTCATATTCAACACAAGATAATTCATTAATAGATGGTCGCCTACTTTCGATCAACTTCAACGAGTTTATCAAATTATAGCGGTAGGTATCCATTAAATAAGCAATCATTAGTCCTGTCAGTAAATTCTCATTACCGTCATGTGAGACAATGTAAATTTCTAATTCTTGATTGATCAGTTTGAAAAGATTGATCATTCGAATAAGACTGAAAAACTGCAATATCAAGCTTCCTCTAGATAAAATAGGTGATGTCAAGTGTATGTGTTCATTACTGCCTGGCAACTGATGAATCAATTTTGCAGCTTCAGGGTTGGTCTTGTAGAAGAAATTCAAGTAGTTGGTCAATACACGAGTATACTTGCGTAAAAATGCACGCACCAATTCATCATTACTTTCAAACAATGGATCCAAACTCATCACTAATACATCGGATGATATAGTGATATTTCTGTGGTTTTCAACCAATTCAAGAAATGGTAATGTGGTACCACAGTTGATGATGATTTTAATATTATGTTCAACCAAAAAATTTCTAGGTGGATTGCTAAGCAATGCATGATATGGACCCAACCATACTCTAGGACATATTTCTTGTGGGGTTTGTGGGTTGAAATATAAATTATCATTAAAATTTCTGTTGCAGTCATAAAAATTTTGAGCTTGTAAATACATTTTTGACATCAATAAACAAATTGTAGATTTGAGTTAAATTTTTCTTGGTGTATGTGAATAATTAGTTGATAATTATAATTTGTTGTTTTTTGAATTTTTTTGGCTGTTAAAAAAAAAAAAGATTCTGCAACAATTTTTTAAAGTTTGTAAAGTTTGTTAAGTGGTTAATGGGTTGAACCAGTAGGAATATGAATGATTACACTTTAACTAATCATAAAATACGAATATTAAAAAAAATTCAAACACCAATATTCAAAACAACTTATTGAAAGGAAAATGAACGAAAGAAGGAAAATCTTTTTGGAAGGACTTGAGGGAAGACTGGTAAACCAAAAAAAAAAAAAAAAAATTATGTTACAAAGTGAGAAGGGAAAAAAAAAATTTGTGCATATTTTGTAAAGAAGGAAGAATTTGTGAATATTTTAAATGTAAGAAAGAATAAGAGAAATCGCCTTTAACTCATCTTGATTATGCAAGCATCGATGTTAAGTACGCGGAGTAGTACGCAAGGCATTTTTATAATATCCTATTTAGTATAAACTGTAGAATAAATTCTTATTTTTTGTTCTCCAGTTTGTGGCCGTTGCTTTTTTTTTAAAAAAAAAATAAATATGTTTTGCAGGTTTTTGAGGAATTACATGTTTTCTTAAAACGGCAAGTCACGCAGTTGTCTTATTTAAAAATTTTGAAACCAGTACACGAAAACAAAATCAAGGAATGAAAAATCTCCAGTTTCTAAGGTTACAGCAGTATTATCTCCATTAGTGATGATTTTCAAACGATATCTCTTTAAAGGGAAACCTAAGATTATTGAAAAAACCGAATTCCATCATGAATATTCTATACGACCGGATACATTTGCATTTAAAGTACCATCTCCTCAAAAAACACTAAACCCAATACAAGCCATCTATCGATATGCAACAAACTTCCCATTCGAAGGATCTCCAGAATCTGTCTACAATTCGTACCCCATGACCAACTCAGAAAAGTTGTCCCAGTTCAACCACAGACCTAAACGAGTAAAAATGACAACAGGGGATTTTATTGAGGATTCATTGTATCACCCGAAATATGGTTATTTTTCACAAGAAGTTGAAATTTATCAATCGGAGAAACCATTTGATTATAATAATATTGAGGATATTGATGAATTTATGGATAATTGGAGTAAATCATATGAAAGATATGAACAGGATGCGATCCCTCCACCACCACCAGAAACAACTGCATCTTTACCAGCACCTAAAACATCATCTAAATTTGCATCGATGGCTCATCTGATTCAACAGCAAGATAAACAAGTTATGGAACTGGGATATAGAAAATCACTACAATTATGGCATACACCCACGGAATTATTTCATCCATATTATGGTGAAGCATTAGCACGTTACATATTAGTTAACTACAAACTAAACATTTATCCCTATAATGATTTGATCATTTATGAAATGGGAGGTGGTAATGGAACTCTCATGTGTGATATATTGAATTACATACGTAAGAACCATCCAGAAATTTATGATCGAACCCAATATAAAATAATTGAGATTTCTAGTCAGTTGGCTAATAAACAAATGAAACAAGCATTGGATAATAAACTTACTTCACAAGGATTAGATTCATCAAAATTAGAAATTTATAACAAATCAATTTTTGAATGGAAACAAGTCGTCAATGATCCTTGTTTTTTATAGCCTTAGAAGTGTTTGATAATTTTTCCCATGATTTGATTAGATATGACAATACTACTGGTCAACCATATGAAGGAAAAGTATTGATTGATCAGAATGGAGATTTGTTTGAATTTTTCACTCCAGATTTAAGCCATTATTCAGATGCATATTTAAGGTTAAGAGAAAATGGGAAACATTCTGTTTTGAAACAGGCATCGACTCTTGGTGGACAATTGGCTGCATTTAAGAGTTTGGTCAGTGATGATGTTCATCCTTTATTACACTCATCAGCAATGTTAAAATTGAAAAATATGATATTACCTTATGATAGCAATTTAACCCCCGGTGAGTTCATCCCCACAAGATTATTGCAATTTTTCCAGATATTAAAACACAAATTCCCTAATCATCTGTTGATCTCATCTGATTTCCATTACTTACCCAAAAAAATCACGGGATGTTACAATGGACCTGTGGTACAAACTGTTGTTCAGAATGAAATGGTGGATGTATCTACATATATGGTACTACAAGGATATTTTGATATCATGTTTGCTACAGATTTTGATATTGCCAGTGATATGTACAAACAAGTAACGGCAAGGGTTCCACGAGTAGAATCACATAGAGATTTCCTTGAACAATGGGCAGATTTAGATATCACCACGACTAAGGCTGGAGAGAACCCCATGTTGGACTTTTATAAAAATGTTAGTTTCATGGTGAGTTAAGACTTGCTTGGTGGTATTCTAAACTTTTTATTCTAAAATTGAAATTCTGTAAATATATATAATTTTTCTAAAAGAATTTGTTGAAGGTTTCTAGTAATCCACTGAGTGTAAAATTGTCCGAATTTAATCCCGGTCCCAATGAGGTACCTTCAAGAGCGTTGTACAAACCCGAGAAGTAATCATAAACAGAATCAGAAATATTTGGGTATAGGAAGTTTTCCAATCTCGATGTATGCACACACCCCTTGACAGGGTCTAATCCCAGGAATCTATTCTCTAGCCACGTGATTGCAGCAGGAGCACCAACTAATGTTTCAGTAATATGTCCGTTCAACAAGTCCTCTGCAAACTCAAATGACTCGATTCCCCATTCACACCAGTTTTCATACGTCTTTTTTACGTTAACAATGGGGACTACAGCATCCAATGTTCCATGGTAAACAAATACAGGTATCTTTGGGACAAACTCTTCTGGAGCATTCATGAGATTGTTTTGTTGAATAGTTTTGTTAATAACTGGGTCGTTGAGCAAATCGTAACCCTCAGGAAAAAGCCTGTTATCACCTGTAAAATATTCAGTGAATGCAAAATGTAAGATTCCAGAAATCATGCAATAATTCAACCCATCAGCCAACTCTTCAGTACCGTTAGCTCTTACTGAAGAGTACAATTTCTCATGAAAGTCACTGTATTCATTTGCCAACCCATTTAAGGCAAGAGGTACCAAACCAGCAAGTAATTTCCCATCTGTAGCCTCTGCAGTTGCGGTAATATTGGTAACAAAGCCACCGAGGGCAACACCAATCAAATTATCTTCCAACTCTGGCGCATAGTGTGGTTGTAAGGAAGCAGCCCAACCGGAAGCCAATGAACCACCTGAATAACCCCACATGGCAACCTTTGCATCTTCATCAACACCTGTAAAATTTCCCGATTTCAAAATAGATCTGATAGAATCCAAAGTAGCATAAGCAGATTGTCTTCCAACCGTAAAAGTCGATCGAGGGCCCTCATAATCAGGAGAAACCAAATAATAACCAGCATTTAACATTGGAACCATAAAAGTCATGTCTATCTGCGAAGCAACTGTTGAAATGGAAGAACGGCTTTGCATTCCATAAGATGGGGAGCAGTTAATATTGGCCGAGTCTTCAAATGTTTGGTAAGATAATATTTTGGAAGGATCCGCATTAAATGGCTCTATGACGGTAGTTACAATAGCAGTGGCATTTCCAAAGGAATCACTAGAGCGAACCAACATCTGCCAAGAGTTTTTGACATCTATAGGTAGGAATAAACTGCTAAGTTTGCTTGGGGTATTCCTAATTTTCAAGATATCTCCTGGTTCAGCATCTTCAAAACCTTCAGGTGCGGTATAGAAGTCATCATCTTCAGGTTTTGTCAACGTTATGACAGCCGAGTTAGAAAAAGCAAACAAGAAAAATAAAATTGGTAATAATAACATTGTGGATCATCAAGTAATTCTAGATATTACAAAAAGTATTATAGTTTCCAAAATAAAAAAAAAAAATATTCTTTTGAAGATAGTTTCCTGCCTTTTTAAATCCCAAATTTGGGTCGTCATTTAATAAAGCATGTAGATCTAAAAAAGATTTTTAAAAATGGGGTATGGTTGATTAAAATAGTAATAGTCCTATTCAGCTGACATTAAGTTCCTACAAGAGTTAAATTTTAGTAGTCGGGGCTCTAGAACATACAGATAATTAAACGAAAAGTTGACAAAGTATGGAATCTACTGTATTGGGTGAAAATTGTTTACCGATACTATTGGTAAGCTTGAAATAACTGAGGAGACTATATATTGTTAAATTGTAGATCTTTGTTTCTACAATGTCAATGATGTTTCCCTATTAGGAAATGTTGCGAATTGAGCGATTGTTATTTTTTAATTCACATCAATTTTGATAAAATTATTCACATGATTGTGACAATTTCATTTCACACTAAAAGATATTGATTATTCATATTAGATTAAAATTCTCATTACATTGATATACCATTCACCTATTTATTCATACTATATGTCATACATTTTTAGTAGGAGTGAGAAGTTTTTATGTAGTTGGAACATTTAATGGGCAAAAAAATATGAACTGCTTCAGTATGAACATTTCTTTACAATTTGTACAAGTAATTTTGTCCCAATTGGAATATAAAATTACTCTATAACTACTATAGTATGTAATAGAATTAAAGAAATTGCCATAAAGAATCAAAAAAGGAAATTTCAACTCAATTACGCACATTAATAAACTTGCATGTGACAGTTTTTTATTTTTTATTTTTTATTTTTTTTATTTCCATAAATAATCCCATAGACGAATAGCGGTTTTGTGTGTGTGTACAGGTGACTGATATTTGGATGTATTAGCCTCATGTATAACATTAGGAGTATACCCTGACTAGTTAAAGATCGACATCTGAGCTTAGAATACACAAATGCAGGTTTAGTAACATTGGGTAGAATTTATTGCCACTTAATTACCAATATTTGATTATTCCTATCCTAGTAATATTCAAAAAGGAGGTTTCTATGATTGATACTACAGTACATTTCCAAATCATCATTTGTTACATGATTAATAATACAACTCTAGTCCTGCGCTTCTGCATGTATTCTAATTCTCAACTTTAAAGTTCATCATGCAGTTTCCAATGATACTATTTTGCATGTTTTTATAAGATCCTATATATAAGAAACTACATTATTTACCCGACAACCCTGGAAACGGAGCAGTAGCACACTACAAATAACGATTTTCTGTAGTTTCTATGAGTTCTTTCAGTTGTATCCACCTTATTTGAGTCCGTCTTCTCTTAAGTATGTCAATTTTAACCCTTGTTATATTAAACTAATAACTCAAAACATTAATTTTATTTTTTTTAGTAGACAATTTCAAAAGAAGCGATTACTCTACGTTATTTTAACAATTGTAAAAATCTCGTTTGTAATTGTACTTGACTTCAAAAGCCAGAGATCTTACAACATCACGAAGTTGGAGGGTTGGCCGAGTTGGTCTAAGGCGGCAGACTTAAGTTATTACTGTTATCTGCTGGTGTGTTCACCGCGCGAGTTCGAATCTCGCATCCTTCACCATTCTTTTTTGCATCTTTTTTTGCACCCTTACGTTTGGAATTGTGTTGGACACCTTCAATTTTTCTTTATTTTCCATGAGGTTAACCTCACGTTTCAAATGATTATTTGCTACACTGAAATTAGTAAATCCACATTGTTGCGCAAGTGCCTATATTTTGACATATAGTCAACTGTAGATCTGCGCTCATTTACCCATCAAGATGACAAATTTTTTATGATGTCAATATTATCGTTAGATTAATATATGCAAATTCCCATAATTGTTACTGTGTGTAAATGTAACACATTCATCAATACCATTTAGGTAAAATTTAGTTCAAGGAGATACAGTCAAATATTGTATGTGGCCTCGATTTCATCAGTTTGAAAGTTTATTTAATGACCAAGGTGCGTATTCAGAAAAAGATTACTGATTCAAGTACAAACACTGTCAATAGATTTCAAATACTATGACAATACCCTTGAGGTTCTAAAACTCTCACTCTTTAAAACGCTATGGTGGTCATAATAATCCCACAAGATCTCCTCCTGCAGATCAGCGGCATAAAATAACATCGCTTCGGGTATCCTACATCTCTCACAAATACTATGTACATATTTTACATTTTTGGACTGCGGATACGATAATTTCCTTAAAAATATACAGCCTATTTTATAAACTTGTTTAAATAATATATATAGTAGATCTAAACCTTTTCATTACTTTTAGCAAAAATGTTTTTGAAAACACTTGTGAATGGAACAGTCACGTCAGTATAGTCTACCAAATCGGAATCGGTATGACCATGTTCCTCCATCAAATGATCTCTTGCCTTGATGTAACCTCTTAAAATCAATAATGTTGTGGCACAAACAATGAATGAAACTCCCGTAAAAACCGAACAATAGACATATCTTGTTGGATCGACACCAACAGCTTTGCCTTTAGTCAATGAAACCCCAATCACTGGCGAAAATAACCCAGAAACAGCCATTACCATAAATATTTTTGAGACAACAATATTCATTTTTTGAATTCCAAAGGATCTAGCAATTGCAGGGGCAAGCATTCCGTATATAGAACCCATCAAAGATCCACTAATTATGGCAAATACAATTATGGTTGCTAAATTTCTTGCTGGAATCCACATTGCCAATGAAAAAATGCCAACAATATAGTAAACAACTATTGAAGTAGTCACTCCACCAAACCTGTCGGAAATATATCCAATGGCTGGTCGCCCGAAAGAAGACCCAACCAGTACCATAGCAGAAACATACGAACCCTCCCTTTCTGAATAACCCAAACTGGTGGTAAAATTGGCCAATGTGTAAAGGATAATGACATAACCAAACATGCACGTCACCATATAAAAACTTATCAACCAAAATGGAGCTGTCATAAATACCTTAGGATCGATTAATTTGAATTGAATGCGGTGCTGGGTAGCTTTACTTCTGATTAATGCAATAGCTATCCAAATCATACCGAATTCCATTATGCTTTGGACACGTAGAGCCCAATGAACCAGTTTAGTATCAACCACTTTTTGCATGGCCAAATTATAAACAATTCCCCCGAATCCAGAGCCAGCAGTTGCAATTCCTCCTGCTAATACCCTCTTCCTTTTAAAATACTGGGGCAAAATAGTAACTGCGGGAATAAATATGAATGCTAATCCGAAACTTTGCATCAACCCTTGTGTCAAATATAATTGCCATAAATGTGTCGACCAACTAGCCAACATCAAAGCAGTGAATTGTAAACAGTTTCCAATAATCAAAACTCCTCTGAATCCAATTAGTCCAAGTAAAACATTAATAAGCGGTGAAAATAAAATCCCCACTCCAAAAGCAATACCACCAATATATGCGTAATCTATTTTGGTAGCGCCCGCAAAAGTATTCTGGGATAAATAGTCCGAAAAATAAACAGCAAACCCACTATTTCCACCCCAAGTATTGAAATTAAGCAACAAGCATGCAAAGCAAATTACCCAGGCATATCCACCATCAATATCAGGATCCTGTGACTCAACGGCCACTTCTTGTACTGATGTGTTTTCCAAATCATTAAGTTTTTCTGTTGGAGAAACAGGAGGAATTGCATCTAATATTGAGGACGAGTGATTAGAAATTTCTCTGCTCGTAGTCATATTTTGTCTAGATTTTTGCGTAATAAGCTAATATGTTACATTAGAATTCTTTATTAATATCGAAAATTCTTTCCATTATTTATAATTGAGAGGAAATAATAGAGGGGAATAGTAATTTTTTTATTCTATTTCGAAAGCAAGATAAAAAATCGAATAATTCGGAACGATCAACGGAGATTCCGTCCAGGTCTTGAGAAAGAGTAATTTTTTATTCTATGTCGAAAGCAAGATAAAAAATCGAATTTTTCGGAACGATTAACCGAGATTCCTTCTAGGTCTTGAGAAAGAGTAATAATACATAAATCCGTTTCACGGATTTATGTATTAGTAAAGGTTACTAAACAATCGAAGTTAGATTTAAATCTTTTGTCACTCGGATGTGGATAGTTCGATCGGCCACTTACCGTCTTAACATACTTCACTGTCCTTGCCTGTCCAGATGACAAAGGATTCTGTTTAAAAAAAGAAAATGTTTCTGGCGCACGGTTCAATTGAGGAAAGTATTTCAAGTACGGAAAAACGATAAAAAAAAGATGCAAAAAAATGGTGAAGGATGCGAGATTCGAACTCGCGCGGTGAACACACCAGCAGATAACAGTAATAACTTAAGTCTGCCGCCTTAGACCAACTCGGCCAACCCTCCAACTTCGTGTTTGTGTGAAATCAAATGTGATTTGACCATAAATATGTAATTTGTTTTTAATTCCCAAAGATATCAAGTTATTCTGTAAACGCTAATCTTTGTATAGATCTTCATAGCTCTTGTGTCCAAATGTCAGTAATATATTGAAGTAGTATTAATTTTAATACTTTAATTTTGTTCCTTTATAAATATTACATTTGAAGCATGACTTTGTATTGCTTCATCTTTCATCCCAATATCTTATTTATTCAAAATATTTCATTGCACTTCCTATGTCAGGGTTCATACAAAGGTACAAATTCCGTCATGGTGATTTAAAGTATAATTAGTGGGGATTCTTGCAAGTAATCATTCCCTGAGGGGCCAGATTGTAATCTAGAAGTTTTATTAAATATTAAATATTAAATATTCCAACTTTGCTATTTGTCTATCATTTCTGCTAAAGATAATTATTGTCCTTAGCAAACGAAGCGATACCAATGAATTGGAATTAATCTTACAAGTAGAACGGTTGTGCTTGAGGGATTCTTGGACTTGCTACCTCTTGAACAATTAGTGTATTTAATATGCGGTCTTTTTAGTACCCCTAATTCAACAAATCATACTACATATATGCCTATTCAATTCAAATATGTCAAAGTGTGTAATTAAATACTAAAGGTAGTGCATTACACCAATAGGAAATATATCAGATCCCTATGGAATTTAGCCACCATTGTGACTATTTGAATCAAAACATCACGCGACTAAGATAAACTACGACACTTCTGTTAAAGTGTCTTGATAAATAGTTTCAATTTACTTTTGATATAAGAATTTCACTCGAATTACTTAAAAACTACAAAGCAATAATTTCCAACCGAAGGTTTTAATTGAGATATGCTATTATAATGTTTGTTGATACGTTTTTGATCCTAATACAACTAGTCTTCTCTATAAGAAAAAAATAGTTGTATTTACTTGTGGTTTAGCTTTTTTGAGTTGGAAAAGTATTACAAAATTTAAAATATCCGACTTAGATCTATCACGTTGACATCAACTAGTATTTGGGCTAAACCTATTGGCCGTCACCCAGTAGTGGAAGTCATTGACTGGGGCATCTTCTTTATTTCCTTTCCTTCTATTTGTACTTAACCTTGTCATTATAATCCAAATGTAGATCTTCTATAAAAGGTTCTATTATTTACATTAAAAACAACTAGAGTTGAATTAATTATAATTTAGTAGATTTCAAGATTCTTTGTGTATATTGAGTATTGTATGTGTGGTTTCAGCAAAGTTATAACATGTCTTGGTATTTTTGGGATGAAAATTGAGCAAATTTGTATCAAAATATGTAGAATCAAAATAACCATATAGTGAGTTTTTCTGCAACGTTTAAGCATATAACAGTCCACACACTTATTCCAAAGACATGTGCATACATAGATACTAATAGTTTACAGAATCAATTGTCTATTGATCAGATGATGTTATCGTGTGAGGCACATTTCTATTATGACTCGATAATGCAAGAAATTTACGAATTTTGCCAAAGAGCTTCATAGCTTAGTTGGATTGTTAACGACTGGGTGGCCAAGTTGGCTAAGGCGTGAGACTGTTAATCTCAAGATCGTGAGTTCGACCCTCACCCTGGTCGTTTTCTTTTTTTGGATTCTCTGCACAAATCAGTCATTGACTATTTGCTTCTGCAGTAATTATTATTTTTTGTTTATGTCAGGTTTGAATTGAATAGTATGGACGTGAAAATGAATGGGATGTCCATTCCTAAAGATTTCGGAAGTTGGTGATGTAGAGTGTTACTGTTGTGAACTTTATTGTGAGCTAACAAAGACGAAAAAAAAAAAAAAATTCGTGAAGATCAAAACAATAACAAACCTGTAAGTGTAAATTGTAAACAACTTCAAACTTCATACCACACCCATGGCTACTATTACAACACCGCCAGTCGTAAACCGTTTGGTTTTATTATATGACAAACCAAAATATTACCACACCATCATGCTATTAAAGGAGTTGCGAGAACTAGAGAATAATTACATCACGGTCATCGAGATTGAAACAATTGACAAGTTTCTCAAGGAAACAACAATATCTTCAGTTAAATTTGATCATTTACACATGTGTGTTGAATTCAATTCCGAATTTGAAGGAAACTTACAAAAATTTATAAATTTCATGAAGAATAATCGTCAAATGATTGATGATGTAGGTGATATTGCGTATCACATACATTTTGAACCAGGAAAAAAGTGGAAAGAATATACACAAGGACAGGTTGCTAAATACACCGACTTCTTGGATGTTCTTCGTGATGTTGGAGCAGATAAAGTTGTCCATTGCTCGGTGGTCAACAAATATGACATGGACACTGTATATATAACTGAAAAGGATGATTTAGCTAAATTAGGATGCGAGATCCAACTGGATATTCAATATTGGAAAAACCTTAAAACTTTGGATTATGGTGAAAGTAGTATACGATTCTTACCGGGAGTGAAGTTACCAGATACTCTTGAAGTGTTGAACATTGGTGGAGGATATGCCTTGGAAACATTGACAGGGTTCAAGATGCCACCTAAATTAAAGTCGTTATTAGCTGGACAAGGAGCAATGCCTAGTATCGATGAAATCGTATTTCCACAAACATTGCAGAGATTAGAAATACCTGAAAATAAGATTTATTTCCTCGAGAATGTCAAATTTCCAACATTATTGAAAGACCTCGATATATCACAGAATAGAATAGAAAGCTTGAGAGATGTTCGTTTTCCACCGGGCTTACAATCACTTAACATGGGTCTTAATCCCATTGAAAACATAAGAGGAATTAAGTTTCCAGACGCTTTACAATTTTTAGATGCATCGAATCTACCAAACGAGTCAATGACGGGTGTGAAGTTTCCAGAACTGTTAGAAGTATTAAATTTACAGTCCTCCATGACCAATACAAGAGGATTGAAACTACCACAACATATCAAAATTTTAATATTATCTGGAAATGGCGTCAACAGTATCAACCCATTAAAATTACCTAATACTATTGAAGTTCTTTATTTGAACCAGAACCATATTAAAACGTTGAATAAAGTTAATTTTCCTTCAAAGTTGCGAGAACTTTATTTAGGAGATAATCTTATTACAACTTTAAAGAATGTATTATTTCCACCCACAGTAGAGGTATTAGATTTGGAAAATGATCCGTCGTCATTTGAAAATGATAAGCAAATTACGACATTGAAGGATGTCATACTACCACCAAATTTGAAAATATTCAAGCTTGGATACCATGGTATTAAGAATATTGAGTCATTTGAATTCCCAGCAAGTTTGAGATATCTCAGTTTGGCATACAATGAATTACGAGTGGTTAGAAACATAAAATTCGGTAACCATTTGAAAACATTGGATTTAAGCGGCAATCCTGATTTGCTCAGTTTGGAAAACGTCATCATTCCAGATTCTGTCACTGAATTAAGAGTATCAGCTCAACTCATACCCAATTTACCAGGATACATTGTAGAAAGGGCAAATGAGGGCAGGCTAATCATCAAGAAAACTGCTCCACAACCAGAATAATTTCGATTTTAGTTTTATTTTAGTGTAGTTGATTTACATTTACAGATGGAACGAATATACAAATTTTACAATTTTTATACAAAGAATCGAATAAAGGTAGTAAAAATGGCGAGAAAAAGAATCAAATGAACTCTATTATGCGTCATATTCATCTTCATCTTCATCAGATGAATCTTTGTCATCAGCTTCTCTTCTTTCTAACAAACGTTCCAATTCAGCATCATCTGTGGCAGTGACAGCCTTTGGAGCCATGTTGATCTTACAGTTACCACCGTTAGATTCGATAGATTCGGTGATTTTAGCAATGGCATCTTCTAAAATTTGAATACCTTGTTTTTTATCCAAGGCTTGGACAGAAAGGAAATATAATGGAGCAGCAACCAATTTAGCTTTGACTTGCATTTGTGGAGTAGAAACAGATTCAGCAGCTCTTAAAGCTTCCTTGATAGCATCTATACCAGCATATGTAAAACAAGAAACTTCGACATCGGCTCTTATATTTATAGCTTGTGGAGTTAATCTTCTAGAAATGTATAATTTTAATTCTTCTAATATGTCTTCTGATGGGGCTTTAATGTCATCAAAGATGGATGGTTCAGTGATGGATATTTTGAATGCATCATAAGCATGACCAAATTGTCTGCTCAATGGCCACCCAATGGTTTCGTACAAACTTTCTAATGGAACATTGAACTTTTCAGCACAGTGTCTCAAGATTGAATGAACAGCTTTTGATTTGTTGTATCTTTCATCACACTTGACTATATCTTCAGAAGAAACTCTTCTCTTAGATAAATCAATATAACCCTTTTCTTTATCAACTCTTAACACAACTGCAACTTCGTTTTTACCAACACGAATCAATTTTTGAATAGAACGAATACGTCTTCTAGATAATTCAGACAACAAAACCATACCTTCAATGTTGTCGTATTCTAATAATTTAACATAGGCACCCATTTCTGCAATTTCTTGGACATTGACCATGACGACTTCGTCAACTTCAGGGTATTTGTTTTCATAAAATCTGCAATTTGTAGAACTCATCTTGTACCTTTAGTTACTTTGTGTGTATATGTGTACTCTGATATGTATTAACAACTAAGTAGTGATTGCTTCGGTGGTGAGTAATATTAATGAATCAACTAAAGCGAAGTGAAAAATAAAACATAGGAAAAAAAATTTTCTATTGTGCTTTAAAAATTTTTGACTGTCAGCATTTACACGACCTCATTAAGTTTTTAATTTTATTTTTTTTTTTTTTTCAGAATTTTGCATTGACATTTCCCTGTTCTAGATGCCCAAATTCATTATAGAAAACAACCTTAGGAAAGTCATACCGTATTACATAAACCTAGAAACACATGTCAAAGGTAGATGGGAAGGAAGGACATTGATTGATATATTCCAGTCAGATTTTGGTGTAAATGATAGAGATGTTATCAGTGACATCAAGAATGAAAAATTGTACATTATCAGTAATACCAACAAACCCAATGAAAGTTCATCATTAAAGGGATTGGACTCATTGATTGATAGAAAAATACATGCCAAAGATTTGATTTGTCATTTCAAGCATAGACACGAGCCACCAGTTCCTTACTATGGTGAAATCAAATATGTTTACGAAGATGATGAATTATTGGTTATAGATAAACCATCAGGAATTCCAACTCACCCAACAGGTAATTATTATTCTAATTCAGTGTCTGAGATGGTGAAATACCAGTTTGGTTTAGAGGCAGTTTGGCCCTGTCACAGGTTAGACAAAGTTACGTCCGGAGTTCTTATATTTGGAAAATCCAAGTCAGCAGGTCTGAGATTTCTGAACTTGATTAGAGATCATAAAGACGAAACTGAGAAAACATATTTAGCTCGTGTTGTAGGGAAATTTCCTGATGGAAAGCTCCAATATAACTGTCCAATTTTTGCAATTAATCTCAACGGTTATTTGGTTCCTGGGAATAGTGAAGAAGTTCCCCTAGATTCCACAACTATTTTTCAAAGAGTATCATATAATTCCAGCTTAAATCAGAGTGTTATCAAATGCATTCCAATTACTGGGAAATTTCACCAAATAAGAATACATCTAAGAAATTTGGGATTCCCTATTGTCAACGATTTCTTTTATAGAGGAGATAATGAATTGACAGTTAGAAAATGTTCAATTGAAGAGAAATTATACAAGAAATTATTTGAAAAATATCCCGAGTTTAGAACATTTAGTGATAAAATAAGAGGAGGGTCTATTAATCTTGATTTGATTGATGGCGAACTACAATGTGGCCTCATGGAGCTTAAGAAAGATCATTTACAGTCATTGAATCAACAGAAATTATCGTTTTGTCATGAATGCCAACGTGAGTTGTTTGATGATACATATAGACTGAATCCAAGTATTTGGCTACATGCGTTGAGCTTTGGTTATGAAAAGTATAATTTTGTAACAGAATATCCTGAATGGGCAAATATATAGCAAATTGATGCAAATTAATGATTTTGTCCATCACATCTGTGCGACTAGTGAGAAATCGAGAGTTGGTTTTTGGGGTCAATGGTGAAGAGGCTATCATGCTCCTTTAGGGAAAAAATTTAGCCTCTAATTTAGGAGTGGTCCCGGGTTCGAATCCCGGTTGACCCCAGAATCTACAAAATTTAACTTTAATTTTTTTTTCTTTTTGAGCACTATTACCTTCCAAGGTAGATTGGTTTTCGGTTATGATTAGTTTGAGAGAATTATAGGGTACATGTCACAATCTCTGATTTGTTTGATCTCATTAAGGAAATGTTTTTTGGACTTTACATGGTAGCAATCGGAACGCGACTAAAATCTAAAATTAAACCAGGGGGGTTTAAGGGGGCTGAAAAAAATGACAAATAACCTGTCAAGAAATAGGATTGAAAAAGAAAAAAAAACACAAACAATGAATAAATTGATTTAAATGTATGTTTGTGTCTTACAAGGCAGAGTATAGCATAATTTACAGTTGTTTAATTTGCATAGTAATGAGTAAACCTAGACGATGGTAGAATGAATACCTTTTTTTTTCCTCCAAATTAAGTTGATTTCATTCCAAATGAGGTGTTCGATTTCAAGAGCAATTATAGCTGAATAAATTTCTCCGCTATTGTTAGAATAATAGAAATTTGTGGAGATTTCGGAGAAACTAAAAATTGTACATACATGGATACGTTTGAATTAAATTGGCTATTTCAACCGAGGGGGGGTTTAAGAGGAATAAAAATTCACACACATTGCTGCAGTTTAAACTAATCAAGGGAGGCTTTATTCCAAAGTGTAATCTCTATCAATATGGTACTACATGAGCTTGCACATAGATGGAAATAACTTTAAATCTTTCACTAACGTACAGAAAATAATCAAAAGAAAATAAAAAGCAAAGAAATAAAAATAAAAGACCTAATAGGAAAAAAAAAGATGGTACAATGAAATTGAAAGAAATAGTACCAGTTTATCGATCTCCACTAAAAAAAAATTCATACGGAGAGCTAGTTCCATCCCTCCCTACACATGCACGTACGCACATGCGCACAAAGAAAGAAAAAAAGAATCTTGGAGAAACCAGGAAAAACAAAAAAAAACAGGTAAGCAATTGGAACTATTGACTTCTTTTACTTGCCTAATTTTGTGAACTGGAACCTGAAATTTCCCATTCGAATTTGACCTAATTGTTCAAGGTGTTTGTTGGGTTTCATTCATTACGTTTTCAGTTCAACTAATACTCGAGTCATTAATTTTATTATTATTTTTTTTTTGCAAGTTATTGTTTTTCTTATTTGTTACTTTGCTATTTCAGTTGATCATTATACCCCCCACTCCCATTCATTTACTTCTCCTTGATAATCAACTTAATCTATATTCGGCTCTTTGTGTGTCTTGGTGGCTACTGATATTTGCTTATCCCCTTTAATTCTTTAATCAATGAATTAGTAAGCTTTATTTTAGTTTTATTTTTTTTTTTTATAAATATGGGAAGAGAATTGCCGTCTATATTTCCAGAAGAAGAAGAAGTAGAAGACGACCAAGAGGAAAGTCAATTCTTGTTTTTATTACATTTTCTAGAGTCATTACCAATTAAGAAAGTTTGGATTGTCATGATTATATTTTCTAATTTGTTTGTTTTTATTAGTATACAATTATTCTATGCCAAGTTCTGCAAAGGTTTTCCTGGTGTGATTCCAATAAAATCTAGATCCAGCGAAAGCTTGCGTACTGCTAATCTTGACAATTTGATTAACAGTCAGGAGAACAAAGATATCTTTAGCCAGATGAAGTTCTCAGATCAGGCGTTTTATGACACGGTAGATAATGTGGTGGGGACTACTGAATTTGTAGAATTTAATCAATATCAAAGACAGCCATATGTTGCTAATGGATATATTGGAAGTAGGATTCCAAATTTAGGACAAGGATTTACATATGATCAACTATCAAACTCACTGGAGGCAAATGAAGATGATTTACTGAATGGGTGGCCACTTTTTAACAAAAGATATTCAGGGGCATTTATTGGTGGGTTTTACGATTTACAAAGGAACACCACAGGCACAAATTTTCCTGAATTATTGGAAAATGGTTATGAGAGTGTAATCGCTGCAGTACCACAGTGGACGACCTTGATTTTAAGTACTGAAATCGGGGGTCAAGTATACACATTAGATCCTTCATTAGATTCTCAAGATATTGGGGGAATTTCTAACTATGTTCAAAACTTATCCCTCAGTGATGGAATAGTTTCGACTCAATTTACGTGGTTAAACAAAGTAAATGTTAGATATGAAGTGTTGGCTCACAGAACAAATATAAACTTGGGATTGGTTAATTTGCAGATTTCAAACATAGGTTTTGAGAACTTGGAGTTGAATATTACTGACCAGCTTGATTTCAATTCGTCTCAGAGATGTCAATTAAGTGAAGTATCAAATGATGATCAAGGTATTTTCATGACATTTCTGCCACTTAATTTGAATTATATCCATGGGGCAATGTATTCAAAATTAATTCTGGAAGGAGAAATAACTAGAGAAGTTAAAGACAACGAGACAGTAGTGCAAATCTCCAAAGTTACACTTGGTTGCAACACAAATATCCAAGTGTCAAAATTTGTTGGTGTTGCATCTTCAGATTTGCAACCAGATCAGTTAAAGTCCTCTGATGATGTTCTACAATTAGCCAAGCAAGTGGCAATTAGTTGTCAGAGTTCAGACCAAGTAATTGATTCGCACAAGGATGCATGGTCAGAAATAATCAATAATGGTCAATTAGTGAGTTTTCCAAGCGATAATTTATTGAATTTGGGTGCAAGGGCTTCCATATTTCATCTATTAGCAAATACCAGACCAGATGCAAATGGAGTTACCGGTGCACTTGGTGTTGGTGGTTTAAGTTCTGATAGTTATGCAGGAATGGTGTTCTGGGACGCTGATTTATGGATGTTGAATGGGTTACTACCATTTGCACCAAGTCATGCCAAGAGTTTGATCAACTATAGATTACATACACACCAACAAGCTATAGAGAATGTTCCTGAGGGGCATGAGGGTGCAGTGTACCCATGGACGAGTGGTAGGTTTGGTAATTGTACGGCAACAGGGCCTTGTTTGGATTACGAATATCATATAAATATGGCAGTGGCAATGGCTGCTTGGCAGTTGTATGTCAGTGGTGCCGCTGACGATTCATATTTGGAAAACATTGCATATCCAATTATCAATGATGCTGCTAATTTCTTTTCCAATTACGTTGTTAGTTACAATGAGACACTAGACAAGTACACCACTTCGAATCTTACTGATCCAGATGAATATGCAAACCATGTTGATAATGGTGCTTATACAAATTCTGGCATTGCATTAGTGATGAGATGGGCCCAGATGATTGGTGATCATTTAGGTATAGATGTTCCCCAGATTTATCAAGATATTGAACAAAACATTTATCTTCCAACAGCCAACAATTCTCAAAGTATCACTCTTGAATATTCTGGAATGAACTCATCGGTAGGGATCAAACAGGCTGACGTTATAATGATGACTTACCCTATTAGAAGTGAATTAATTGATATTGAACAAGCATATATAAATATGGAGTTTTATTCTATGAGACAAGTTAGTTACGGACCAGCAATGACGTTTCCAATTTTTTCCATAGTTGCAGCTAACTTAGCTCCTACGGGATGTGCTTCTCAATCTTACTTACACAAAGCAATTCAACCATTTTTGAGAGGCCCATTTGCTCAATTTTCCGAACAAAATAATGATAATTATTTAACAAATGGCGGTACGCATCCAGCATTTCCATTTTTAACTGCTCATGGAGGATTTTTACAAGCAACTTTGCAAGGGTTGTTTGGTTTACGATTTGATTATACAACCGATGAAAATGGTAGGTTAGTTAGATTTTTGCGATTGGATCCTATTTCTTTACCATGTTTAGGAGAAGGAGTGAGTTTTGATGGCATTCATTATGATAATCATACCCTTTCATTATCGATAAATCAAACCCATTTTACTGTCACAAATAAATACAAGACAGATCCTAATGCTTCCGATTTTGTTAAACTTTTGCTTGCTGAGAGAAATCCAGACCATGGTCAATATATACTCAATGACGGAGAGACTCATTCATTTGCCTTATTCAAACCAGATAATAGCTTCCCAGATTCGATTTCCGAATGTGGAGAAGCCATGTTCTACAATATTACTGAAGGAGCATTTGGAGATGCCTCAATTCTGATTAATGATGGAGATAATACGACTAGATGGCAAGTAAAGTACAATGATACTGCGGGTAAAGTTATTGTCGATTTCAAATCATTTAAGAATATTTCAGGAGTTACTTTCAATTGGGCAGACAAGCCGCCGGTGAGTTTGAAATTGTCTAAATATTCGGGGGATATGTTTACATCAGTAGTTGATTTTTTTGCCAAAGTTGATTTTGGAAATAAGTTGTATAACACTTACAAATATGCTAACCCAGAGAATCAGATTTTTGATCAGAGTGAAGTTTTTGAAGAAATTCACAAAGAATCGGTCGGAATTTCTGCGCCCTTTGATAATAAGGAATACTCACAAATTTTAGTTCCAACACGTCACAATACAACTTCGATAGATTTAGATTTGTCAACAAGATTCTTATTGATTGAAATAGATAATATTCACAACAAAGTGCCTATAGATGATGATTATGGTGGTGCTAAACTTGCTGAAGTTGTATTCTACTAACACAATATAAATAGATTAATAACTTGTACAAATTAATTGTTGAGGTTTCTACATTCTTAGCAATTTTAGAATATACAGTTTGATTGCATTTATCAAGTACATTCTTTCTACATAAATGAAATCAATAATTGTAAATATTATATTTGATTTTTCATTTTTTTAGGAGTTATACATTAATTGTAATGGTAATTGAAACATAGTCAACATACGCGAGGAATAATGGAAAAATAAACTACGATAAAAAAGTATAATGAGCAACAATTATACCACATCCTATAACAAAACAATGGGAAGAAAAACACCTAAACTCCCATTATCATGTCAAATATTTTTTTTTTACTAATACATAGCTTCAGCCATGGTAATAAGACGTTTAAGCCCAGTGTGCCAATTACCAATCTCCTCACTGTGACTAGTAGCGATCTCAACATTAGCAGCAGAAGCAGTTGCAAAATCTTTTGCTTCTAAAGAAGAACTTACTTGTTTCAATAACTCAAGCACTGGTTTAGAAATTTCTTCATTGTTCAAATGGTCAAACAATATATTAAGTCTTTGTTCCATATCTGTACCATGTCTAGCGTATTTTTCCGGAATGTTTGGCTTAATAGCTTCAATAACAGCGGTCAATGAATTGAAGATTGGTAAAGAATCTGCAGGAATATGAGATCTATCACCTTGTGGATGCTTTGGTTTTACTGGAACTTCTGGTACTTGAGCTGGTGGTTGTTCAATTTTTGTAGCAACACCGGCCGGAGGAGGAGGAGGCGGAAAGCCTGTTGTACTAGTGCTAGCCTGACGTGGTGCAGGAGGAAGACCACTAAATGCTGGTTGAAGAGGAACAGCATTAGTACTACCAAATGGTTGTGGAGGTGGTGCAACAGAACCAAACTTTTGTGGTGGTGGAGCAATACCCGCATGAGGAACGGCAGCTGATGGTGGTGGTGCATATGGGTTTTTTGGAGGAATACCACTTGGAGTTGGTGGACCGTTGTTTGTTAATTGTGGACCTGGAGGCGATGCATATGAGACTTTCTGCGGTGGTTGCTCAATACCACTTGGTGCATAAGGATTCTTAGGAACTCTTGGAGATGAATGAACAACTGGACTACCACCAATAGCGGCTGGAGATTGTAATACATCACCAGGAGTGGCACCAAAAGCAGTCTCAGCAGCAGCAGCAGGTGGCGGAGCATATCTACTTGAAACAGCTGGTTTTGGAGATGATGATACAGTTGGAACTATAGTCTTTGATGGAACGCGATTTCCTGCGGAACTTTTTGGTGGCGGAGCAATATTTGTTGTAGATATAGTTCTTTTTGAAACGCTACCAAAAGGAGTAGAAGATCCAACACTTTGTACTTGACCCGAAGTAGCTGATAATGGAACTGGAGATACTGATGCAGAATG
Source organism: Candida sojae (assembly GCA_013177575.1). Taxonomy (NCBI): domain Eukaryota; kingdom Fungi; phylum Ascomycota; class Pichiomycetes; order Serinales; family Debaryomycetaceae; genus Candida; species Candida sojae. Next base: position 1,467,201 of record WWPN01000005.1, on the reverse strand, counting down.
AACTGCTGCTCGTTTCGCAGCTGTACCCTTTGGTTTGAAGGTATCAGGCAAATCGTTCCAACCATCTGTTTCTTGTTTGTGACTTGCCTTTGGTGGTGGTGGTGGTGGGATAACTGAAGCATTAGAAATTGGTGCAGTGCCAACTAAATTAGCTTGGGAAGAGAAGGTGACTGAATATTGTAACCATTATTGCTTGGAGCATATGGGTTGCTTCTAGCATATGGATTTGATTTAGGAACAGCATAAGAAGGAGCCCCATATCCCGCAACAGGTGGCTGATAACCAAATTGTTGTGGTTGTGATGGCTGCGGAATCTGCTGTTGGGGAACTACAGGGGTGTAACCTGAAGTTGGAGTCACACTACCTGGAGCACCTGAATAATTTTGTCTAGATTCAACAGACGGTGGCACTCTTGTATGCAATCTAGCAGTAGCTGTCGAGGTTGATGTCCTAGTAGTGGTAGATCTAATATTAACAGCAGATTTAACTTCTCTTGAAGCAGCCTTCAAAATTCTTTCCTTTTCAGTACCAGCAAATTCACTTGGCAACAATTGCAAGAACTTGTCAGCCAATTCAAAGTCGCCAGTACCAGCTACCAAGTTGACAAATTCTAAGATTGGCTTGGAAAGAGGTTCAACCATTGGACCAGAAAATTCTCCAGTGGAATTAGTGATGAATCTATAAGTAGCAAGCTTTTCAACAAAGTTAGTTAAAGCTTGAAGACGAGCATCAGATGGAGAAGATACATCTTCAGTTTCCAAGCTCAACAATTCAGTTTCATAGTCCGGCAATTCTTTCAACCAGACATTAGCAATCTTGTCTAAAGCACCACCGGCCAAATAACAAACGACTGCATCGTTTCTTTTACCACCTTTGGATTGCAAGATACGATCACCCAATTCGGATAACTTACTGTTATATTCAGCCTCATCTGAGGTGAATGAGGAAATACCAACAGCAATTTCTTTCCAGTTGTCAACATTAGCATGAGCAACAAGATCGGTAACATTCTTGGAAGATACATTGTAAAGCACACGAGAGAGATTGTTCTCCTTATTTTTTTTGAAGTAAGCACTCTTTACTTGCTCCTTGATTTCATTTGGAGCATCTAACGCCAACACTAAAGCTTCCAAAAGCTTCTTCTGTTCCAAGCAAGAAGAGACAGCTTCTTCAATTTTGTTTTTCAAAATCAAGTTGATTAATTTTTTATTTTCTTCGCTTTCATTGTTGTTGTAAATTTTAAAGTTTCCTTCCGGAACAAAAACGCTTTCTTTCTTGATGGAATCCCCATTACCCAATTTATCAAAGAAGTCATCTTCACCGTTCACTTCTTTGTTGTCTTGCGCATCTTTATCGCTATTTTCTTCAATTTGGTTTTCTTCCTTCTTGGCAGCTTCTTTGAAAAAAGCATCCTTACCAGATTCAGCCAATTTCTTCAATACTTCCCAGTCAGATTTGTTGTTTTCATTAACAGTTTCACCAGCTAATTTATCCTCAATGATAGTGGTAAAATCATCGTTCTTTAAATCTTTGAATAATTTTTCTGTTTTATCCTGACCTTTAGCAACAAATTTTTTAATCTCAACAGTAGATTTACCAGAAGCATCTGAGGCAACAATGACTAATTTTGAACCAAATCCGAATGATACACTAACGGGGTTTTTGAGCCATATAGGTGCTTGTTGTACATCAAACACGGGCTGTTGGGTATCTGCGGTGGATAATTCACTCCAGAACTCATTATCATCACCAGAGGTGGCCTTGACAGCTGCAGGTGGAGAGGTATCCTGAAGACTTTGAATAACAATCTTACCATCAAAAGATGCAGTAGCAAAAATATCAGGAGCGGATGGAGCAAAGCTAGTTTTGAATGCCCAATTTGCAGTAGTTGCATATTCTCCCAATTTTATTCCTTCAATTGGATTCCACAAAAAAGTGGCGTTATCTTTGCCACTAGAAAGCAATAAATTTGAATCTTGTTTGCACCAATCTAAAGACAATACACCCTTTTTATGACCTTCTAATATTTTTTCTGGAGCATTGGAGTTTCTCAAATCCCAAGTCAAAATAAGTGGACAGGTATCATTATCACTTGCGGTGACTAATTTTGTAGATTGGGTTGGATGCCATGTAACATAGGAAAAATTGGCTCTTCCCGTTGGACCTGTGTAAGATAAATGTAAAAGTTCTTTCTTTGCTTTCAAATCCCAAATTGAAGTGTAACCGCCATTTCCAGTACTTGCAAGAATATGGCTAACAGAATTATTCCAAGAAACACAAGTGATTTCATCCATTGGTGTCATAGCTTGACCTGGAGCAAAGGGTTCACTGAAGGTCTTGGTATCCCAGATAAGAATTTGTCCCTTGGAACCACCAGTTACCAAAACATGGTTTTGAATTGGATTGAATTGTAAGGATTTGATGGCTCCATCAAGTTTGTCTGATTTATGAACGGATGCCTTACCAAGATCTTTAGATTTAATCAAAATATCCGCATCCCAGAACTCTATAGTTCCATTTTCAAAAGCACCTGCAATCAAACCTTGTGGTCTATCTTCGAATGGCTTAGACCAAGCCAATGCATAAAATCTATTGTCTACTGGGGCAGAAAATATTGGTTCATGGTTCTTACCTGCTAAGAATATATCCCAGATCTCTAATTTAGCTGAAGAACTAAAGTTTATATCAACAGCTCCGGCAACAGTACCAGAGGCCAACAATGGCAAATTATCCAGGCTCCAGGTGAAAGTCGAAGTACCTGCTATTTCACTGATCTTGACCATCCTTAATTATTCCTCAAATATATTGAAACAACAATAAAAAAAAAAAAGAAACAAATTAAAGGGAATTAATAATTAATCAAAAGAAATGAACAAGATGATTGCAAATAGTGTCAGTTTATTAACTTTTCAAAAGATGGATATCTATTTCAATTAGAAAAATTCAAGTCTGAAATATGTTTCTAGCTGTTCACGATTTTTTTTTTTTCCAATCTATTTGACGTTTTCCATTTTGACCAACACATCAACAACAACAAGAACAACAGAAAAAAAAAAAAAAAATTGTTAAAGCGACCATGGGAAGTCGTGTATAATTGGGAAACTTTCCCTTTGGTCGGTTGGAAAGTTTAGAACAAGAAAACGCGTGAGACAGTGAAAAAATTAAATACGTTCTTCGTGGTGGAACAAAGCCAAATCGACTGAGTATTCCACCATACATGTACAGTATTATCACATGGATGTATGTGTGACGAACAAAACAGTTTTTTATTTTTTAAAAAAATTAGAAATTTAAAAAACAATGTACAAGTAATATACGATACGCTGATCAAACCAATTTTTACTTTAATCTGATAATTTCAAATTGAAAAATTTTTCAGTTAACCGATTTGTTGTTATCATTTATTTTTCTGTTTATTGCATTTTATTTTGGGGGTTCTTTAATTATTTGGAACCAATTCAATATTTGATGTATATATCATTGGACACACAATCTATTTATTATGCTGCCATTATACGCTGCAGTCTTGAAGAGTAATCCAAAACAAAAGCTTCTTATCAATCGTATTGCAAAGCCTTCATTAAGGGCCTTTATTTATGCTTACCTATATTTAGTTTTGCCTAAAGCTATTGGAAGAATCATTAGTGCTATTAGAAAGAAGAAATATGATAAAATTATCCCCAGAATCAAGAAAACTATGTTGAATGCATTGCATCCATGCAAATTTCCCATGTTCTCGGCTGCATTGGTAGCAGGAATTAATTTATTGGAACCACTCATATACGGACTCTTAAAAAAGAATAGGATTGCCAGGACACCAACATCTAAGTTGTTTATTTCAACCTTTGTTTCTGCATTGATATCAGCTGTAGTAACTTTTCCAATATACCAGAATCATATTCTTGGCTATGGAAGGTATAATTCTTTGGATTTAACCTTATTGGTTGCAACACGAGCTATAGATACTGCACTTTCATCGTATTTGGCCAATGTTGTTCCACAAAGTGTTGCAAACTTTGGAGACCCCGTTTTATTCATAGCAAGTTGTACTTGTATTATGTTTTGTTGGTTTTTCTATCCTGAAAAACTCCCGCCAAGTTATCACAAGTGGATCACATCAGCAGCCAATATGGATATCGAGTTTTGGGAAGTGTTGAGATTGCTTCGACAAAAGAAGTTAGTTTATGGGCAACATGGTCCATACGAAGATTTTTTGGGTCCATATTTTGAGAAGCATGGCAGAGACCCCAAAAGGGGAAACACAGTTGTTACACAGCCAATTGAATGTGAAGCAGTTCATGCATTCACAACGAAAAGCTGCGAGCTTCATGCATTATGGAGATTTTGGAGAGGCTTTAAATTTGCTCTTGAGGTATATGCACCATTAAATTTGTTAATGTTAATTTTCCCTCTGAAAGTCAAGAGAAATATTCGATTACTTCGTGCATTAAAGTCTTCATTTAGGTCATCATGTTTCCTTGGTGCCTATATTGGATTTTACTGGTATGCTGTTTGTTTAGCCAGAACTAGATTATTTCCAAAGTTATTCCCAAATATTCCACGAGTCAGATTTGATGATACCATATGTGCTACCAGCGGAGCTGTAATGTGTGGATTTTCATCATTTATTGAAACCCCTCAACGAAGAAAAGAATTGGCCTTGTTTGTTGCGCCTAGAGGGCTTGGCACTTTGGTACCCCTGGAACCAACAAAAAAGAATTTGATAATTGAAAGTCTTGTTTTTTCAGTTAGTTTGGCGGTATTGCTTGCATATTCTAAAAGCAACGCCAGAAGTGTGCGAGGTATTTTTGGTAAAGGATTAAAGCAGGTTTTTAATATTTAATAATTAATATTTTGTATAATGATGATAATATGATATTTCATACTATAATATAGTACATTGATTGGATTGGTTAAGACTTTGTTTATGTCACATCAATTTGTTTATAAATTACAGTAACTTACAAACCTTTTGGTTTTATGTATTCTTCTGTATATGCTGCTTTTGTTGTTGAACAGTGCGAAGAAAAAAAAAATATTCTACCTTACTTTGTACAGCAGCCTTTTATTATTAAGTTTTTTTTTCTTTTCTTTTCTTTACTTTTTGCCCTTACTACTAGATAACTCATACTTATAGTGACATGACATGCTGGACTACGAATCAGAAGAAGATATAGAGTGTGTTGAATTTGATTTTTCTATTCCATTAGACCATAGAAGTACTAATTTGACGGAACGTCACGATGAGATTGCTCATTTACTTGGATTGACATCCGACAATAAAGACGGAGAAATTGAAAATGAAAATGAAAATGAAGAAGACGATTTACCACTACTACTATTTAAGACAATTGCAGCATTATGTGATCCCTTTACACAACCCGAGGAGTCAAATGATTGTATACTAAGTGTTGATTGTATATCTGACCTAATAATTGCCATTCTGTACAAATCATATGTCCAGAAGAATACATCTGCAAAAGACATGCTCATCGAATCCATCAGATTTGACATATCCACTACATTATTTGGAATACTACGAGAGATTCATAAATTGTTAAACGCCGACGATGAACTTTACTTGAGATATATAAATAATGACGATACGCACTATATGGAGAACTTGCCGAAATGGACTCCCGAAACATTAATAGCTCAAAACGAGTATACCCTTAGATTAGTGTATTCAATTGTTTGTGTTATAATTTTAGCCATGTATAAATTATTCATTCCCAAGACTGGTGATTACAACTTGACAAATAATCCTTATCTCCACTATTTTTTAAAGCTATGGAAATGCCATACCAATATCATTCTCCTAGGGTTGGAAATAGATAGAAGACTTGAATTTCTTAATCACGAGAAAGGTACGCACGAGGAAACTCCAATGATTATCGAGGATACATTGAAGGGGTCCAGTTCTATACGATATGTTCTTGCATGGATATTAAACCAGAACCCTTCTTCGACTGGTTTAGATAATGGGGAAGATGAAGAAGACGAAGAAGAGGAGATAGATGCAGATAACGATTACAATGATCGTGCTAAGAAACTATCAATTCTGATTGACCATGGAATAGATTTGAAAAATGAAACTGTGTTTAATTTTGTTCAACCACTAGCGAGAAAGAATACGAATGGTGGAGCAATTCTGTTAGATATGAGATTGGTCTCTATCGCATTATTAATTTTGTACTCAGGAACATCTTTCACAGCTGGTGTTTATCAGATAGATGATAAACCATCGGTAAATGAACATCAAGCAAGTAGGAGGCTAAATCAATCAAAGAATATAGCCGAGATTGGTGACATACTTATAGATTTAGAATACGCTGATAGGTTTGATGAGGATATAAAGTATATGTTAGAGTATGATTTCGACGGAGAGGAAGATGGAGAAGAGGTATATGACAAGGAAGTTTCTGAGATTGATGGAAAGGATGAAAAATCAAATAACGTTAATGCAGACGTTAGGCCATCAGAAATAGGTGAAGCACTTCCTGCCACTAGCATTGAATTTGATGAGTTTGGTAGAGATTGGAGAGATATACCTCGTGGAGAGAATTGCGAATTTAACAATCTATTCATGGCCAAGTATAAACAGTTTGATAAGCTAACAAACAAGAGTGATTCCGATGATTTTTTTGTATCATGGGATGAATTATATGAAACATTTGAATTTCTAATGACAAATTCAATTGAAGGAAACTCACAGGCGGAGTCAAGAATTGGCCAAGTAGTAATAAACACCATTGCAAAATCAATTAAGGACAATTCAACTGAGACAGAGTCATCGATAACACCTTCAAAGATTTACAAGTATTGGACCTCACTGGCTAGCGTTGAATCGATAAAGGTTACACAAGATGAAAATAACAAGATGATTGTTCCAATTTTTAATGTTACAAAATATGAGTTGTTACTTCATAATAATTCTCAGATTGCCAGAGCTGCAATGGATGAAATGCTCATGTGCGAAGGATACAGAAGATTGCTTATTTGGTTTGTTACACATAACCTAAATATTTCGATATTATTGATAGATTATGTTTATCAATTGTTAGCTGGTCTAAGAGGCACCAAAGAGATAGCGGCTCCGTACACATTCTCGAGAAAAGGCGATAAGCTTGTTTTGAGTGAAATTGAACAGCTGATGTTATTACACGAGTTTTTAACAAACAGTAATGTCTACTTGTCGGCAACGAATGGAATTGAAATAGAAGGTGGTTATCAAGTCGTTTTAGCAGAATCCATTGCCAAAAAACTCTTGTCATTGCTTTGTATAATGATCCACCATCTTATCAAACTTGGAATCATTGATTTGTCTGAGGACAAGAATGAGGAGGATGATATTCATGATTATCGAAATGAATTACAAGTGTTGCTCATCAATTGGATTGGGAAAGTACCAGAAGCCAGACAATTATTTTTCAAGATCAAGAATACAGGTCAGGATGAGAACAAGGATGTACCAAAAGAGAATAATCTGAGTGTGACAAAAGAATCCGAAGTTGCCTTATTTCAGAAACTTGAATCTAAAACAATCGTTGACATTACTGATGAAGTGGACAAGAATGCACAATATAAGAAGATAATAGAATCGTTTGCTAGCAGAATAGAGAGTCACCTAGAAGCTGTATTAAACCCTAGCAAGGAGGCGCTGAATTTGAACGAGATTGGTGATGATTTTCGGTTTTTCTTGAATAATTTTAATACGTTGTGCAAGATTGAATACTTAGCTGAACTTTTATTTGAAAAGTTTGAACCTGTTATTTCTTCAGGATCCATTTCAGAATTAGGCGTTCAGCAAGAGCCGGAAGAATTTTTGGACGCTGAATTCAATACAGATTTCTTGAATGGGGAGGGCCATTTTCAAGAAAAAGAGGAGGAAAAGAAGAAATCCAATCAGCAGAAGGAACAGTCACTGGCATCGACAAAGAAAAAGTCAAAGAAAAAGAAAAAGTCTAAAAAGAAGTAAGAGTATGTATTAATAATATGTAATAGTAATATAGAACAACTGTAGAGTCTTCGTTTGTGTTTAGTTGTATATGAGCAAGCTCAAGTCATTCTCTTGATGTCAGTCGTTTGCATGGTATACATTTTGTGTAAATGACTTCGTTCCATATTTGTTCCACGGATACGCGGAACCGGTAGACGCCAGTTTTTTTTTTTCTTTCTCTATTTTTCATATTTTGACTTCTCGACGTGGGAGTTTATCAGAAGGGAGAACCCACACCCGCAGTTCATATTTTATTTTTCTTTGCCATTCTCATTATCAACGTATAACTATGTACAGCAACAAGTTAGCATCTCAAACTTTCAAATCAGTTATCATGTCTGCTAAAAGATTCAATTCCACCATTACTCCAGTATGTACAATCCTTATACACATAGAAATGAAAGAAAATAAGAAGAACGACTTAATTTAGTTGGGATTCAATAGAATGCTAATAATTAGAGATCAGAATACTAACAAGTAATTATTAATAGGTTAGAACTACCCAAGCACCACCACCAGCTGCTTCTTACTCTCAAGCAATTAAAGTTAATGGTATGTTATAATCCATAATTAAACCAAGAGTGAATTCGAAAAAGTTACATCTTTACTAACACTAAACATCTTAGGTTTCATTTACGTTTCTGGTCAAATCCCATACACCCCAGAAAACAAGCCATTACCAGAACCAGCTACTATTGCTGACCAAGCTGAACAAGTGATTCAAAACGTTGCTAACATCTTGGAAGCTTCCAACTCTTCTTTAAAGCACGTTGTTAAAGCCAACATTTTCTTAACTGATATGCAAGCTCAATTCGGTGAATTCAACAAAGTCTATGCCAAGTACTTCAACGAACACAAACCAGCTAGATCATGTGTTGCTGTTAAAGAATTACCATTGGGTGTTGCTTTGGAAATGGAAGTTGTTGCCGTTGAAAAGGATGACACCAAATTGTAAATGCACAAATATAATAGTTAAATATTAATTAAAGAAGTAAAATTGAAATTAACTAAATGATAATTAACTAAATGATAATTAATATACATAAATCCATATATGATTATTGATGATTAAGACAGCCTGTATCTTTTTTTGCAATTGATTTTGGTTTCAGTTGTGTGGAGGATGCAACATATTGCATACTTTGCGAGGAACCAAATTTTCCCAATATTCCATTTCATTAGGGTTGTAACCCTAATTATCTACACGTGGAAATTATATGCACACTAAGAAAAAAATACTTTTTTCTCGTGGTACTAACAGTACGCAAAAAATTTGTGTAGTCGCACCAAAACCTAACAAAAGTTTCTCGCTTTATTGAAAATTTGAAATTTTTAATTTTTTTGCTCTCTTTGATTGATTGATATTACCATACAACACAGTAACGATGGCTCAACGTATCACTTATAGAAGAAGAAATCCATGTATGTTTTACAATCAACAGATAGATTTTGATAATTAGATTCTAGAAGAGAAGAAAGTACCACCATTTGATTTGGAATTAGGAAAGAGATCGGAATATTTAAAATATGACGAAATGAGGAATTATTAAGACTAGTAATATTTTGGAGAAGAGAATAGTCGTACCAAGTCGACATCAATATGATTTATAAGTTTATAAAGTTTTTGAATATTATGGAAAAAATTCCCTGACACATGGATGATATTTCCAGAGACTTTGGGGAACTAAAGGAAAACTAAAGAACATCTCACATTATTATAGGAAGATGAAAAAATTTTTTTCTGCCCCATTTAACAACTGCCATGCAATATCAGTATTGATTATCTTTCCGTTTCAGTGGTGGAATTAGTACTCGTCAAGAAAGATTTATCGAATAAAAGTTTTTGTTCAGAATATAATTACTAACTAATTTTTTTTTATAGACAACACCAAATCCAACAAGGTTAAGGTTGTTAAGACCCCAGGTGGTAAATTAGTTGCCCAACATGTCAAAAAAGCCGCTTCTAGAGTTAAATGTGGTGACTGTGGTTCCGCTTTGGCTGGTATCTCTACTTTGAGACCAAGACAATACGCTCAAGTTTCTAAAACCCACAAGACCGTCCAAAGAGCTTACGGTGGTTCTAGATGTGCTAACTGTGTTAAAGAAAGAATTGTCAGAGCTTTCTTGATTGAAGAACAAAAGATTGTTAAGAGAGTCTTGAAGGATCAACAAGAAAAAGAAAAGAAAGCTGCCACCAAATCTGGTAGAAAATAAATGTATTTAACAAGCATGATTTAAATGTATAGTATTAATAATTATATCAGGTTTAAGACGTTAATGGTTCGTGTAGATTCTTCTTTGATGGTAATATATACACATCTTTGTTTATGTATTGATCGTTTAATTTTATTAATCAAATATATCTCGTCTTTACAAATTAGTTTGAAGTGTTGCAAAAGGGGAAAAAAAAATTAAAAAAATGAAAGTTGATATCTAAACTTTATAGTATAAAGCACACAATAATAATGGCACAACTAATTTCCAACTATGATAGTTCATTGAAAAACTTTATAAGCATGTTAGATTATGATTTACAATAACTAATCTTGAATTCAATTACTAACGATTCTTTCTTAGATACTTCCAAAGAAATCCATGATATTATTGTGGCAACCAACTCATTTGAGAACAGCCAATCACTTAAAATACAAACCATAATTGATGTTGCTCTACCACTAGCCGAGTCAATGTATAGGAATATTGTAAATTCATTACCATTGGTTCAATTACAAATTGAATTACAAGAGTCCATGGAAGCAAGTGCTGCTGAATTATGGAATGTTTGTTGTTCGATTCCTTCAATCCACGCCAATTCAATTTACAACATAAAATTATATTCTATAATATTGCTTAGTATTTATGAAATACTCAATCCAAATGTCAGTAGATGCTTGATAAATGTTTCATTGCTTATCACCCTCTTTGCAAATTCAATAACCAAAGATATTAAAGATGTTGCAAAAAAATGTACCACGTACTTAGATCCGATGTTATCCAAACTAATTGAATTGGATAGAGAATCATCATTTGATCAACAAAAAAAAAAACTGCTTAATGAGTACAAAGAGAAACTGGTTATGTTAAATTTGAATTTTGCGGTAATTAATAATGATTTTGTATTAGCCAGAAGCTATGAACAATGTCTTCAAAAGACCTCAACTAGGTTGGCAGATTCTTCATTTGCTCTTGAATGTAGTAGAGTACTTTATAATTCTAGTTTGGCAAAACATCAAGATCAGATCTATGAAGAGGCACGATTCTTGGTATTAATTGCTATAAAATATTTAGAAAGTATAACATTGGATTCAAAAGTCTACCACCAACGATATTTGCATTGTTATATTTTACTTGTTAAAGTATACAGGGCGATTGACACCCCACAGACCAAAAATAATGCAAAAGAAGCACTTCTCATTTTGAGGGAAAGCTTTCCTAACACTTTCGATATTTATCAGCTTTATTTTGAGATCTGTGATTCAGAAAACGGGCTAGAGGTTGAAGATATGCTTATGCAGATGGTGACATCTATGGATGTAGCAGCCAACTTTGACAAAACCATTGAATTGTTAAAGCAATGTGTCAACAAAAGTTTTAAAGGCGTCAATAAATGTTTAGATTATTTGTTAACCCATTACAGCAAAGAACCAGAATTATGTGAAACTATTGTGGTAACGAAGTTTGTCACCAATGTGTTGTTATGTAAAAATATATTGCTACTGGAAACACTAGCAGAATTAATTCAGTTTATACAAGTCACTGAACGGACACTACAAAGCCAATTATCAACAACAGTCAAATCCAGTGTTGTGGCAATTGTATGGTCTCAGGGAATGAAGGATTACAAACTGTCCAACTACACAGAAAGTATTAAATGGCTTCAATTGGCGTTATCACGACTATTTTATATTGAATATTCAGAAAACCAAGATAGAGGTAAAATTGTTAGAGCTATACAGAACAACCACTTTGAACTTGGAAACTATCATGAAGTCATTTCAATGGTGGATTTAATGGATCAAGAAGATAAACTAGCAGTATTAACTCAATTCAACATGTTTAGATCATATTTGATGTTAAAAGATTACGACAAAGCAATGGAATGTATCTGCAGAATAACTGAACATGATGATCAACTTGCCATTCTAACGATGGCAGCCTGTATACTTGAAAGCAAGGATAAACTATCATCAAGTTATATTAAAACGATATTTCTCAAGTTAGTGGAAGTTATGAGTGATTTCGAGTTTAGAGAAGATTATAATGCCAAACTTCAACCTCATAGTATTGTGTTCCCCGCCTGCTGTCGTTGTGCTGTGGTAATGTATAATAATGAATTTGAAAATAGTGATATTACGGACATGGAGCTGTTAGATTCAATTTTGGAATTGTTTCAAAACATCTGCAAAATTGCAACCAGACTATTCCAAGAAAACATCCGTATATTCACTGTTAATGACATAGAATGGTTGGCCAGTAAGTCATACAATCTTGCACTTGCTTGCCAGGAGAAGAGAAAAGCTGAATTAACACCAGCTATTTCGAGTGATTTCTGCAAACTCTCTATACAATTCATTGAATTAATTTCTCCACAAATCGAAGCATCAAGATATAAACAATTGTTATTATGGAAGGCTAGGGCAAATCTCTTGAATCTAATGTTCACATGTCGTATCAATACTTTGAATGTTAATGAATGGAATGAAGTTAGAGATAAATGCTTAGTATTAAAGGAAATAATCAATAAGCAAAACTACACTTCAGAAGTTGAATGGGGAGAATGCCTTCATCAAGTTATTGTATTTCAATTCCAAGCCGAGCTATTACTGGGTTCTGTTCAAAATTTGCTAACCGTAATTGACGAATGTACCGCATTTAAAAATAAGATTACCCATGAGGTGTTTAATGTTTTTGTCTCTTTGATAATGGATCCCGAAAATTCAATTGCCCATCATATGAGAAAACAGATTCTTAGACTGATTATCGATAAGTCTATTAATACCACACAATCAGCGTTGCAAATTAAGCTGATGATAACTTGGATCCGACAATTATTTGAATCATGTGAACAAAATTTTGGTGACAAAGAGAAATTCTTATTATTAGATATTTATAAATTGATAAAAGCAAACAAATCAGAGATAACAATGCCAACTTTTGAAATTGAATGGCTTGCAACAACATGTTGGAATTTTGGGATAGTTTCAATAATGTATGTTATAAATAACTTTTTACGGAAACAAACCAAAAAGTTGACTAAATTGCTAACATTTTTTTTTTTTTATTTCTAGGGATAGCGGGAATCAAACTACGGGAGTGGAGTGGTGTAGTCTCGGAGTTATACTTTCACAGTTTGTACATGAACGATTACAACAACAGGTATGTATCACGAGATGTGTTATACTTCTCTCAGGATTATACTAACTCAGACCCTTTAAATCAAGTTGCAATTGATTTGGATTGAATTATGCCTGGAACAAAATATTCCCAGCAACTTACTTGAAAGAGAAATAAGTAAATATGAGTAATATGGTGAATCCTCTTTAATCGATTTTCAGGTTTTTTTTTTTATTTTCAAGGAATGCGGTTTTCGTGTTCCACACTTGTCTTATCAGAATCCCGCAATCCTAAAACAAAAGAACAAGCGAGATTCAAATCTATTCAAGAAATTGATCTATTGCAATTATAAATCAGAAAGACAAATTAGTGTAAGATATAGAATCTTAAATATCAATATATTGACTCAATAAAAAAAATATGCTTTATTGATGTGTGTGTAAATCATGAAGAAAAAGATATGGGGTTGATGAGAAGAAAGGGTTGCTTTATTGTATCCTGATTTTAACAGACCTTGAGGTATTTTTCCATATTTTGCAACATGCGAAAAATAAAAATTCGCCTTACAAAAAGTATTCTGAAATTCCCTTATCTTTAATATATTCTTTAAGGATGTAGATGTATTGTTTAACCATATGATGACTAACTTCAGAAGCAGCCAAATTATGCTATAAAATATTGCCTCAAGAATATTTAAATATCACCATTTTCCCTTTTATTTTCGCCTAAGTGTTTTTTTTCAAAATGATATCTCGATTACTTTACTTTAGATGACAACGATAACAACAACTTTTCAAACTCACAATTCATATATAATGGACAGCACCAAATTAATTTCAGGCTATATTATGGATGTTTATATCCCACCGCAAAAGTCAAACAAGAATGCTGAAGTTCCAGCATATCATCCATGTTTAATTGTTCAAGATAAACAAACCGATGTTACTAAATTAAAAGCATGTGGATGTGCTGATAGCTATTGTGTTAAAGATGCATCAACTTGGATTCCTAAAGCAAAATAATCTAAGAGTAAATAAATAAACAATCAATAATATTTCAGTTCAAAAGTGCATTTAATGGGGAGGTTACAATTTATATATGGTTTATAGTTAATAATTTAATGTGTTCATATATTACTTGATTACTTTTGTTTTGTATTTTCTCTTCTTTAGGATCTATATAAAACAACCAAAAGCAACATCGGTACATATCTTTTTTTATTAAGTGAATTCAAATTCTGAACTATTTGAAGATTGAAGACTATTAGTATTGGTATAAGTATTTGAAGTACTAATGGAATTACTAACTCTATGATCATTGCATGAATTATTGGTAATTGAATTATTCGTAGTATTGTTATTCGTATTATATTGATTAAATCTTGTTGGTTGTAAATATGGATTAAAATACTTTTGAGAAATTGTAACATTATTGGAACCAACACCACGTGTAATATTCGTGTCACTTGAATCTTTTGTTGTATTTTTTGGAGGTAATGTTTTTATATCCCAATCCTTTGGATCAAACGAAGAATTATCATAATCATCATCATGTTTAACAAAATAATCAATCTTTGTTTGTGAATTAGTAGTAAATTGTTTTATTGATTTAGTAGATATTAATCTAGTCATTCCTTTTCCAAATATTAAACCAGGATGATAAATAACAAAAATCATACAAGCTAATAATGACATTAATGCATCCATTGCAAAAATATATTCCTCATGAGTAATTAAATAACCTCTCCAACCTTCAGTCAATTCAATAACTCGATAAATACATCGAATATAAATAAAAATAACTGACATTATAATCATCAAGGGCATAAAATTGAAAAATTTTCGTTTTCGAATATGACTAAAAATTGGATTATAACAAGGTTCCAAAATATCATTTCTTATAGATTGACTTGATTTAGTATTAAATAATAATTTAAAATAAATCAATATTGAAAACTTTAATCTTTTTGGATTAGCTTTAAAATATGATCGAATAGTAAAATCAATTAAAAATCCCAAAAATAAAGTCATTGAAACAACTTGAAATGCAATTCCACCAACCATAACAAATGTACCAGCTTTTGTATTTTTAAACATTTTAAGATAAATTGCCGCCGTTGCTCCACCAGATGCTTGAACCAATAAACTAACAACATCACAAAAAATAAATATATAACAAAACCATCGAGGTCTCAATATTGAATAATTTTCTCCATAAATAACAATCAATTGTGCTAATAAATAATATATCCCTGCCATTATAAATGCTGGGGCAACAGTTAATGTAATAATTTGACAAAGAAATAAATTAGGATCAGACCATGAATAATGTGCTAATGTTCTTGCTAAATATCCAACCATTTCTAGTAATGAACCACATACTAAACAAACAGTAAAATATCGAACTTGGGTCCAATATCCAAGTACAATATATCCAATAAAACATAATCCAAATAAAATTGTAAATAAACCATTAAAAGGAACAGATAAATTAATAGCATATAAATTAGAAGACCATTCAAGATTTTTTAAATTTAAAGTAGCATTAAACATTTCTTCCGTAATTTGAGGGAAATTATCCGTAACTGTAGCAGTTGCAAGATATTGTTGATCATTAATTAATGTAATTGAAGCAGCAGCACCTCTGGCTTTTTTGGATAAAAAATATAATGATATTGAATTTGTTTGAGTTAAAATTTCATTTTGTAATTCAAGAAGTGTTAAAGCAAGTCCAGCTGTTGCAGTTGGATTAATTGTACTTATACTTGTTGAGGTAGGTAATGATTTAGGTGTCCAGGTGGGTAAATACTGATTTAATAATGTTGTTGCATCCATTGGTGTGTACTAAACAATTACAACTAAAAAATGAAGAAAAAAAATCAAAAGTCAAGTATAACAATAAGGAAGAGAATCAAAATCAAATAACCAAGGAACAATAAAACCCAAATAATTGGTGATATGGTAAAATGAAAAATAACAAGAAAAGAAAAAAAAAAAAGGGAAGAATTGGAACAGATGAGAGTGGAAGAAATGATGATAGGTTTATTAAATATAGGATGAGTGGGAATTTCGGGGATGATTACGAACGATAATGAGGAGTAATTAGTAGTAGCCTCTTACTAAAGTCAAGTCAGGACAAGGCTTGGCTTCCATTTTATTTTAGTTAATTCCCTCGAAGGAAGAACAAAGCAAAGTATATATACATGCATATCCACTGTCAAATTTAGGAATAATATTCTAATTTAGAGGAAGTAATAGGAAATAAAATGAATGTGAGATCATGTGTTGTGAACCAAGGTGCAGTATGGTATAACAAGGCTTAGTACTATGGTACAAGGTTTGGGTTCTAATAGAATCAATACAATCATATGCACTAGCATAGTTACCATTAGTTTAGAATTATATATAAATAAAGGTTTCCTAGATCATATATAGTTATTTATTATTTAGTTTAGTAATAAAACCACTCTTTATATTAACTCATCGTATTTATTACTTGAAATTATGTTTTTCATTTCATTACGCTCCGCTGGTTTACAACATCATGTATAAACATTTAATGTCTTTCTACTGATTTCTTTAATCCCGGATCTTAAGGGAAAGTTTATCAATAACAATTCAAAAGAAAAAATAAGGGAAACAAAGTGGAAAGTAAAAAAAGTAAACAAAATTATTCTAACTCTATGGGGTAAAAATAGGGTTATCATTATGGTTATGATCTTAGAAGAATTTTTATTGATTGAGAAAAAATAAAGCCCCCTTCCTTTAAATTCTATGTAAATAATATTTCAGAATTTTTTTTTTATTTCCTTCTCTAATTGTTGGCTTAATTTAGTCAGTTTGTAAGTCAAACTCGTGAAATGTTTGAATTGGGGGGAATATGGACGGAGATAATTCAATAGTATTTTTTTTTTTAGTCCAATGAAAATCAGGGGCTTCGTTGCAACACAAAATTTCAAATATCATTAAATTACCTAAATAGGAAATGTGGTTCCTTTAAATATATATACCGTGCAATATCAACTACAAAACAAAACAAACGGATTAAATATTGGTTTTGATAAATTAGAAGTCTATATGTGATGTATTATCCTTGTATCAATCAAATTTAACCAAATATTGCATATAGTAAATTCATTACGGATAAAATTTTATCACCAGGAAACTCGAAATGATATTGAAGAATACCACATTTAAAAAGTAAGCGTGACAACATCAAAATAGATTTTCAATAAAAAACACCATGATTGTCAAGATAATTATAATTTGATCTCATTAAACAGAAAACAGCTTCCGTTTATACTTACTAGCTTCAAAAAAAAGTGGCTTGTATCACATGGTAGCAATTTTTTTCTGCAGAGTTCATATCATGAAGTTTGATAATCTTTAGGATTCCAAAAATTTGACATGCTACAGAGAGGTCATCAAATACACTCAGTAATTATCAATTAAACGCAAATATTTCTAGCCTTGTTGCCAAAAAAACAAAAAAAAACACATATCTTAATCCAGCTGTTTCGACATCCATATCACATTATATCATTCTTAGTTAAAAGTTAATGCTTTTCTTCTATTTAATATGGTTGTTACATATATAAAAAAAAGTTATTGTGAATTATTGATATATATCCTCATTAAAAGAACAAGACTGTGGTCATTGTGATATCTTTTGAGCTTGAACTGATTATAATGGCTTGTTTATGCCCCCCCTCCTTCCCCAGTTACAATGGCTGGAAATGACCTATAGACGACTGGGTATGACAAAGTTAATGACCAACTTTAGTTAATACCTGTACTCTTCCCCTTCCTCTTGTAATTAGAGTGATTAGCATGGTTCTACTCTAGTAAAACGTATCGGGAGCATGAGGTTTTACAGTGTACTCTCTCATTCTTGGGCAATCACGATTGTTAACCTCGTATTTCAAATATAAAATACATATATAAATTAAATCTTTTATGAAATTACAATAAACGTTATTGATTAAATATTACTTACTTATTCAAATAAAAACAAATTAAATTTGACAAAACAAAAACTATGGACTAAAAAAATCAATCTTTACTCTCTTTCATTATTTATTAATTACATTTAATCATCAATGCAAAACGGGGAGGGGGGCGGGCGTATTCACAAGGGGGAATTGAAAACTTCAAATATTTGAGAAATTAATATTACAACAGATAATTATGTACCAAAACCATTTATTATTATTATTATTATTATTATTATTATTATTTCTGTTCTTTATTTTCATTCAGAACTAATTCATTTGCAACTTGTTCTCTTTTCCAAAATCTTAATAATAAATCTCCATAATTTTGTAAATCTTCAACAGAAATCATCAATTTAAAATCTAAAAGCAATAAAAACTGCAATTCTAAATAATTCAATTCTTCCAATGGTAATCCTCCAACTTTAGCATATCGAAGGTTTTTATAAAATATATCCAGAAAAAATTTAGAAGAAACTGTAATCCCACTAATAATTAATCTATGAATATTATAAGAATCCATTACAAATAATTGCTCTGCTTCTTCTTGTGTTGAATCATTATTATCTGAATTTGATTTCTTCTTTTGATTCAAATTATTGGCTTTCTTAGCAATTCTATCAAAATAAACCAATAAAGATAAAAATACTTCATTGGTAACAGGACAATATTTTAAAACACGAGCCAAATAAGCTTGTAAAGAAATACCTGGTACATTAGTCCCATGGAATGCCAATACATTGGCCAAATATTTATTTTTCATTTCATCTTCTTCATCATCTTCGTCATCATCATCATAATCATAATCATCACTATCATTATTATTATTATTATTATTATTATTGCTTTCATCTGTATTCATTGGATCATGATTACTTTCTATATCAGTATTTTCTTCACTTCTATCAATTTCAATATTATCATCATCATCGCCAGATTGCTGCTGTTGTAATTTATTCTTCCTTTGCAATTTTTTGAGTCTCTTTTCTTCTTTGAGTTTCTGTCTAATGGCAATGGTATTCTCAAAATGATTTGGATGCAATTTATCATTGGCTTCAATTATTTTTGTTAATAAACATGACAACATTACAATTAAATCGTTAACTGGATATTCAACAATATTCAAATGTTGTTCAGGAGTAGACGTCCCATCTTGACTATCTTTTAAGGTCAAATTTTCTAAAAATTCACTATATGTCATATAATGATCAGGTTCAGGTGGTACATAAGGTGGAACTTGTATTGGTGCAGATGGGTGTGGAACAGATGATTGTTGAGAAAATTTTTGTGTAACATTTTGTTTTATTCCCAGGGGTAAAGATGAAGTTGAATGAAACAGTCTAACATGAGGTCTTTCCAACTCTGGTACTTGTTGTTGTTGTTGCTGTTGTTGCTGTTGTTGTTGTTGTTGTTGTTGATTGTATGTAAATGAAGATGATGAGGATGACATTTGTTCGTGAGGTGATTGGTTCTCCACTGGGGTATTTGAACCACTAGTATGAACCTGTTGTTCACTAACCACAGGATGATTTTGTTGAAACTTGCTGTTATACAGTTGAGTAGATTGAAGTGGAGGAGGCTTAAATGTCGGGAATGATGTATTTGGTAATGAGTTTGGAATTCTTTGTTGTTGAAATTGATTCTGTTGTTGTTGATGATGATGATGGTAAAAAGTTGGTGGTTGTTGATTTGGACTAACAAATGATGAAGGTTGAGTCAATGAAGATGATGCTGATGATGAAGATATAAATCTATTAGCGGTATCATTATCAACATTTGTGGTAGGAATCGGGTTGGGTATAATTGCCGGGGGCTTAAAATTTGAATTATTAATAGTCGACATCGACTGAGGAGTACCTTGAGTTATAAAATTATTAACACTTGGTAATGAGGCTGTATAAGAATGATGGGAGTTATATGAGCTACTAACTACTGTGGGTGTATTATGAGATGATGGAATATAGTGTACTGAATCAGTAACAATTGACCCATGTGGGTGATGATTTTGTTGTTGATGAAAATTTCCCCCTGCACCGGTGAATGAATTTGTAAAATCCAGATTGTTTGTTGTTGCGGCAGACAGATTGGTAGGTATGAATTTATTTGTTATATGGTCAGATTGACTCGAAGATGAAGGATGAGTGAATATATTTTGCTGTTGTTGTTGTTGTTGTTGTTGTTGATTAATTAGATTCTCACTTGATCCCCCGGGAGTCACATTCCCACTAGAGGCTGAAGACGTTGACAACAAATTTTTGGTGAGATTTGACACTTGAGGTTTATGGAAATTATTCGTTGACATAGATGAACTTGAAGAAGTTGAAGATAATGGGATGTGTTGGTTATTATTAGTTGAATCTAATATAGTTGTTGTTGCTGCGTTGTTATTGGTGTAATGAGTAGTAACAATAGTCATCTCTTTTACCCTGTAAATTAATTTTATGGTTGATTAAATTTGTTCGCTTGTTGGTGTTTGTCGAATTTTTTATTTTTTTTTATTTTTTTTTTCCTTGTGCCCTCTCTCTCTCGTTCGGCAGCGTGTGTGGGTTGGTGGTTGTGGGAACTTTTTTTTTTACTGTTTTGTATGTGCGTGGGCAGGTGGGCAGGTGGATAGGTGTGTTTGGAAAGTATGGGGATTAAGATAGAATAACAAGTAAATTTGTATTCAACCAAGTTCAATGGTTCAATTACTCTTGAAGTTGTTCAATCAATTGGAATGAAGATGATAATAGGGGGATACAAAATAGATCAATTCTTTTTTATGTATTTATTTTTGATCTTCAATATCGGAAAGGTAGTCCCACTCTAACAATTGGAATATATTTAAAATCCAGTACTAATTGATCTTTTGTGAAATGTTCAAATTAACCAACTAGAAAGAAAAGAAAAGGAAGACTAAAAGAAAAAAAGTAAAACTAAAAGAAAACCAAAACGCTAAGTTGTTTCTCTTCAATTTCAAGGCACACTTTATTGAAGTGGGTGACAATTAATCCAACTTCGAGTACAGCTGCCTTCGCTTTTTTTCAGTAAGAGATGGGAAATAAAAAATTTAAAAAATGTGATGCACATATTAGAGATGACATTTAATTGGGAGGAGATGACTGTATCATTACAACATTCATTAATTCCAATCCTATTGTTTCTATTCATCCAACATTGCCACCCTAATTTCCTTGTTGGAAGTTCAAATATTTATGTGTTTACATTTGAGTTATTAGTTGCCATTATAAAATTTTATATCTCTTCTTCTTCTTCTGCTTATTTCTCATTTAAGATTATAGCATTCGTCATATTACATGAAAACAAATATATAATTCTTGGGGTTATGCGCCCATTGGCCACGACCCAAATTGAAGAAGAAGAAAACAAAAGAAAACCAAATCAACATATCCAGAAAGAATAAAGAACGGAAAATCAATAAAATATTATAAAATGACAAATAATAATAGTTACAAAAAAGATCTATGAATACATTTCTTCTAATGATAAACTCATCAACTTCAATACTGCGCCGATTTCTGTCATTTTTTTAAATAACTTGATCACAGATCATTCACTTTTTGTATCCTTGTAATTACGGAAATCACACACATTCTGGTTTACAACGGAAATACTGCAAAAATACTTTTGTAAGAAGTGCATTATTTGAATCAATTGTAAACATACCAAATCACAATTTACCTAGTCAATTTTAATATTCCCTCTCCAAAGTATCTTTTTTGTACACCTTCTCCTTTATATATGTAAATATTTCTTTTGATCACTGTATTTCATAACCCCAACCGTTATTCGCTTAATTGAAGTCCCATGAGCTACCACATCGCAGAACCACCCCCTCTTCCTCCAACATAAGCCCTTTGAAATAAATCTCAGATGACATTTCTTTTGCCCCTCTCTCTCTCATTTATTTCATCTTGGGAAGCCATGATGAAAGAATGCAATAATTCGTAAAATTTAAGCTTTTCTTTTTATTTGTGGCAAAAATTTACTTCCTAACTTTTTCATCATCAATTTGTCTTTATTCATATAGCCGCTAATGTCTTATGTGTAAGAAGGGACAAGAAAAAAAAACATCTCGTGTCAATATATCACGTGAATAGCCATAAATTTGTACGTGTACATTATACTAAATGTTTGTATTATCACCACAAGATACTTCACAACTAAGAAGTAAAGAAAAAAAAAAAAAAAACTTCCAGAGGTTCAAACCCCATTTACTGAAATTTTTTACAGATCAATTATTTCAATAAACAAAGTTTTCTTGTGTTTTATATACAATTATGTCAACAGCATCGAAAATAACCCTTGGATTATCATGTACATTTGCAGTTGGAACATTTATATTTATAAATTATTCTCAACAAGCAGAACGAGAAGCTCTTAGACAAGGTCCAATTAAAGATGCTGCTCGTCAACAAGCTAAATTATTAGAAAAATCTCAAAAACAAATAGCTAATGAATTAGAACATAAAGAACAAATTGAATTAAGAGAAAAATTAATTAAATCTCAACCTTTAACTAATGAAATTATTCGTGGTGAAGAAGGTAAAATAATTCCACCTAAAGAATATTAAAAAAAAAAAAAAAAAAAATTGATTTGATGATCTTGATAATTTCTTATTTGTTGATCTGATAATTTCTTATTTGTTGGTTTAATTATTCAATCTTACAATGTTACTTGTACTTGTATATAGTTTTAATGTATGTGTTCTTGGAGACACCAGAGAGTGTATGTAATTAAAAAATTTTTTTTAATTTTATTGTCTCTGATGTACTATGATGCACAGGGTCTTCACCCTTGGTTTAATTTACAAATACTTCTCAAAAAAACAACCATATGATTCTAAATCAATAAAAAGTATAGAAGGAAAGTCAAGCTTTTACTGACTTACCAAAACGGTTCGTCAAAATTAAAAGATGTTATGATCAGTGGGATTAAAATATCAAGGCCAAAACTTTCTTCGAATCAAAGTATACTTTTATTGACAATTTAGCTTAGAATCCAGTTGTATATCTGAAGTATTCGATGAGTTAATTAAAAAAGAAGAAAGAAAGAAAAAAAAAGAGATGAAAGATTATTTGAAGGAAAAATTTTTTTTTTTTTTAATTGCATTCGTTCTGGTTGATTTCTTTGTATGATGAAAGAGAAAGAGACTGATTCGTTTTGTGTGTGTCGCGTGCGCCCCCTCTGTCGTGGTATAATTAATTACCACGAAACGTAATAATAATAATACTCCAACTCATTTCCATCTAATTTTTTCTTAAGAGCCCTGATTTATTAGTTATTGTTATATATTAGAAGCAATATGTTAGGTTCAAAAAAAATTTTTTTTTCTGTTTTTTATTTTTATTGCAATTATCTATAATTATCATTAGTATATATATATATATATATATATATATACTAGAATTAAGCTTCCATTGTACCAATTACGGTTTCTTCACCATATACTTCTTTATTATTTGTTTCATTAATTATAGAAAAATTTGTCTTTACTGGAATTTCTGATTTAACAACTCCAAAGTAATTAGAAGAACTAGGTGACCTTAAAATCGTTGATGATAATGATGATGATGATTTCTTATCTTGTTCAGATTCCACTATTGGTGAAGTAACTTCATGTTTTTCATAAATTGGAGGTTCATGGGAAATAGAACGTAAACGTCCATAATTCAATCGATTTTGACCTTCATATTCTTCTGTATCATCATCATCATCATCGTCGTCGTCATCATCATCATCTTCCTCATGTTGTTCATATGTGGTATTGTATCCATTTTTAAATTGTATCGACAGGGTTTCTTCATTTCGTTCTCCAAGCAGCAGCATCAGCACAGGATCACTATTTATTATTGGTGATGTAGTTGAATTATTTGAAGTTGGTGGAGAATATGGTGAATTTCCATTAACTCCTTGATCTGTCAGGGATTTTATTTTTGAATGTTGAATTATATGTCTTTGAACAGCTTGTTGGTGTTGATTTTGTATTGTTGTATTTCCAACATTTGTATTTTCATTCATTCCAATTAAAATACTAGCAGCTTCTAATAATTGAACTTGTTGATGTTTAGAAATTAATAATTTTTTAGTTACATTCCATTCAGGTGTATGTTCCCATAAATGTTTAGCTAATGAAGATATATGTTTATATCCTTTCCCACATGCTTCACATCGTAATTCCTCTTTTAATCTCCCAGTTTCTCCTTCACTTATTCTACGAACAACAAATTCTCTTGATAAAGTGGGTACACTTGCAGATAATGGTGGTGATGAAATGACTTGTACCGGTGATGTTACCTGATTATTTGTATGTATATGTGAATGAAGATTTTGATGTTGATGTTGATGGTTATGATGATTGTTGTTATGATGATTGTGTCGGGAATTATTTGAAGTATAACTATGATGGTGATGATGTGATTGATAATTTGATCCTATAGGAGACTGTTGTTCATGATGATGATGTTGATGTGCTTTAGAAGTGGTTGTGACTGTTGCTGATGATGATGTTGGTATAGTATAAGGAGTTACATTTGAATTTCTTCTACCATAATTAAACTGTGTTGATGCTGTCATTATTTCTCTTAACCTGTCGATAATATTACTTGATATTATTATTTTTTTTTTCTTTTATTTTCTTTCAAATGTGTTTCTACTTATAACTATTGGGTTGTTTATATCTCTGTTATTGTTGTTTGTATAATGATGATTTGAAGGATGGGATAGTTAATTTTCTTTGAGTTTTCATTATTTTCAGAGAGAAAAATTTTTTTTTTTTTTTTTTTTTTTTTTTTTTGGAGCGCAAGATGGTTAAAAAAATTTATGTTTATTCATTTTTTTTTTTTCTTTTGCATAAAAGTTAGAACAATCCCGGTCGGCCTACACGTTTTTTTTTACTTTGCCGCCTTAAACTGGTTGGTGAGACACGACATGACAGGGCGAGTTACGCCACACCTCGTATCTCCACGGGAAACCCAACAGCCAACTCTCATTCACATGAATCATCTAAAACTCCTCAATGATTATTGCCCAAGATATAATATTAAGGATTTTCTTATATGAAAAATAAGGATACAACATACACAGATTGCTTCTTACAGAATGTAAATATAATAACACTGTAATTATTAAAACATACTATTTAAATCAACAAAGAGCAAAAAATAATTTTATAAAAATAATCATCAAGCCAATATCAAATCAGCAGCAACAATAACCGTATTTTCCAATCTATTTTCTTGGAGATAATTCCAAAATTTCCTTTTTGATGAGGTTAGACAAGTCTGGAGAAACTTTAGCAAAATAAGCAATAACTCTGTCTTGAATTGGAGCATCTGCAGCAGAAGCATGAACAGCAACATTATGAGCCAAATGTTCTTGTTGGTTTGGATATTTCTTCAAAACATTCCATAATCCTAGAGCTTGTTTAAATTCAGCTGGAGTAGCTTTCCAGTGGAATGGAGTAGCAGCACCGTGCCAAACTTCTTGATCTTCTTGAAGGGAATATTGTCTAAATTCAAGTGGTTTATCAGATGCCAAATAGTTTGGATGACTACCCAAGTTACCATTGACATTCATAGCACCATCTCTCATATGTGGGTTAAAAACAGCACCAGTAACTGGACAGTTAACTGGAATTTGAGTATAATTAGTACCCAATCTGTGTCTATGAGTATCGGAATAAGAAAACAATCTGGATTGCAAGACTGGATCAGCAGATGGTTCCATGTATGGGACAGTATGAGCTGAGAGAAAGCAGCTTGTTCAACTTCAGCAAAATAATTCTTTGGATTTTCATTCAAAGTAAATTTACCAAATTTTCTCAATGGATATTTACCATGTGGCCAAACTTTAGTTAAATCAAAAACAGAAAAATCAGCTTCTTTAGCTTCAGCTTCAGTCATGGTTTGAATATAACATGTCCAAGATGGATAGTTACCAGAAGCAATATTCTTAAACAAATCTTCTTGAGCATAATCTGGGTTGGAACCAGCCAAAGAAGCAGCTTCTTCATTAGTTAAAGTCTTGTTACCTTGGTCAGTAATGAAATGAACTTGAACATAACGCCATTCACCTTTTTTATTAGACCATTTATAAGTGTGACCAGAATAACCATTCATTTCTCTATAAGAAGCTGGAGTACCTCTATCAGAAAACAAAATCATAACTTGATGAATAGATTCTTCATTAGAAGTTAAATAATCCCAAAACATATTGGCATCTTTCAAATGAGTTTCTGGGTTTCTCTTTTGGGTATGAATGAAATGTGGGAATTTAGATGGATCTCTAATAAAGAAAACTGGAGTATTGTTGTAAACTAAATCCAAGTTACCTTCTTCAGTATAAAATTTAGTTGCAAATCCTCTTGGATCTCTAGCAGTATCAGCAGAACCCGATTCACCACCAACAGTGGAGAATCTGGTGAAAATTCTAGTTTTTTTACCAATAGTATCTAAAAATTTAGCAGAACAAACATCAGTGATATCATCAGTAACTTCAAAAACACCATAGGCACCAGAACCTTTAGCATGAACAACTCTTTCTGGAATTCTTTCTCTATCGAAATGAGCCAAAGAATCAATTAAATTGAAATCTTGTAATAATAAAGGACCATGTTGACCAACTCTTTGAGTGGCGAAAGGTTCTGGGATTGGTTGACCGTTTGAGTTTGTGTATGTTGGAGCCATTATGAAATATTAATTCTATTTGAAATAATGAACAATTGCAAATAATTCAATGAATTGATCTAAAATTAAAAAAAAAAAGAAAAGGAATAGAAATTTTTTTTTTTAGTAATCAATTGAATCTTATTTGGTAAGATCTCAAGGGGTATTTATAGTTTTTAAAAAATATAAAAATTTCATATCAATCTTTTTAGGCGGGGGTTGAAAAAAAAATAAAAGTTTTAATTTGTATACTACATGAGGAGCAGGAAGAGAGGAGTAAGTCGCGCCAAATATTTCATGTGGTCTTAAATCTCACTAATCATTTAAAAATTCCAGACTTGGTTTTAAAATAAAAGAAAAAAATTCTGGTACATACAATAATAATTATGGCCATAACCTCCCCCCTTAATTGTGTATTATTAATATCCTAATTGATGTTCTTGTTGCTATTGTTCAATGATCCTGGCTTAGTGAAATATACTTTTCTGTGGTTTGCTCAGCAATTGTAAAATCTTTTTGTATTAGTTATAACTTTAACGTCATTGGCTACAAATAGCAATTTGAGTGATTTCTGGGGAAAGAGGAAGAAAAAAAAAAAATTATTATTGACATCCGAAAAAAGTAAGTTGTTCCTCGGTTTATCTTTCAATTAATCTTAAATTACTTCATGTTTTTTTGATTTACACACGCACGCATTCATGGAGTTACATTACATTACCCATATTAATTATTAAACCTCGTTGTATAAATGATCATCACTTAATTTAACCAATCAATATTAAGATGGATCATCATTTGATTCACAAGTAATTAGCTCATTTTTTTTTTTTTTTAATTTGCTTAACTTTAATGTACCACTCCTCTATTTGGTTAAAAACAATGCAATAGCAACGTTTGTAAGTAATAAATGAATCATTTAATTCTTGAATATTTTTGTTTGCTCTAATATTTTTCTCAACACTGACGTTGCGTTTTTTTTTTTTTTTTTCTGTTTCTCGCGGTGTTCCCCGTTTTTCTGGGACGCATTCATCAGTCGACTTCTAATTGTAGAATATTATTAATCAATTTATGGGTCTAGAAACCACCACTGCGGATTTTTTTTTACTTCTTTTTAATTCACAGGACACAAGTTGATGGGATTTATTTCTCCACTCTCCATGGCAACTCTCAAACTTTTCCTTTATTCCTATTTTAATATTTTGTGTAAAATTAAATAATCAATACCCGAAAACTGCGAATTATACGAATCATGTGGATAGCAGCGTATGATTATTCCACACGTGACATCTTTTTTGATTTTAATTTTAATGTTTTTGCAACACATATATTATATACTCTCATATACAGGTTGATCTATTTTTTTAAACTTTGTCTCCATTCATCAAATTCTTTACTTATTATATCACCATTTCTTAAACTTTGATTCATTTCATCACTAGTTTCACTAAGGGTAAATGATTTTCTAACTGGATCATATTTTAATCTATAACTTTTACTTTCATCATTTTTATCAATAGAATTATTTATCCATTCAACAACTGCACCATACCATTTTAAAGCATTAGTACAATTAATTTTTCTACCACCATTTGAAATTCCAGTTTTTGGATTTGGAGGATCAGTTAATGGATTATTTTTAATTAAAAGTGGGATTTCTTCAGTATTATAAAATTCCACATTTCTTAATAATAAATTATCATCTCTAAATCCATAAATTATTTTACCAACTCCCATTAAAAAACATTGACACCAAGTTTTAAATAATTTTTTTTCAAAATTTATAACTTGCATATTATTTTCAATAATTCTACTGGTTTTTAATTCAACATAATGATTTAATCTTTTTGATGATTCATCAGGTAAATAATCCCAACAACAATCAATTTCTCCAGCTAATGTAAGTTTAACTTGTCCAATTCCTGTTTTAATTACAGAAAGATATTGTTCATAATTATTTGTTGATTTCTTGGTACGTGATTCTATAATTGATCTTGATACTTGACTCCATGGTTTTGGAATTGTAGCAATTGTTTCAAATTTATATCCAGAATATTCACATTTTTTAATATATTGATATTTTTCAGGAGTATTTGTCAGTTTTATACGTTCTTCTTGTTCATTTCTACGTTGAATTTCTAAATCAATATCAAAAGAAATGAAAATTTGTCCATCATATGCTAAAACATAAAGATCTAATGGATCAGATAAATTATATGGTATACTCATGATTTTAGTCATAATTCCTCTAAATGTAATTATATCACTTGATATTTTCTTTCCTTCTTTTAATTCATATTTTTTTATAGCTTTTAAAAGATATTCAAATGGACGCATATTATCTTCTTCAGGAATTTTTTTAAATTTAGAATATCCTGATTGTAAATCAATTCCTTGATCAATAGATGAATCAGGTAAATAATAATATGACATTGCTTCAGTTTCTGCATTTTCATAATGATATTCCCCATTAATATCCCGATAATAAGTAAATAATTCTCGAGGTTGTTTTAAAGCAGTTGTTTTAGCCCTTGTATTTAATGGAAGTGATTTACTACTCATAATTTTATAATTAAGAAACTTCTTAAAGTTGAGTTGTTGTCTTTATTACATTACTTCTATCATAGATGAGGTTTTTTTTTTTTTTTTACGTCCTTCTTCTTCTTCTTTTCCATCCATCTTGGATTACCACCATGATAGTCGTGTCATGTTCAATATTTCTCACTAACAAGAAATCTCACTCCCAATTCAATCAAATGGAAGAACGAAAAAAAAATTTCATCCTCTAATATCAAAATCAAACCGCTACATACTTATCTCTTAAAACTGTATCAACCACCAATATTATAAGAATATGTCTGCTGTCAAAGGAGCATTAGTTAAATTAGTAGTTGAAGCAGGAAAAGCCGCCCCTGCTCCACCAGTTGGTCCAGCATTAGGTTCAAAAGGTGTTAAAGCCATTGATTTTTGTAAAGAATTTAATGCTCGTTCATCAATTTATAATGGAAATATTCCAATTCCAGTAGTAATTCAAGTTAAACCAGATAGAACATTTACATTTGAAATGAAATCTCCTCCTACTTCTTGGTTATTATTAAAAGCTGCTGGTGTTGAAAAAGGTGGTGGTGTTGGTTTAAAAGAACCAGTTGGTAAAGTTTCTTTAAAACATGTTTGGGAAATTGCTAAAATTAAGAAAACTGATGATAGACATAAAAATGTTGATATGAAAGCTATTGTTGGTGCTGTTATTAGTACGGCAAAACAAGTTGGTATTGAAGTTGTTGCTTAAGAAAAATAGTAAATTTGTAATGTAATGTTCATGTATATAGAGACAAAGAGACAGGGGATAAGTGGAATGTATAGTTATTTTTAATTCAATAAAAATTTCGAAATAAAATTTTATTTAATAGTATAACAAATGATTATATAAACAAATTAACAAAGAATAAGTCAAACCCCAAACTAGATAAAGCCCCCATTTTTTTTAACTAATATATATACACAAGTGTCTATAATTCTGCAGGAACGGAAAATGTAATGATAAACTTATTTCTTTTTATTTTTTTCTTTTTCAAATGCTGCAATATGAGCTTTTGATTGATCAACTTGAGTATGTTCATGATCTTCACATTTCAAAACTTCATAAATATTTGAACCAGGATAGGTTTCTTCAACAGTACACATATTTACAGATTTTAACCAAGAATCATTAAATACTTCATCAATTGTAATACGACATGCAGGAGCCAATTCAACCATACGACCAATAACTCTTCTACAATCTTCTGGCAATGCTAATAATAATCTATTAGCTCCAGTTTCACTAGATGTATGATCCTTTCCATTAGGTGTTTTTGCATCAACTGGTGGCGTACTATTTGGCTTAGATGTTTCAATTGATTCAGTTACAGCTTTTGGAATGGCAGTGATTTCATCTTCCAAAGCTTCACTAATATCTTGTAAATTATTGATACCATTACCACTTCCATTACTATTTGATTTTTCCATATCATTAGGAGTTTTCTTTAACATTTCTGAAATTGGAATAAATTCCCCCCTTGTTGCAAATAATTTGAAACTTGAATCAGATAATTTAGGAACTTTCCAAGGAAATTTCTTCAACATCATACAACAATAAATAATTGCAGCTGACCAAACATCAACTGGTCTTGGATCATATTTATTAAACACACAAACTTCAGGTGCCAAATAAGGATCTGATCCAACAATACCTTGAGCTTCAATTAATGTCTTGGTAAAAGGATATGAAAAAACCACAGCAGAACCAAAATCAATGATTTTAACAATACCTCTCTTGTCAATAACACAATTATCTAATTTTAAATCACGATGGGCTAATCCCATAGAATGTAAATAATGAATACCCGCCAAGATTTGTTTAAAACAACAATTAATTTCTTCACGGGACATTTTATTAGACATGACAATGGCAAATAAATCATAATCACAATATTCCATAACTTGATAAATACGCTCATTTTCATAGCAAATTTCCACTGTTTCAATAATATTTGGATGTTTTAAAGTAGATCCAATACAATATTCACCAGTGATTTTCTTGGCATAATCACGCTTGGATTCATTTTGATATTTTGCTCTAAATTCTTTAACTGCAAAGGTTTTACTATCAGCCACTCTAGTAAGTAATTTAACTGATCCACCAGCACCAGCTCCTAAATCTTCACCATATTTACTATATCTTTTAGAAAATGGTAATTGTTGGGATCCATTAACAATTCCCAGAACAGATTGACGTCTTTCTTGATAATTGATTTTATTCTGTAACGTAGAACTACGACTAACTGATGAAGAAGTTTGCATAGTATAACTATTATTGATACTTCCTGGAGAATGTGAATATGAAGCATTTGAAGTAGTCGCACTAAATGTTGTAGGGGTATTAAATCCACTATTAGCTGGAATATTCATCGCATTAATATGAGAACTTGAACCTGCCGATCTTAATGAAGAAGACAAATTCAGTACTTGAACTGGTTGCAGTTGGGCTGTTGGGGTTGATTTTTTGAAAAATCTTTTTAAATTAGCCATTGAATTATGTCTTGTTGGAACACTACTATTGGCAGAAAATGATAAATTGGAGTCTGCTGAAGATAATGAATTTGGAGATGAACCTGTCAAAACAGAATCGCGATCTTGATAAGAATTATTATAAAATGCTCCTAAATCAGTACTTGAATCTTTTCTAGCTGCTGGTTTGTTTTTTGATGAAAATAAAAATGATAACCCCGTCTGTGAACCTGATCTTTGTGAAGTGCTTAATTGAATTGCTTGAGCTTGTGCATGAGCTTGAGCAACTCTTTGTTTGGAGATAACAAATCTAGAATCAATACTAGATGCATTCACTTGTGGAGATTGGATATGTATCGAATTAATTGGTTGACCGTTTGGTAAATTTGGAATGTGTGAAGTTGAAGAAGTATTGCTATCATTGGTATTTAAAGAAGAAAATGAACCTTCACGTTGAAGAGGCTGAACACCATTACTCGATGCTGAATTGTTACTTCCATTAGTATGACTATTTGAGCCACCTCTACCACCAGGTGCGGAATAAGGAATAGAAGTGGACAAACTTTCACCACCAACAAAAAATGAAGAATGACTAACTGAATTATTTCTAATGTTTCTTGGACTGATTAAATTTGGTCTAGGTGCATTTTGAAAAGCTTGATTACTTGAAAATGAATTTGAAGATTGTCTTGTAAATGGAGAAGTTGGGGTAATTGAAGATGAAGTAGATGGGAATGGTTTGTTACTTGGAGAAGTTGACGGATCAAATCCATGAATCACTTGAGGTCCCTGATTGTCAGTAGTTGTATCTATTGGTGGTGGTTTTGGTTTTGATGGGTTGATACCTATTCCTGAAGTGGCTGAATTTTCTGGTGTATCGGATTCCACTCCCGGAGCACTACCATTTAATGAAACTTCTGATGGATTTTTAGATAGCACAGGGGTGGTTAGTGTTGAACTAGATTCATGAAGTAACTTCGTTAACGAAGAAACAGCATATGGTTTAGTATCAGTAGACATTTTTATGGATATTTAATGGCTAGCAGTGTGGTTTTTTTTTTTGTTTTATATTAAGGTTTATCAAATTTTAGATTAATTTTTCGTTCGCTACGGTTCGTTGAATTTTGATTTTCAATATTCGTCGCTTTTTTTTTTCTTTTCGCAGTGGGTCCGGAAGCAGGGTACGTTGAAGCGAAAATAGGGGGGGCAGGAAAAAGGAAGAAAAAATATGGCAACCAACTGGATTGGAATTAGATAACACTGATTTATTGTGAAGAATAACTAAAACAAAAAGGATTCAACTAGACTGTTTGTTGAAAAAAGAAAAAAGAGAAATCAAAATTCGAAAAAAAATTAATAAAATTCTTTTTTTTTAATTAATTAATTGATGATAGCCGGTTATAAATTAAATTTTAAATAAACTGTAGGTACAGTCAGTAATGACTGAAAAAAATTGCAGGCAGAAAAAGAGAGAAAAAATAATTTTTTATGAAACTGAGATAATTTACTTTGATTTAATTTGTTTGTGATAAGAAAATAAAAATCTCTCAATTCAACACGAGATTTTATTTTTCTCACTAAAATTCGTTTTGTTATCGATGGGAATCACTTACCGCGAAAGATTTATCCTATTCCAACATATAGTAAAATGTACTATACAAACCTCATCCATATATATAATCAGAGTACACTCTGGTAAACTATCCAAATGATCTAATTATGATTAATGATATTTACCTAGATCTAGTTTTTATTCAATCTGACTTTATTATCTTCCTGATCGCTGAGAGAAATCTAGTTGCTTTCCCCTTCCTAGCCCCGGAAATCTTCCGATCTCTTAGCGGATCAATTACTTTTTTTGGTCTTCCCCCCAACTTCTCTCTATTATCCAATATATAAACAAGGCATTAAACCTATAGGCAAAAAAAAATAGACAATGTTGAATGTATTGGCAATTGGGCCCCTAGAATTTAAGCTTAATAGAACCTTACCTCCGCAGTTGAGATCATAGAGATGAGGGGGGACTTTGTGACTACGAATGGTATCTGAAACCCAACAGAGGGGGAGCTAAAAAAATATCCCCATGCACACGCACACACACACCTTCTCTCTATGGGAAGAATTACATTTTTTTACCGAAGCGAAGCTTAATATATGTGTGCATTTTTTTAACTTACACTTTGGTATGTACACATTTCTATACCTTTTTAGATTTTCTTTTACCTTTATTGGACTTTTGTTTTATAGCTGTAGTCTTGATATTACCAACATTCTTTAAGGTTTGTTCATCAGGAAATAATGGCATATCATCAGAGTTTCCACCACCAATTCCAATTTGATTTCTTAATTCATTTAATTTATATTGTAATTCTTCTGGAGTCTCTGGTTTAATATTGATATCTTTTTTTCTATCCATTTCTTTCTTCTTTTCTATATCTGATTTATTAGCTTGTTCGTGTTTTTTACGTTCAATTGCTGATTTCATTTCTATATCTTTGATCAATTCTTCAGTTTTCTTAAATATTTCCTGTTGTAATTCATCATCAGTATATTCTTTTCTTGCCTTTGTCATTATTTTACATTCTTGAATCAAATTACCTCCTTCAAGTTTCATTAAAAATGGAGCAAATAATGCAAAATAAAATGATTGTGCTCCTTGAGATCCACTTTTAAGGAATAACCACCAAATTGGAAACATAATCAAATATAATAACAATCCCCATATAGTACCCATTGAAATAAATCTTCTTGTTGATGGAGTTCTAACTAATCCTGGATTAACCATATTAATACGAACATTACATGGAGTCTGATCTTTTCGTTCATATGCCATTAAATGACGTTGATATTCTTTTGCAAATAATCCCAATAATAATTTAGAAGTTCCATAAACTTTCCAAGGTTGATTTTTAGGATATTGTTTATTTTGCCATAATAAATCATTCATATCAACATCTCCTAAATTTTGTGATGAACAATTTGCAATCAATACTCTAACATCTCTATCAGGAGGTTGTACTCTTAATGATGGACCCAATAATGTTAATAAATGAAAATGAGCCAAGTAATTTATTCCAATTTGACTTTCAATTCCATCCACAGTGACTTGTCTTGTATTACCTCTTGGAATACATTCAGCAGCACAACAAATTACTCCATCTAATCTTCTTGGTGGAGTATTATCTAACCATTTGGTTGCAAATTTTCTAACACAATAAAGAGAATTCAAATCACATTCTTCAGCATAAATTAATCCATTATTAGTTCTATCACGTAAATCTTCAATATATTCAGCTAACCATTGATCATTTGTTCTTCTAGTTAATAATATCAATTGTGCTCCTCTTTTACCCAATTCATAAACAATTTCTGCTCCAATACCACTTGTTCCTCCTGTAATGATAAATACTTTACCATGCATATCACGTTCCCAAGTATTAGTTGCACCTCGAAAATAATATTTGGTACCCACAAGAGCTGCTAATATTGGAATAACAACAGGACCATATTCTTTAATTTGATCCCAATACGGAATAATTTCTGGTCCATCAAATACAACACTAGTTAAAAAGTTCACTGGCATGATGATGGGATTAACAATGGCGTTTAATAGGTTATTGATCTGGAAAATTTTTTTTTTTTTCTAGTTTATTATATTTGCTGGTCTTTAAAGTGCCACCTAAGAAATTCGCCCTAACTTAACGCGCATCCCTCGCGTAACTGACCCGACCTCTTGTACACCAAAAAGATTTCACTCGCTCTTCTTGCAAATCGAGACTGCGATGTGCGAATACAGCTTTTTTTTTGGAATTTTTTTTTTTTTTTCAGTCAAACCATTATTCATCTCATCACTAATATCAACTTACAAATTAATAATGGATGAAATAGTATTTTACATAGGTCAAGGAGATCCAACTGATAAACATAGTCAAGAATCATATGGTTATGTCACCTCAATTCATTCATCTAAACAATATGCATCATTTCGTCAAGCAGATTCTCACATAAATGGAACTGCCATCACTGGTATAGGATTAGGTGAAAGAATATTTTGTGGTGTTCCTAATAAAGCATTAATTAATGTTTATTCTTGGGGTAAAGAAAGTATTGATCAACGTATTCCTGTTCCTGAAGAATTAACCTGTATGACAATAATCAATCATCCAAAAACTGAAGATGATGATATACATGCGGTACCAAACTATAGAGTTCCTTGGTTATTAGTTGGTGGATCAAAAAGTGGGAAATTATATATATGGGAATTAAACTCAGGGAATTTATTATGTGTTAAAGATGCTCATTATCAGGGAGTTACTGTAGTTAAAAGTTCTAAATGTGGTACATTTTTAATTACTGGTGGTGAAGATGCTAGATGTATAGTATGGACATTAAATGAATTAATTTCTATTTATGATAAGTCTGATCATGTTATTAAACCATATTGGCAAATTACCGATAATACCTTACCTATTACTGATTTAATTTTAAATGATGTTAATATTCTTAATGATTTAAAATTATACACCACCTCAAAGGATAATACTGTGAGAATTTATGATATTATGACCAAATCATTATTGACTACATTTATTTTACCTGAATCTGTTGAATGTATAACCAAAGATCCATCAAATAGAGCAATTTATGTTGGTTTAGCCAATGGTCTTATTAGAACAATTCCATTATATCAAATAAATCCTCATACTTCAGTATTAGAAAGTATTGGTGGAATGAATAAAATCATCACCATTGATCAAGATCCAAATTTAAAAAATACTTTTGTTCCTCATCAACAACAACAAGCAGGTACCACTGATGGTAAACCAATATTGGTTACTAAATTGGAAATTTCATTAGATGGTACAAATATAATATCGGGAGATTCTCAAGGTAGAGTATTTGTTTCTGATACTGTTACTAAACAAGTTGTTAAATCATTTAATCCTTGTAATTCATCAATTTCATTTATTTCTGTTGATACTATTCCAAATGGATTTGATTTATCCTCAGCCACTACAGTCAAGACTAATAAGGATAAAAAACATAGAATGATTCCTAATTTCAAAAGAGTTTTGGCAAGTGTGAATCCAGAAGATCATCAATTAGTTTTAGATATTCCAGGAAAGATCCAATCTGATGAAAATGATAACTTTGAATCATGGTTAAATAATAAACAATTGGAAGAATTGGAATTTAAGAATCTTTCAGGTATAAATTCCACAGTTAAACTAGTTAATAATAATACAACAATATCTAATAATAATAATGAACTTGAAGAGAAATTACAAAAAGTATCTCAAGCTTATACTGAATTAAGAACCAAACATGAAGAATTAATTAAAGAACACGCTAAATTATTAGATAAATTATAAAACACACACATATACATATATAATATTAATACAAAATGAGAAAAACCAAACAAACAAACAAACAAACACACACAGTAAAAACACTTGAATAATTAAAAAAAATATATAAAAGAAAAGTTAAATCCTTCCCGATGTTATTTTCCTACATGACCCACTCTTCTCTAATTATTTATTAGAAACATTGAAACCCATTAAACTAATTCCTTTCAGGTTAATACCAGTATCATTAATCTTTTTCTTCTCCTTTGATCGACTTCTACCTCTATTATCTTGTTCATTAACCAAATTTGCCAATTGATGACGAGTTATTAATCTAGGTTCATCATGATTTTGAAATTTATTCCCATTAGATACTTGATGAATTGGTCGATCTTTAGATCTTGATCTATATGGATAAGGTGAGATTGATCTTGACGGCAGTCTTGATCTTGTTTGTGTAAGAATAGGTGTTGTTGATGATGCTGATGCTGATGATGATGATGACAAGGTGGTGGTTTGCCTACTTGGTGATATGTTCATTGATTGGATATGAAACTTATCATTCAAAATATCATATTGAAACTTGAATTTTTTTTTTCTCTCTCTCTGTGACATTTACCCTTAATTAAATTAAAGCAAAAAAAAATTTGTTCTTCTCTTCTCTTCGCTTCTCTTTCTCTCTTTGTTTTGTTTCTTAGATTACATAGATTTTTATTTTATTATTATTTTTTTTTTCTTCTCATCTCAGGTTTAAGAGGAATACTATTTTGTTTAATACAGTACAACGGGGAAAGTAATTACATAACATTAATAAATCATGTCAGATACAACAGCAACAACAACAACGACAGCTAAACTTTCTAAGAAAGAAAGAAAAGCTCTTAATTTCCGTAAATCAAAAGATGAAAGAGATGCAGAAAAATTAGAAAGAAAAAGAAAACTTGAAGAGGAAGAAGAACAAGAAGAAGATCAAAAATCTACCACTACACCCAACAAAGAAGAAGAAGGAGATGATCAACCAAAGAAAAAGAGAAAAACAAGAAGAGGTAAAAAAGGAAAAGGAGTCAATGGAGGAAAAGGACCAAGATTTATATTATTTGTGGGTAATTTACCATATGATATTCAACAAGTTGAATTAGTTTCACATTTTAAAAATAGTAATCCTGATAGAATTAGAATTCGACAAGATAAAGGAATTGCATTTTTAGAATTTGATAATGATACTCAAGAAATTCAAAGTAAAATGGAATTAGCTTTACGAATGCATCATAGTGAATTAAGACATAGAAAAATTAATGTTGAATTAACTGTTGGTGGTGGTGGAAATTCAGAAAATAGATTAACCAAATTAAAAGAAAAGAATGAAAAAGTTTATGAAGAAAGAAAGAAAAGAATTCAAGATGATAAAAAGAATAAAAATAATAAGAGCAAGACATCCAGTGGTCCACCACCTAATGTTCATCCTTCCAGAGCTGCATTATTTAAGTAATTGTGTGTATATACTGTATATATCAATTTCTGTATCAAGTCAAGCAAAATAGAATATTATTATACGAATAATAAAGCAAAAAAAAAAATAAATGTCTGTAATAATAAGAAATATAACTATATATATATATAAAAGTTCAAAAGAAATAGGGCCGTAACAAGAATGGAAAAATTGGATGTATGCTTTTTAACATAATGACATAAGGAAAAAAGTACAAAATAAAGAAACAAACAAAATTGAATGATTGTGATACATATCAGTAAATGAACCAAAGACAAAAAGTTGGACTCCCTAATATATATCTCTATTATCAACATAATGAGAATAATAATCTCAGATTATTATTAAGAATTTCAGATCCATACATGTTTTTTACAATATAGTACATTTCTTAGCCTTTCTAATTTTTCTTTTTTTAGTTGTAGAACCACTATCAATTCCTCCAGCACCAGCTCCATAATTTTTATCTGATGAATTAATACTTTTATTATTAACATTACTAGTATTATTAACTCCCATTCCAGGCACACTATCAGTGATATATTCGTTTTTATTTGTATTTGGAGGGTCCAATACTGCTCTTATAGCATAATCAAAGATTTCTTTAACTCCAACTTGAGTTGCAGCAGAACATTCCATATATCTAATTGCTCCTATTTCTTTAGCTAATTTATTACCTTGTTCAAGTGTAGTTGGTTTCAAATTACGAGCAGTTAATTCATCCAACACATGCAAATCATCTCTTAAATCAATTTTAGTACCAATTAATAATATCAAGATATCTTTTGGACAATGATGTAATATTTCTGGTATCCATTTGGATTTAACATTTTGAAATGAATCAGGACTTATTACTGAAAAACAACATAAAAATATTTCAGTTTGAGGATAAGATAAAGGTCTTAATCGATCATATTCTGATTGTCCTGCGGTATCCCATAATCCCAATTTAATAGGTTCCCCATCAATCATAACCGAAGCAGAATAATTGTCAAATACGGTTGGAATATAATCATTCGGAAAAGTATTGGTGGTATATGAAATTAATAAACAAGTTTTACCAACTCCTCCATCTCCTACAACAACTGATTTAATACTTCTCATGATAAATGTCTTTTGTTTATGTGTATATATGCTAATAAATTGATTTTGAAGTTGTCTATTAGAACTAATATCAACTTGAATTGGTTGGCTCGTAAATTGGTTCTGTCTCAATTGCTTATATAAAAGAAAAGAAAATTCTTTCCTGTTTCGTTGTTGCTGTCTTTTGGTTGTAAGATTTTTTTTTTTTCCAAGGGTCAAAATTAAAACAAAACGAGGAAAAAAAAGTTTTGTCTGGATTTTTCTTGAACGATAGACTATATGCAGTATGTCCTTTTTTCAGTCTAAATTTTTTTTTTTTTTTTTAGTTTTATTACTTTCTGATTTGTAATGAAATTGGTTTTAAATATATTTCATTGGATTATACATTAAACTTCATTGACAAGACTAAATAGAATTATTGGTAACCATATAAAAAAATCACTATTCGTGTATATAAGGAGAAAATTTCAAGTGGTAACTTAACGCAACAGTTCCATCCCCCACCCTCCTTCTTTGTTACTCGTCTCTTTTTTATTGTTCTCGGTTAAATAGGTTGACTTTTTTAAATTGTACAGGGTTTTTCTAATACCACAAATAAACGGCTAAACGAGCGTGTACCTGTACTCAATATATATAAGGTAAGACATGTATGACATAGAACCCTATGATGACTTCATTTTGTAGGTAACTTTAAATAAACCATTTAAACTGTTTCTAATATGTTTGTTGTTGTGAGTTAATTGTAGGAGATAATTGTAGGAGATATTCTTGCTTTTGATTAAAAACACAGTTGAATAATTTATATGCAATTTCGTAAAATTTTATCAATAAAAAAAAAAAATAGAATTTATATAAAAACAACTTTTAATATTCAATGAAGCGAACTATTAATTTGAGAATTGATTACGAATGATTTTATTATTGGACTTAAATATGCTTGGTGTATTATGTGGAATAATAATAATAATATGATCATGAGTGACAATCCAAAGAAACATTGGGGATTTTCATAACCTATTTGTATCATGACTGTTTTGTTTTGAGTTTCACAGTTACTGTTTTTAATTACATAGACATATAATCTTATAGAATATTCAGCAACCATTATAAACAACAATCAGAATGAAATGTGTCAAAATTTAAAAATTTTTTAGATTTCTTGTTGTGACAATCACTGAAAGATAAGGAGAGAAATTAAGGTCTTAATTATTAATATTTCATCTAAAAATGTTAAATTACTGGTCGATCTATTACGTGTGTTGGTGCTGTATATTTGTACAGAAATCAATTTAATTGTACATTTTACATATGCACAACTCCAACAATTTTGTATAATAGTCTAGAGTGGAGGAAATACGCCAGGTGTTGGTGAATATTCATATCCGTTACAAATTTGAAAATCCTCGAGTATTTCTTTCTTTTAGTAGACAGATGAGTTCAATATGCGGAAAATTACAAATAGAACTCCTAAACAAACAACCAATGCTTATGTAGTTTGTGAAATACAACATCCCTTGGAACATTTGTTCATACATTCATTAAAAGAAAATTCTCACCAAAATCACAGAAGTCAACTACCATGGTATCAGTTTCTTCAAAGATGATGAATTCATGATATACACATATAGAGTATACAATGTTCAACGCCGCTTGTATATAACCTATTCTTAACCTTCGCTTGTTGCATACAATTTTAATTTTAATTTTAATTATTCTTATTAAACTTTTGTATCATGGGACACATACCCCGGAGATCTACTGAAAAAAAAAGAATGAGAAATTACACTGACAAACGAAAATTGACATTATTAACGACCCAAAATATTTATTATAAGTATTGGTTTCTTTTTTTTTTTTTTTTTAGCAGCATTAATTTAGACAGCCAAGAAAGCAAAGACAACTTGACACATTTGGTTTCGAAACTTCAATAATGTTTAGACAATTGCCCAAAGTACGGTATCTTCATACATCCAAAGCGTTATCTTCAGATTTTTCTCATGTTGTTATCGGAGGTGGAGTTGTAGGTACAGCAATTGCTGCCGAATTACAAGAACAACAAGGAAATGAAGTATTGCTAGTTGATAAGAATGAGCAGTTAGGTATGGAGACAACATCTAGAAATTCAGAAGTTATTCATGCTGGGATTTATTATCCACCTGGTTCATTAAAATCAAAACTTTGTATTGCAGGTAAGAATAAAATCTACGATGCTTGGGCAAAAGGAAAATTTCAAGTACCGTTGAAGAGGTGTGGAAAATGGGTGGTTGCTCAAGATGAAAAAGAAGCTGAATATCTTGAAAAAATAAAGAAAATTAGTGATGAAGTTGAAGTTCCAGTTAATTTTGTGACACCAGTTACAGTAAAGCAAAAATATCCCTTGATTAGAGCAGAATCAGCAATTCTTGAAAGTCCAACTACCGGTATTATATCTGCTCATGATTTTACTCTTTTCCATCAGTCTAGATTTGAAAATAGCGATGGTACCCTTGGTTTAAATACTGAATTAAAAAACATTGAATATAACAAGGCAAGTTCAAACTACACATTAACTTTACAATCTGATTCTGGTCAAATGGAAGTAACTTCAGATAATGTGGTCAATGCAGCTGGACTTTATGCACCTGAAGTTTCCAATTTGTTATTACCTCAAGAAAGACACTACCAGGGATATTTTGCCAAAGGAACTTATTTCAGTTATCTGCCTGAAAAACCAATAGGAAAAGTCACTGATGTATTGATATATCCATGTCCTAATCCAAACGCTTCGTCATTGGGTACACATTTAACATTTGATTTGGGTGGCCAATTAAGATTTGGACCGGATTTAGAATGGTTAGATATTAAAAAAGCGGATGATATTGATTACACACCGAACCCTAAAAACTTAATCAAGGCTTATGAGGCTATTAAAACATATTTTCCAGCCGTTACTCCTAATTCATTACATCCTTCATATTCTGGTGTCAGACCAAAGATTTTTTCATTAAATGAAAATTTTGCCAAATTTGCTGATTTTGTTATTAAAGAAGAAGACGGATTTCCTGGGTTTGTTAATCTTTTGGGTATTGAAAGTCCTGGATTAACTGCTTCTTGGGCTATTGGAGAATATGTTAGAGATATCTATCACAAATAGAATTGGCATAATAATTACAAATATACTTTTTAGATTTGACTAAAAGACATTACTAAAGCTTAATAGTCATAATTAATAAATATTCATAATGCACAGCATGTTATAATTCGATATTCCGTAACCAATGCGCCTTCCGGATATTGAGGAACGGGTGATTTTAACTGTACTAAATACGGAATTGTCGTTTTTTCTCTTATTTTCCGGGGGGAAATTGCCCTTCAGATACGGAACAGATGGAACAGATAAAGTATATTTTCCTGATCCAATTCGTACCTTTAATCATAGAAATAATATAAATAGACACTGAAACAGCCTTTCAAGCTTTGAATTATGTTTTCTTTTTGAGTTCAGTATCAATTATACAAATAATTTCCATCTAACATTACCTCCCAATTACAGAAATATGAGTTCCAATACCGCTACCAATGCCACTACTACAAATTCTACTCCATCTAAACATGAAGGAGTACGTGGACATGTTGATGAATTCAATAAAAATTTTGTCAATTTCTCCAAAAATATACATAATGGTTTACATAAAGGTGCTGATAAAACTTCTCATAAAGTTGCTGATGGTACCAAGAAGGTTTTCAAACATGATAATTAAATAAATTTGATTATCATCAAGATTATATATATATATATATATATATAACCTGTTTATGCATTACGATTAATTAATTTTAATATATAATATTAATTCTTATGTCTATACATGTATTCTTTTGGATGTTCCAGAATTTATCTCATCTTCATTTTCTCTTTTATTACTTGATGATTTTTTAGGTAAATTTTCTGGTTCGGTAGGTCTTGGACTTTCTGTAAAAAAATCATGTAGTAATGCTTGAGTAGAATCACACCGTCTACTAGGATCCAATTGTGTCATAGAAATTAACAAAT
Organism: Candida sojae; assembly: GCA_013177575.1. Classification (NCBI taxonomy): domain Eukaryota; kingdom Fungi; phylum Ascomycota; class Pichiomycetes; order Serinales; family Debaryomycetaceae; genus Candida; species Candida sojae. The sequence continues at coordinate 1,423,209 of WWPN01000005.1, read as the reverse complement.
CAAGTGCCTTTTCCGTGGCAGCACTAAATCTTGATCTTATTTCTTGTCTTGAAGGTGGAGGATAAACATGTAATGAATTATACATAGGTAAACTGGAAACATTCGGCCAAATTTGTTCAGTTGGAGTACCATATGCTCTAAATGTAACATCTAATTGATCAACATCATCTTTGCCTGCCAAATAAGGAATACGTAACATCAATTCTGCAAAGATTATTCCAATTGACCAAATATCAACAGCACCAGTATAATGTCTTGCTCCAAATAATAATTCTGGTGCTCTATACCATCGGGTTACTACATTCGATGATAAATCTTCATTAGGATTACCTAAAGCTCGGGCAAGACCAAAATCAGCAATTTTAAGTTGTCCATCTGGGGCAAGTAATAAATTATTTGGTTTTAAATCTCGATGTAAAATAAAATTTCGATGGCAATGATGAATCCCTCTTAATGTCATTAATAACCATGATTTTATATCAGATGATTTAAAAACTATTGATTTATCTTTAATTAAAACTTCTAGATCACAAGGTAGAAATTCTAAAACTAAATTTAAATTATTAGTGGCTGAAAAAACATCAATTAATTCAATAACATTAGAATGTTTTAATTCTTGTAAATATTTAACTTCTCTTAATGCAGACATATCTAATCCATCTTTAAATAATCCTGTTTTAATTTCTTTAATGGCAATTTTACGTTTGGTGGAAACTTGTTTTCCTAAATAAACCACGGCATATGTACCTTCACCTACTTTTCTTTCCTTGGTATAATTCAGTACTTGAGGTGTATATGTGAATGTAGATGTCGATGTCGATGATGGTTTTGATTCAGGTCTTCGTGATTCAACTGCTGCTGTAGACATGGTTGGTGGTTGATATGATTAGCAAGAGAGATGATGATCCATGAATTTAATGCTGAAAAATTAATCACATTACTGTACTGTGCGTGGGTAGGTAGGGCGTGCATTGATCCAAAAAGTTAAGAAGGAAAAAAAAGAAAGTCGTGTGCAATCAGCGAAATTATTGATAAACGTGATCTTCAAGATTATGATGCTAATGCTAGTGCTCAAATACGGCAACTATATCCAAATTCACAGTATCCAAGGAAACTCATACGAATGGATATGAATCAAAATCTCCAGTATTTGCAAGTAGTACCCCCCTCCCCCAATTAAAAGGAGTTTACAGAATGATTATGCGTGACGCTACCGTATGGATAATTATCAACACTCCCGGATTTTATATTATAATTGGTAGCAATATAGCGTTCCGTTTGGTAGATATAATCAGAAGTGATATAAATCCTCAATTTGACTAATTGTTTTCTCCTATTTCTTAACTTACTCTATTCAGATGTCTAAATTATACGCACAATCTAGTTAATTAATTGTATTCTGCATCGGGAGATGGTTCCAGCCACAGAAAAAAAAAATACCAAGTAAAAAAATTGTAGCCGCGCCGAGATCCTTTACTATCAATCCGGACCGAACATTCAAATATCATAGATCACAGTAACGGAACACAGGAAAAAGAAAAAAAAAATTGCATAATATTGTACCCCAACATCTAATATAAAATCAATAGCAAAGTTCAACTATTTCCAAAAAAAAAATATAAGAAAAAAAAAAAAATCTAATATAGTTATTCTAAGGACATTAGGATTCATGATATAGTAATGACATTAGAAGACATTAAACAAACAAAAACATATCATTGGATATCGAAAATAATATCATTTCTTATAGGACAATGGTTTTTCTTATTTCTTGGGTCATTTATCGCAATAGCTCATTCATATCCAGAATTTGCCAAACAAGGTGGTACGATAAGAGCAGAATATAGTATTGGATATGGTGCAGTAGCAGTAATTTTCCTTATTAGTGGTTTATCAATGTCAACAAAACAATTACTTGTGAATGTTGCTAATTGGAGAGCTCATTTTACAGTTTTATCAATGTCATTTTTAATTACCAGTTCAATTATTTTTGGTATTGCCCTGGGGATTAAACGAGCAAATAATGGACAAATTGATGATTGGTTACTTGTGGGGTTAATTGTAACTCATGCTTGTCCAACTACTGTTTCATCTAATGTTGTTATGACTAAATTAGCTGATGGTAATGATATTTTAACCTTGTGTGAAGTTTTTATTGGGAATATTTTGGGAGCATTTATTACCCCAGCATTATTACAAATGTACATGACAGGAATGTGGGAATTTGGTAATCCAAGTCATCAAGCTGGTGGTGATTCAAGTATACAAGATTTATATGGGGATACTATGAAACAATTGGGATTATCTGTATTTGTTCCATTATTTGTTGGTCAAGTTATACAAAATATTTTTCCAAAACAAACGAAATGGTGTACATCAGTATTAAAATTAGGTAAAGTTGGATCATTTATGTTGTTGTTAATTATGTTTCAATCTTTCTCCACTGCATTTGGTCAACATGCATTCACAAGTGTTAGTCATGCATCAATCATATTTCTTGTTTTTTTTAATATTGGAATATATTTATTTTTTACAGTGGTGACATTTATGTATTCCCGTCCATTTTGGATTAAAAAATGGTTATTTGAAGAACCAAATGAATCCTCAACTCGTTTTTACAAGATTGCATATTTTATATTTCGTCCATTTTATTATAATAGAAAAGATACTGTTGCTATAATGTTATGTGGACCAGCAAAAACTGCGGCATTGGGTGTATCTTTGGTATCTTCACAATATGGATCACATAATCCTAATTTAGGTAAACTTTTAGTTCCATTAGTTCTTTATCAAGCTGAACAAGTTATGACTGCTAATTTATTGGTACGTTTCATGAAGAAATGGATTCATGCAGAAGATAAAGTCAATGAAGATGAAGAAAATTCAATAAGTTCTTCTGATAATGACGTAATTAGAGTGGAAGGTGAAAGTACCCTGGGTTCATTTGTTCTTTATGATCGTAAATCTCGTACAGAAAATTAGCCAGAAAGAAAAGAATAGACATAACTCCAATTTAATATTAATTAATTTATTTATTTATGAATTTTTAAATATCGATACAATATAAGTATTTATATATGCAAGTTTTTAATGTACAATAATAATTTAGACGCAAATGAAATCCTCCCTCCCCAACCATAAAATAAAACATGTACTCATTAACGAGTTACTGTACTTTGAACACATTCCCATTGTGCGAAAACATACCAACTATTGCCACTATCACCAATAACTAAACCTCTATACATACCAGTTTCATGGCATTTCACATTCAAAGAATAAATACCATATGGCTTGGTTATATTCTCTTTATTCAATTTCAAATACTTTCCTGAAGGTGATTCAATTACAAGTTTAAAATCTTGGTTCATCAACCCTGAGCCGGCATTGATTCCTGTTGATGGATATTGTTCAATTTCAAAATTGTACATATTATTGGCAATGATCTTATTTGTTTGTGGTTTGATTATATATAAATCATTTCTTTGACTTTGAACTGTTGGGAATCTTTGAACAAATTTCGTTGGTTTTGATATTCCTTCATGCATCAATGGAATAACTATTGCTAATTCATGAATATTATCAAAATGTTTTTGTAATCCTTTTATGCCTGCAAAGATTTGTAATACACCAACTGATTCATTTTCTGGTAATACAGCTTTAATTTTGGCAACTCTTTTGTGATTAACCCATTTAATTTGACATAAACTTAATTCATTAGATGTTATTTGAGAAGTTTTAATTAAAGTAAATAATTCAACATCAAGTGGAATATTGAGTTCTAATTCAAAAAATTCTAAATCATGTAATCTAGTTAATGCATTATTGAAATTCTTAAAACTTAAATCATTCTTGTAGAATCCTGAATATGTACGTGGTAAATAAAATGCAATATTTGGATCAATTGGTGGCATGACATGTTGTAAATCAATTATACATGGAATATGAGTTGAAACAACACTTAATGGTTCAGCAAGGAAATAAAATTCATTGGCTGATGATTCTCTCAAATTACAAACAGGTGGGTTTTTAAAATTATAAATATCCATTATACGGAAATTGTTATCAACTAAAACTGAAAGCCAACAATGATTAACAACGTATTGTTCATTATGATAAAATTCATTTGGTTTTTTCCAAAATCCCAAAACAACTTCACATGGAATTCTTAATGCATTTAAAATTTTTTTGAAAATATAATTAATTTGATAAATAGTGACTTTACCCATTCGTTGAACTTCTGCCAATTTAGGTTTAACTTGCAGGATCTTAGAAGGTTCTTCAATTATTTCAAATTTGATCAAATGAGTTAAAATAGCTCTAATTTGATCGATTACTCTTAAATGAAATTTAGTAGAAATATCGGAAATAAATTCATTTAAATCATGACTAAGATCATAACTCAGAACAAATGAATCTACCCTACTATATTGTAAATTCTTCAAATCTAGTTCTTGATCGGTTCCAACAGTCTCATTGGTGTTGATTTCAGAAATATAATCCAAAGGTTTGATAATTAACCCTCCATCTTGTCTAACCACTCTTTTGGTTCTGTGTTGTTTATCATACGAAGTTAAAGAATTCATTCTGTTGATATCTTGTTTGAAAGTTGCCCAATCAATTTCATTCAGTTCTTGGATTTTTCTTTCAATGGGGTTAAGTTCTTCTGTATTTCTTCGTAATATTTTTTGGAGAAAATTAGGTTTGGACTTCTTATCTTGGAAAACACTTGCCATAACTTCTGATTTCTTCTCTATTTCTTCATCCTTTATGTCTTCATCTTTTTTGGAATTAACACTCGGTCTTAATTCACTTTCTTGAAATCCTCTTTCAATTTTATGTCTGTAGAAAGAACCAGCACTAGTTGCACTCATTTCTGATAGATTTAAAACATCACTTTGTAAAGATTTAATTGAATTTTTCAATTCTTCTTGTCTCAATGATAATTTAAGATAGGCATCTTCATCCATTTTACTTTGTGCAGCAGTAGAGACTCTGAAATCATCAGCATCAAATGGAACTTTAGTACCTATATTTCCACCTTCCGCTCCAGCTCTGACTCCAGCTCTGGCTCCGGTTCCGGTTCCGGCTCCACCTGATCCATCAAATTCATCATATCGACGACTTGGCTTGGAATGCTTTGGAGGAGGTGGAGGTGGTGGAGATTCATCACGATGAGGGTATAAAGAACGACCATTATTCCTACCAAGATTTTCATCTTCATCTTCATCACTCACATATCTTGATAATTTTTTACTTAAATCATCTTTTGATGAATATTTCTTGGATGCATTAGTACCATATGAATCAATAGAATAACTATCTTTCTGTGTTTGACTTCTAATATCTGACATCTTATTGGCGACTTTTTCAATCTGTTTCAACTTTTCTATTTCCATTTCTAATTGGGCTTTTTTTCTTGCTATTTCTTCATATTCATTAAGAATATCATATTCTTTTGAATTATAAACTTTCTTTGAAGATTTGGTTGGTGTAGGAGGAATATCATCATGTTCATCAGGTAAGAATGCTGTATCAAAAGTTGTATTGAACATTGGTTTGGGAGTATGAGAGACATCAACATATGATGGAGATTTCATACTTATTGGTGAGGTATATTCCGGTTGATGATTATGCATATGTTTGCCAAGTACATCTGGACTACTATGCACTTGTTGAAATGATAGTCTTTTGTTTTTCATATCATCCGTAGTAGCTTTTGGTTTAACATGATAAGTTTGTTGTTGTTGCATTGCTTTAAAATATTCAATTTCTTTTTCCTTTTGTCTTAATAATTCTTCTTGTTGTTGATAAGTTAATTTATTTTTTGGATGATTCATTGATGACAGCATATATTTCGAAGAACGAACATTATTCTTTGTTGGAGTATATGGTTTCCCATAATTACCATCATCATATATTTGTTGCAGTTGTTCAAAACTTTGATCAATTGCATCATAATCAATGGAATCATTAACATAATTAGTTTTCATTCTATTATAACTACCACCAAGTGGAGTACTTGTACTAGCACCAGTACCATTGGCACTTCTTCTTCCATTGTGCTCATTATCATATTGTTTAGTTGGAGTTGCATGAGTATCTTGTAATGATAAAGAAGACATGGAATGATTTAATTTATCGTCAAGAATAGTAACGTAATCTTTAGGAAATATTCCTTCAGCATTATTTCTTCTTAATTTACCACTCCACCAACTTTCATCAACAATAGAATAAACGTCAACAATTTCATTTTCCATGAACCCTAAATCTCCATCTTCTTCACCTGCCCATGAAACAACAGTTTTTACTTTGAATGGTAATGTAGGAATGGCTATTACTGTCATAGGATGCTGAAATTGACAAAAAAATTAATTAAATAAATAAATGAATGAATTGATGCAAGGAGTTTTTTTTAAATATTTTTGAATCTATTAAAAACAAAATTAAATTAAATGAAAATGCTAAAGGACAAACTAATCTTTAAATGAATAAATGAATGAATACGGCTGGGGTTTATTAAAGAAACGTAACCGAAATATTCTTTTTTGGAAGGGAATGAATTATTATTATTATTTTTTCTTCTTCTTCGTGTGTCCCTTTCTCTTGGTATTGATATATCAATTTATTAAATGCCTTGATGATACCAAAACTAAATTGAAGAAGAAAAGGCTGTGAATCTGATGATAATAAAAAGAAGAAATAGAAGAAGAACAAGAAGAAAGTAAGAGTGAAACAATTGATCCCATATATAAATTCATCTTTAATTTATTACAAAATTCATAAAATTGAAATTTCATACCGAGAGAGAGAGAAAAAAAATCAAGTCTTCCTAATTGGGATAAATCATAAACATCTTCCAATAAATGAAAAAAGAAGACTAATGCGAATTTTAGTTAATTAAAGAAACTTCACTTGCGCTTGATTTATGGGATTGATTGTTCCCCCTTTTCTTCAACAAGAATTGATGATGCAATTACATTTGTTATTGATAACTAAAATACAGCAGTTCTGTTTCCAAATTTTTACCAAACAATAAATTCAGTATAACACACAAACACATACATATATATACACAATTCATGCTCGCCAGTATTGGGCTAAACTATGAAGTCTATCAATAACAACAGGTAAAAATGCATTAACACTATCATTAATAAGGTCTTGGAAATGTAATATAGCTTCTTCTTCAGTCATTTGTAAACAGAATTTCTCTTGAACTTTTTCAATTACTCTCAGTGGATCAAATTGAATATCAGGAATATTTGCATCCAACATCAATTGAAATAAATTTAAAATCAAATTACTATTTTTTCTTAAAGTTGTATATGTTATAAAACAATAACTTTTGAAAATATTATAATTTTCATGACTTAATCCACCCATACCATCAATTACTTGAATCGGTAACTTCATCAATGGTGGGAATGGTTTTGGGTCTCGCCCTAAAATATATCCAAAATCGGCATGCCAAAATTTCCCATTGGGTGATAACAATAAATTATCTAAATGTCTATCACCGACCCCTAAAATATAAGTAATTACACAATAACCAGCACATGATTTCACATAATTATCCATAAGAATTGGAGAAACACCTAAATCTGAAGTAATTGCTGGTTTTGGTTGGGGTGGAAGCATAGCCGTACTTGTAGTACTACTGCTACTACTAAGAATACTTTTTGAAACTGGTTCAATTGATTGTTGTTCCTGGCTATGCAATCTAAGATAGTTTAATATCCCATTATTAGCAACAGTAGGTGGAAGTGAAACCCCTTCACTAATTGAGGGAGGATAAGATTTTGATAAAATTGAATCCAAAGTTTCATTGGGGACAAATTGAATTAATCCAGCAACTGGACTAGTAGCCAATATTTTATAAGGAGTTAATTTCAAATCAAGATTCTCATTTTTAAGCAATTGATCCATCAAGTTGATAATTTGAATCACCAATTGATCTTGTCTCAAATCATCACCAATTTTAAACAATAAAGGGTATTTTCCATACTTTGATTTTTTTCCAAATATTTGAGATGTGGCATGTGTCAGTTTCTTCTTTTCAATGGTCTTTAAAGTAATCTTCAAGGGCGCTAATGAGGATTTAAATACTGATGATTCTTCAGGGTAACATCCACATATGATGATTGATGGGTCCAATGGTAATGGGAACGGCTCAGGAAATTTTAACAATTCATTTCCTGAGCTTGCCAAATATTCTCGAAGGTATTCAACTTTTTTAGCAGTAGCTTCATTTTTTTTAAAAGATGCTCTAAGTAATTCTACTAAACTAGTTAATTTTTTAATGAACCATATTTGATGTTTCAAATGTTTATAGTATGGGAGTTTGTTCTCATGACAATGATTCTTGAGCATATCAATATATCGATTAAGTATTATTGAATAAATCTTAACGGGACCATCTGGATGAGGATTATTCAATTGATCTTCATTTTCAACTTTGACATACCAGTAAAAGAAATTACCCAATTTTTCATTCTCAACAGCAGTTTCAATTAAAAAATTTGCTAAAGGTGATATCAATGGCAGATTATCACTAGTAATTGAACTCTTTTTGTCTATATTTAAAGGTCCCCGTTCATAAATCAATGCTTCATATTTCAATGCTTGAACCAATTGAAGCAAATATAATAATAATTCTTCACTACTTGCAAGTCTTAACCTCTCAACCGCCATTTTTCTCAAATAGCAAACGTTGTTAAAAATCTTCAAGAATTGTTTTTCATCATCTTTCAATTTTGAATCTTTTGATGGGGAAGTTATTGTTGTCAGATCTTCTTGAAACACTGGTTTGCCTAATGTATAAGGATTAAAATAATCACCTAATAAATCCAAAGCATCTCCAATTTGTAATTTATCAACACTCCAATAATAAGGTATGATTTCTTTAAAAGTATGATCTAATTCATAATCATTTTCCCAATTAATAGATTTCAAGAATTTTGGTAAAAAAGATTTCACTGATTTATTACTTGGATCATTAACTGAATTATTTTTACTGAAATAATAACGAAATTTCCAAATTAAATTTTTTTCATTATCGGATAATTCTGCATTAGAAGGTTTCACTAATATATGTAACAATTCATCTCTTAATTCAGGAGTTGGTTTTAATTCTTTATCTAATATTGAATTATTATTTATATTTCTTTCAAGTTTTCGATATTTTAATTCAATTGGATCAAATATATTTGCATTAGGGTTAGAATGATTATTAGCAGTTATTTGAAAATCAGGATCATAAACTTTCATGATTTTAGGATCAGTTGATGTACACATTGGTATTTCAATTGAATTTATTACAATATTGGAATTTAATGATCCATCAGTTGCTAAAATATGTTCTGTTATTGGTGTTACCGTTGTTGGGATTTTATAAGTTATATCTGAATAAACTACTGGAAATTCAAATTGAGGAAATTCAATATATAAATAATAATCATATTCTGTAAGAATTTTTTTTTTGTTTTTAATAATTGATTGATGAAGTTTAGGTAATACCATTTTATCTAACCAATCTAATCTCAGAAATTTCCCATTTTCATAATCAATTAAACTTTTTTCTAATTCAGTTAATCCAATTAAATCTCCATATTGAATATTATCACTATAATTCTCTTTTGTTTTCGTCATCGTATTCAAATCCAAATCCAAATCAGTATAGAGGGGAATTTTCTGAGATCCATTTCTTAATGTTGAAGATTCATGATTAAATAATGATAAATAAGCAATTCCAAATATACTTGGTTTTGTATCAATATATTCACAAATAGTAAATTTTATATATGAATCAATAGATATTTGATTATAATCAATATTTAATTTTAAAAATTGATTCCAAATTCTTGATTTATTATTGAATGATTTATATGATGTTCTAACAGGTATACTTATTAAATTATTATTCTTACCATCAAATACTCTAATTTCAACAAATAAATCAGAATTTTTATAAGTTTGAGATAATTTTTTAAATACTGAAGGATCTTCAAATTTAGTAGATAATGGAATTAAAGGAATGGTTTCTTTAGTACATTCAAGATAACAAATTTTGATAGTAATTGGAGAAGATAAATCTTTTGATAATCCAAAAGTAGTAGCTATTTTGGATTTAGGAACAGAATTATTCGGTGGATGATTTGATACTGTTGCCATTGGGAATATAGAAATTAAAAGTATTGATAAAACACTGGTTTATCAAACAAATATGGCGTATTGTGTGTGCATATTTTTTTTTATTTTGAGGTTATTATCTCGTACTAAATCATTTTGGTTTGGTTGTATGCAAAACTCGTGCGAAAACTATACACACACCACAAGGCAGTATAATATTATTGTTAATGTGTAGTAGTAGTACTAATAACTTAAATAATATGTTATTACTTGAGATATAATTTACTATATAAGTTATCTATTTTGACCAAACCAAAAATAATCGGTATTCTTGGTATCTTTATCATTTCTATTAGGAGTATATTGGAAAAGTTGTTTTTTTGTTTTATTTTTATCACTATTATTTTTATCACTATTATTAGTATTATTATCATTATCGCTATTATCATCACTCGAAGAATCTCCACTACTGTTGAAATTATAAAATACTGGCCGACTAGTGGAAGAATTGCTTTTATCATTTGTAGCATAATCTGATGTAAACAATTTAAATGAGTTTCTCCTAGCACGATTTGAATTTGGTGCCCTTTCACTAACTGCTTTTTTCATCGATGTACCAAACGATAAAGAAAAGAGTCTACTATTAACATCGTCATCATCATCATCTTCTTCTTCGTCGTCATCATTATCATCATCATTATTATTATTATTATTATGACCATTTCTGTGTTGATAATGTTTGGTATCTTTTCTGTTGTTGACTATACTTTCACTGTATGATTTTTGCATTGGTTCTTGGGCAATTTTACTAAGTTGACTAAATGAATTTTGTGACAACAGTAATTGCAGTTTTCGTTGTGATTGAGCAATAAATAATGGACTATTTGTTCTTCTCTTGTTTAATGAACGTGCTCGATTTAATGATTCAATTGGTGAATTTCTTCCCACCATTGAATCAAATAAAGCTATTGGTTGAATTGAATGTGGCTCGTTATCTTCACTAATGATATCAAGTTGTTCATCTTGTTCACTAATTGATCCATCCATTGACATGTCTGAGTCAGGTGATCTTACACGACCAACCACATGTGATGGGAAATAAGAATCATCAGCATTATGGGCAACCATAACATTCATCAAAGAATTTGAACTTGATTGATTTCTATTCTGTAATGATGTAATATATTTTGGTAAATCAGTGACTGAATTATTTTTTGATGAATTCAGTGATCCCATCAAATTTTTGAAATCAACCATTGAACCTGTTTTAGAACCCATATTGGAATTTCCATAATTTACTAAATTAACTTGTGAATTCATTCTTGAATTAATCTTTTGTATGGGAATTTCTGATGTTGAAGAATATTTCAATTTCATAGGTTGGATATCTTCATTACTCATAAGTTTTGATAAATCAATAATAGAATTTATTCGTGTTGGAGCTGAATTTGGAGATACATCTGGGCTTATTGGTCTTGAAGGATGATTTTTAATATTAAAATTCTTTCTGAATGATTCATCATTCATTAACTTTTCTTTAAATTCTGATTTGATCTTGTAAAGTTTCGCATCAGGAATCCAATCCTTTGCCGCCGTACAAATATAATTGCCCTTGATAGGTACAGGTACTCTCCCACCTGGATTTGAAGCAGAAGTTTCTTTAATTTTAAATGATGGTCTTGGTTTAGATTCTTGGAGTTCTGATTTTAATATATTAGGAATATCATCTTTTTTGATAAAATTGGTTTGATAATATACAATATCTGTTTCTAAATTCAATGTTGTATCCACATCTTCTTCATGGACTAAATGCAATGAATCCTGGATCAACTTCCAAGTGTAATTAGATGGATCATTTGGATCTTCTGGGTCTTTAATATCATCCTTTAATACTCGTTGGGCAAAATTTAATACTGCTTCTGGAATCTCTTCAAATAATGGATGATTGATAAAATATGTAATAAATTGGTTGATAGCATATCCATGTGATACAATAATTATTATATCTTGATTCTTAATATATGAAGGTTTATTATAAGTTGCCAATAATTTCTTAAAATAATCTTTACATCTTGTTTGATAATCTTTATAACTTAAATCTGGTCCATTATAAGGACCTAATGTTATAGTGGGTCTAAAATTGGAACAAGCATTTTTATTTTTCAATGATTTTAAATTAGGTGTATACATATTATAAGCATCATCTGAATCAATAAATGGTGGTTTATTTTTCATTTTATCATGAATCCATTCACTCAAGGCAAAATCACCTAATAATTGAAATCTTACTTTATAATTTGGAAATTTTTCCAAAAATGAAGCTTTTAATTCAGTTATTAGAATATCTGCAGTTTGACAACATCTTAAATATGGACTAAAATGAATAAATACATTTTTTCTTTGAGTTGATTCAGTATTTGAAAATGCCTTGGTTAAAGTACATAAATCATTTACGGCAGTTTGTAATTGAGGAATTGCACTTGTTGCTAATGATGGATCAAAATCTTTATAATCTTCTAAAATAGGTTTCGCTTGAGGATCATTTTGTAAAGCGTGATCTATTCTTTCACCATGGCGTAGAAAATAAAGTTCAGTCATGGGAATAAAGATAAATAGATAGATAGATAGTTAGTTAGTTAATTGTGAGTAACTGTAACACTTGATTTAAATAAAACAAAAAATTCAACAATCAAAAATTAAAAATCAAAAATGAAAATGAAAATGAAAAAACAAAAAAAAAAATTGAATCAGTTGATAAATCTATGTGAATTGATTTATATATGCATAATAAGAACAAAAGATATATGTGAATGTGTATATTGTGGTGTGTGTCAATGTCTTCTTCCAATGGTTTAAATAGTGATCAGATTGAATTTCAAAGAAAGAAAAAAAAAAGGTGTGCGTGTGTATCAAATATAAATGTAAATATAAACTACGAGTATGAGAGAAAGAGAAAGAGACTGGCAGTCCACAGAGGAAGATAATGAAATTTGGAAATAATAGAAGTTAGAAATTTAGAATAACCAAACTTAAAGTATTTCATAGTACAAATAAAAAAACATACAAACGAATGTGTTTGGTCAACTTGTGATTTTTTTTTTTTTATGTCTATGATGTAATCATTTCAATTGAGTTACACAATACCTACTGTAATGAAAAGTTTATGTTATTACACACTAACAATTCCAAGTTGATATATCCGAGGGATGAACAATTGGTTATAGTTCTGGTTATATTATAAAGAATTAATATACAAAAAGAGTTACAATTGTTCCAATTTGAAGTGAAGAGAAATATATATATATATTGCTTCCGAAATATTTCCTAATGAAAAAAAAATTTTGTTTATCCATAAATTCCGAATGTACGGAACGAAAAGGGTTCAATCTACTTACAGTATACGCAAAAAAATTCTTTGTATCTTTCACCTATTGGAGCAAGGCAAAAAGAAATCCCCTTATGTATTCAAATTTAATTCTTCAAGTTGTTCACCCATTTTTACCATTCTATCCTTTTTTATCTTTGAATTTCGAGTTTTTTCATCATTTGAATGTTTTTGATCCATATATTCATGTAAATATTGAGAATTTTCATCTTCTAATAAACTCTCATCAATTTCATTTTGTGTACCATAATGAAACTCATTTTCAGGTTCTTTTAAAATATCTCTAATACTATCATTACTAATCAATTGATTATGAAGTCCAAAACTAAAACACCATCTTAAATGTTTTAATCTAAAATAAAGAAACCAACTATTGATCTTTAATGATCTATACTTAGATAACTTGATATAAATCAGATCAGTTGTTGTTTCTAATAATTCAAGACCATCTGAAGTTCTTTTATAAATCTGTTCTCTATCCTTTGGATGAGTATATACTTGGATAGTATTGGAAATGTTTCTAAATATAGAACTAATATCTTTTTTATCCTTTTTGGCAACTTTTTTCGAGGATAAATTAAGTAATCGAGTTAAAATGGCTAAAAGTGATTCTTGTTCATAATATGGAGAATTAACATTATAATCTTCATCTTCATCCACTTCATCTTCATTTTGACGATAATCATACATTTCATAAATAACCCCAATAGTTCTACCTGCAGCCTTGGCAATATCTCTATCTTCATCATTATCCAAAAGTGGTACCAATTTAAACATCAAATCTTCAACAATTTCATTCAAAAATGGTCCTTGTGAAAACAAAGTTAATAAACAACCAACACCATGAATAGCAGCAACTGCAACTGAGGCTTCAGCATTAACTTTATTATTAGCTTCATTAATTAATTTTTTATCCAAATTTTTATCAGTTATGAATGTTGAATGTTCACGATCACCCGATTCAACTTCTTTTTTCAAAGTAGTGGCACTAGCAGTATAACCTTCCCCAACTTCCATCAAAATGGCAACACGATCTTCAATTCCAAAACTAGAAGCACCACTATATAAAACCAATGTTAACACAGTATACCCTGTGATTACTTGAGCTTTATTCTCATTGGTGATAATACTATTTGTTGGTTCAGTAATAAGCTTCTCAATATGACCAAGTAATTCATTAGATACCAATGCACCAAATTCTTCAATATCACTACAAATCAAAGCAACCAAAGAACGGTATAAATATAAAAATTCAACTTCACTTCTATAATTACCTGTAGTGAAAACATTAATTAATTTTAAAACTTTATCTTCATCCACATAATCTGGGGTACCTTGATGTTCTTCATTATAAACAATCAATGTTTTTGAAACAATAATTTTATACAATTGAGCCAATAATAATTCACGAGATTGCAGGGATACATCATTTCTTGATAATTCTAAAGAAGCAATTATATCATTAATACTTGAACTTTCTTGAATTCTAGCTCTATTTAAACTTAATGCTTCATGTTGACGTCTATCACCTGCACTTATACGATCTTCTTTTGCCATATCAACTTCTTGTTGATGTAAATTGGATAATTTTTCACGTAATAATTCTTCAATTCTAATATAATCTTGTTCTTCAGCATCACTTTCATAATCAGAATCATCTGATCTTAATGGAGTTCTAGAAACTGATTGTGCTCTACTTGATGAATTGGATGGAGTACCATCTCTATCAAATCTTCTTCCTTTAAATAATGCTTTATGAGACATTTCTAAAACAAACTTTAATATGATATTTCAAATTAAAAAGTAAAAAGTATGAAAGCAATTATGAAGTAAAAAAATTTTCTTTCAATTTATATTTTTTACAATTTTCATTAATTAATTCCATTACTGCAGAATTAAGTGAGAGCAAAAAAAAGTTACGTGTTGTGGATACAATATGTGCGTCTGTGTGACTGACTAATTAGAGAACAGAAAAATGGCTGACCTTCTTCTTCCGCTTCTTCTTCTTCCATTTTTTGCCCGAGGTACACGCGTCACTTGAGAGAAAACCCACACATATACACATACAGCAAACTTAGACTAAACTTAGACTAAACTAAACTGAAAAATCTGGAGATTTTTTAAAAGTACAACGGTAATCTATATATGTTTATATTTTAAAAAACTATTTCATTAGGTAGAGCATAAACTTTTTCACCATTTTCACGTATTGTTTCATTATTAATATCTCTAGGTAACAGTTTTCTCATATCAAAAGCATCAATATCATCATCAATTTTATTTCTATCTTTAGGCATTTCTCGTCCATAATAACCAACTACTCTTCGATAAACATTATAACCTAATTTTTCATATAAAATTCTTCCTAAAATATTTGTTACTTTAACAAATAAATCAATAAATAAAGTATCTTTAACTTGAGTTAAATTTTCCAATTCTAAACATAATTTTGAAGCTAATCCAATTCTACGATATTTATCACTAATAGTAACTGCTGTTATATGAGTATGCCATTCTTTTTTAGATAACTGACCTTCTGTTTTAGCCATCATATATCCACTTGATTCATTAATTGGAGTTTCAATTGATTTATAAAATAATTCTGGCCAATCAGTTAAATATTGTGAATAAAATGAAATATTAAAATTTTCTGTTAATGGATCTAAATTAATTATATTTAATTCAAATAAATCTTCTAATTGAAATGGTTTAATTGAAGTCATGTAATGTGATTATTTTCAATAATGAAATTGTAGAATTACTTTTAGTTTTACAAATACTACTAATAGTAGTTGATGGTGATCAATATTTTATTTGTCATTTTTTTTTTTCTCTGATTTGTTCCATCTTAACTCGTTTTATTAAATTTGACGCAATCAATCAGAAGAAGAAAAAAAAAAAAATTTTTTTTAATTACAGTAATTTTTACTTTCATTGCTAAATTTTTTCATTATTCAACACTTGAACAACCATTAATCAATCAATAATGTACGGCGGTCCACAACCAACTGAAGAACAAAAGAAAATACAAGAACAATACGCTTATGATACTTTGAAATTTGCAGGTATCGTTGCTGGTGCTTTATGGGTTACTCCAATTCTTGTCAATTTAATTAGAAAAAAATTATAATTACAGATAATAATCACCCATTAATTTCATTTCATTCAACATAGAGTTTTTAAGAAATATCAAGAAAAGATCAATATTACATCCAATTCATTTATCTGTATATATATTTAATATTGTCATTCGTTCTACCATTTTCTATCTTTTGTAATTTATTGAACAACGTGATATATATATTTGTATGGAAGGTTATTATTATTATTTATTTACTTTTCCCCAATGAAAAATATACGTTACGTGATTTAATCACTATCTATATCAATCAACAGTTCTCTTAATTGTCCTATTTTTGTAGCCAAATTCAAAAATTCCATTCTTTCAGATATTCTAGATGCTGCTAATAATGCTTTATCTGTTTTAATTAATCTTGCTATACTAAATGCTTTACCCAATTTACTTTCTTTACAAGCTTCACCAAATAATTTCAATAATGATTTATCAAATAATATACTATATTGATTTAATCTTTCCATTATTTCATCTTCTTCAATATCTACATTAAGTTCATCATTCAATGAATCAGTCATTAATTTACCCATCGTTAAAGAACGTAAAAAATTTTCTTCTGCTTCATCTTCTTCATGATTTAATTTAATAGGTAATTCAATATCTAATTCAATTGGTAATGGTAATGGAAATCCAGGGTATTGATTACTATTCTTTAAAATTAAACAATTCAATTTATCATTGAATAAACCTAATGGCCAACATTTCCAATTTTTTTTATTATCATTGGATTCATATTCACTAATTACCAATTGACAATTTAAAATAGGTATCCATTTAGCATTTAAAGAATCTCTCCAAGATTGTAATACCAATAAAGTATCATCTTCTCCACCAACAATACATGGATCATTAAACTCATTAAAAAATATACCTTTGATTAATGGGATTTTATCTTTCAATGGCATTTGGGAATTATGTTGAATATATTTATAATCTTGATTGATATCAATTATCAGATATGAATAAACATTATAAGAAACTTGATTTATCATAAATAAATTATTTGTGGTCGAAGCAATTAAAGCAACTATTGGTAATATTTTCATAATATTTATACAAACTCCAAATTGATTGAAAAATCTCAAATATCCTAAACTTGTTCCCACAATTATTGTATCATTTGCTGATTTCATATCAGTTATACAAATACTAGTAATGTATTCTCCCGATAACAAAGGTAATTTTCTTTCCCATTGATCATTCGTACCTTCATTATGTGATCGATAATAAATTAATCCTGATTCACTTGAACCCAATAAAATACCTCTTTGATTCATTGATGCCAAATCAAAATTATGAAAATCAGTGAAATGATATTCACTATGTAGTGATCTATCAAAAAATGAAACAGTTATACTATTGTTATTAGTGGATGTGGTATTTCCACCTTCTTTATTTTGAACAATCCATGCATATCCAATGTTATTCATGGTTAAATATCTTCTATCAATGGATGCACCTTTGTTTTCAAAAGGAGTTGAACCTGGTGAATATGGTTTTATTTTACTTGCAATAGCAACTACTGATGGTGAACTAGCTTTAAATCTTTTATGACCATTAACCCGGAACCCATTTCCATTCCCATGTCCATTTCTTGATATTCCAGCATCCTCAAACCCAAAATTATCATCTTCTTCATCAATCACTAAATCATCCTCTTCATGGAGTTTGATACGACGTTTCTTACTATGACCAAAATCATCGTTCTCTAAATCATCGATATCTTGTTCTTCATCATCTGATTTACGTAATAATGCATCAGTGTCATTTTCATCATCCAATCGTTCATTATCCTCATCTTCAGCATCGCTAACAAATAAACTTGTCAATACATCGGTATGTTCTTTTGATTTCAGAATAATATTATCTAATTGTAAAGATTCTCCATTGGTACTACCAATGAATAAAGTACCATCTTTCCAATCCAAGTTTAATGGATATGCATCCTCATCAAAATCAAAATCATCTTCATGAATAAGTTTACCAGAATCAAAATCAAAAACTTTAAATACATTTAATGATAAAATGGCTAATTTCCCCAGTGACAGTAATTTAAAATCAATTATTCTTCCACTATCATTATTAAATGTTTTAATTACTTTATTCCAATCTTGTCTATCATAAATATGTATTTGATTATCCACAGTAGGAACCAATAAATATTGTCCATTTCTAGACCATTCAGTTGTGGTACTCAATAATTCATCATGATGTTCTTCATTAAAATCAACTTTATCCATAGAAACATGAATTTTTTTGGGAAGAATATTTCTAATGGTATGTAATAAATTAGGTTGTTCATTAACAACGGAATAAATTTGAACATCACCATTTGATAAACTTATACTTGCCAATTCACCAGCATAATTATATGAAATATTAAGTAATTGATCAGGTAATGTAATATTCGTGACTTTATTATCTTCTTCTTCTTCACCAGGTTGAAAATCAACAATAATTAATTTATTTTCATCACCACCACATAAAATACGATTTCCTTGATTAATAAAAACAGTATCACGTAAAGGTAATTCTGAACGATATAATACTCCCTTTGATATATTAGTGGATAAATCAACAAGTTCTAATTTCCCTTCAGTACTAGTCAATACAAGATTTTTATCATCATGACAAGTAAATGAGGTTAAATTATCTAAAATATCAATTGAAATTGGTTCTGATTCAGAATCACCAATATTAAAAATCTTGATTAAACCTTCACTATTGGCAATGATTAAACGATTCAATGAATTATTGAATTTAACAAATGAATTCCCATCTGGAAACGCAGAAAATTTTTTCATTGATATTAAATGAGTAGTTTGTTAATGTTAATGTCAAAAATAGTTTTAAAAAAGAATTGATCTAGTATTAGAGGTATGTAATAATGATGATGTTTTTTTCCTACAATATTTTTTTTCTTTGCACAATTGACATCAAAAGAGAGAAAAAAAAAAGTAAAAGTAAATTACACGTCTTCAAAAAAAAAAAAAAGTATCTACGCGTTTTTGTGATAAACAAGCAATAAAATACAAATGGTAGCTAGAAGGTGTAATGGCACGGCTTGTTTGATTCTGGGATTTGTCAAATACACGACTTTGTTGACAACATTATTATTATTTTTTACAAGTATATATGTATCCCCATCTAATCTTACCATAAGAATACACACCCGTAACATATATTATTATAACAGAAGGGGGAATATATATTACAACTATTTATTCTCCAAAACCGGTTCAAGAAACTTTTAAAAATTGGCATTTGAATCCATGTCTGTGCATGGAAACGATGATAACAAATCATTTGCTAAGCTAAAAGGTACTCCAGAAAGGAGTCATCTCTGAGCCATGTTCCGCGATTTAACTAATTAGAAGAAGGGGAGAACCCCCAAAGCCTAAGTTTAAACCTATTGATGATTGAGTTTTATAGCTACAGTCATTTGTAAAAAGTTTAGAACTTTTTTTTTCCTTTCTAAAAATAGTGCGAACTTCAGCTAACAACGAAACTCCTTTTTCCACTGTTGGACGATCCGCAATCTGAAAGCACAAACATTTATTCTAATATACAGGTTAGAAACTACACTATAAAAAAATCTAATATACAGGACACTGGCCGCGTTATAAAAAACTAATGACGGGGTCATAGCACCACCGTTCTTAATGCATTCTTTGCATTTATTAGGAACACTAATAAGAAATTTTTCATTGAAGTCAATATATTTAAATGCTATACAAAATAGTATATAACTGTAGTGGTATAGTTGTTATTATTGATAGATCTAGAAGTTTAGTTGTTTACATTTATATTTATATTTTTCAATGTTTACATTTGTTTGTAACACGCTCAGCGCGTTTTGAATCTCTCGTGATAAGTTTTTTTTAAGAAAGTGATAATTGGGCAACGCACGAATAAAATATTTTACATTAGTTTCTCGTCTTATCCAGTACACTACCACTTCAAAAGGAAAAAAAATCGGACAAACATTTTACAAATGACTGTATCTGTCACCAGTTAAGAAAAAAAACCAATATAGGGAATGAAAAAAGAGTTTATTTTCAGGTTTTGAGAAGAATTTAGACATGGAATTGTTATTGGCGTCATTATCATCGGTGGTAAAGACAAAGTCATAACTTGTAATAATATTATATATTCTTGGGAAAAACAATCTATACATTGGTTATACTTTCTCATATATATGATTCCACCAATTATCAATAGAATCATCTTCTTGTCTAACCCATTCTCTTTTCCATTTGCCAGTTTTTTCATCAAGAGAATATGAAATCCATTGACTATGTCCAGTAGGATTTCTATCATTTAGCCGGGTTAATTCATTGATATTGTCTAATAATGACAAATAGCTATATGTAGATAATCCAATATACGTACGATTTATCCCACCTGGAAGTTGGAGATTAACTATAGGATATTTCTTCTCATGAATTCTTTCTGACCCGGTTTTAAATTGACATTCACCAACTGCTATTATCTCAATTCCTTCATCTACCAATAAATCTCTTACTTTTATGTATAACCCATCATCAACAATTTCTTTAAAATGAACATCAACTCGTCTAGTATTATATTTTGCATTCAATATTCCATTTCGAATACTGGCATGTTTTAGAACCATTCGTTCTATTTTAAGAATCCTTTCTGGATTTTGAGGAAGTGACAGATATTCCATTTGAATCATTTGCATAATCCAAATAGTGACAATAACAATAATACATGCAAAGATGTTTGTTTTCTTTGATGGTATGATAATAATTTCTAATGATAAGAAAAAAATTATAGCAGTGGCAAAGATATTATAATGATAATTTGGATTTTTTAAAGAAAATGACCATGCTTTTGGTGTTAAAGTATGTATTATATCATAATCTTTCTTGTGTCTTTTACCAAAATTTGGATGGTCATGACGTATTTTATAATTAATATCTGATGATAAAAGTGCAATTGCTAAGGTTGGCTTAAAAAGAGACATCGTTGTGATGAGTTGGTTTGACTATTGAATTCAATAACAAGAAGATGTATACAAAATTCAAAATCGACAAAAAATTTTAAAAGTAAATTGTTTATTATGGCACTTTCGGAACGGCTCGACTCGCAGGAGGGGATATTCCAAAAAAAAAAAAAAAAAATCAAATACAGCTATTGTATTTTTGTGTTGCTTTCCCCTACATGATATTACGGTATTGAAAAATTCCAATCAAATGGGGAGGAACCAGAGAGGAAAGTTATTGAGAATATGATATCATCAAAGAGTGTTGTGGTGTCATTAGTAAATATATATATATATATCATTTCAGCAGTGCTGATCAATATAATATTATGGCAGAATCCGAACCTATGTACACAAATGATATAAAAAAAAAATACATATGACTTACACTATCTCCAGTATTATTATTCATAACCTGGGTATTTGTAAAACTGAATAATTGATTGGAAGTATTAAGAAATAATTAGGACCGGAAAATGGAATCCTGGGGTTCTGATTCAAACTTTACGATTTTTATTTTCAGGTTTTTCCGATGTGTTTGAAGCATTATATTTCGTGGGGAAAAACTAAAAGTCAATTTGCGGATAATAATGAATGGAAAATCCGATATCTCTTGTTTCTCCAGTTTCTAAGTTTTCATGCCATTAAGAAATGAATTGATATAAATATGAAGTGAAATTTCCATGAAATAGATGAATGTTTTAATTCATTTTTTTTTATTATTATCGATCAAGTATTTCATAATAATTACTATTTCCTAATCCAATAAATACACCAAATTAAAAATAATGAGTTCCGCTAAAGTTGCTACTTTCCACGATGATAAACATGAAGGTTTCTTCGCCAAATATAAAAAAGCCCTGGATCGTGTTGATGAAAAATTAATTAAACTTCCAGATACTATTCATCATGGTTGGGATAAATTTGCTGATGGTACCAAGAAAACTTTCAAGCATTGATTATAAATCACAATGTATCAAATTAAGTTTTTGATATATAAATAAATATGTTTTTTTCTTTAATGATTAATTTAATAAATGTCTAATGTCTTTATAAAATTTTAAATTACTGGTGATTTATTATACTTTATTTAATAACTATTAGGGTTTGTAGTATAGATAACATGAACTATTCTTAACTCATAACAATTGTAGTTCTTTCACTTTATTGATTACATAATCTTTATCGCGTTGATTTCTTATCATTGGTTTTTCTTCTATGCCAGGAATAAGGTGCCAAATTTGCAAACGGCACAAAATTGATATTCAATCAATAATTTGTTATTACAAGGGGGAGGGAATTAATGAACAGCAATTTTATGTTTTATTTTGCAATATAAATATGAGTAGTAATATCTATTCTGCTGGAATATAATTTTTTTATTTATTTAACATATACTTTCTTCTTTAATTACTGAGGAAGTAAATTTACAATCAAAAATGTCTGACAACAAACAAATGTCAATTTGGCAAAAAAAAGACTATGTCCTTGTAAGCTTATTTAATGGCTTTATTAAAATTGGTATCACTCATTCATTCAAAGATGCTAGTTCTACTAAACCTAAAGTTGAATAAAAAAAATGATATGGTTGGTTTCATCATTTGTGTATGTGTGTGTCGCTTTAACTATGTACCATTTTCGAATGTATATTGATTAGCATATTGTCAATTTAATTGACACTGTAATACACTCCATGAATTTCTTATTATAGTAGAACAAAATTTTCTATAGATTGCTACGTTCTGGAGATATCATTGAGAAACAGTAATTTTGAAAAAACCTGGTCTCTCTCTACTCTCTTTATTTCCAAGACATAACAAACCAATCAATTAAAACAACTCAAACAAGTTACTGCACTATTAGCTCTCTTTTTTTTTTTGTTTTTATTATTTTGCTAATCATTATTTGTTTTACTATCATTTGCTTCTTATATTTTTAGTTACCGAATTATGGTTAGAGTAACAAATGGAAAGCTCGAAATTGTGGAATCATTAATACCTACTACCCATTTATTCGTCCCCTTATCATCAGATGAACATGTGGAAAACCTAAAAAATCTTAAGCTTATCACATTTACTTTGCCAATACTATCATGGTACAAATACTGTTGCTCATATAACGATAATGGTCTATTCACTAATGAAATGGACAGATGCTATCAGCTTATGGAAGAAACTGCAATCAGTTTAGTTTACAAAATTTGCACAATTACACGACATACCTGGAAATATGGTAGTAATACTGCGTATTATGCTCAACAGTTTATGTTTTTGTTTCACTCCTTGTTTGTTGATTTACCATTAACAGGAAACCAAATCATAGAAGAACGTACCAAAAAATTCTTGCTAGAAACATTTGATGATTTATATTTTCAACAACAGATACAACTCTTGGTTCATGATGTGTTCTTGGGATTAGATAATATTTACCTCAAACATTATATTGCTGATTTTTTAGAAGTAAAATATGGATACAAAATTCCAGTGAATTTCTTTGTTATTGCTATCTGCAGTTTAGGCTTACAATTGTATCGCAATAAAATAGAAGAGATGAAGATAATTACTTCGACAAGTGACGTAATAAACAATACAACTAAAAAATCACCATTTCATTGGTTATTTGCCAGGATTTAATCAACGTGAAAATTTTTAAAATTATCAGCGAAGAGATCATAAATACTTCGAATCATAGCCTCTTTTCGTAATTTGATTTAGTACGAAGAAGAAAAGGGGAGGGGGCACCGTGGTGAAAAAATTTTTACAATAAATCCGCATTAGTTGCAATTTTGGTGTTTTTCTTTTTCTTTTTGTAGTGTAAAAGCCTCATGCTCGTTGTTTTAATAGTTTGAAAAATATGTAATAATCATTTCAAGTAATACAATCCATGGGCAATTTAGAAGTTAGATATACCTAAGGAATAAGAAGGAAATCCAAATGGTAATAAACGGTTGAATTATTAAACTTGTTATTTTTCAAGTAATAAAGGAAGATAACTTTTTTAACTGAGTTATTGGGAATCAAAATCAATGAAAAAAATTTATTACACATTATCAATACAACTTTCACTGAGGAGTTTTACAGTTTCTGATTTTGTATTTTAAGTAATACATTACCTATTACGTAAAATACATTTTTTTACACGTAAGACATAGGTACATACTACATTTAGTAGATTGAACGCAAATTATATGAATTAAAAAAAAATTCTTTAGCCTTACAGTAAAAGACAAAGAAAAAGTGTTATTGATTTCGATTTATAGAACGAGAGGGTAGCGCTAACATTTGAGTATACACTAAAAGATAAAAACCAATTTAATTACAAACAATTGGTGAAATGATAACCAAGTAGAATGACTCAATCATTTGAGGTACTTATGTCCCTTTATATCATACCTAACAAGAACTAAATATTAAAAACAAGAATCACCCACAAACAAAAAACAAACAAAAAAAAAAAATTTTAGGAATAATGAAATTCAATAGAAAAAATTAATGGCAAAAAATGGAAAGAGGAAAAAAAAATTTTCATTTTCATTTTCTCTTTATTATAAAAATAATTCCCTCATAGTTAACCCAACTAGTCGTGTATAACACAATTTATATTTTGTGAATTTGTTTGGCCCCAAAATTATGAGCGATTTTTTTTTTCTACCTTCATACTCTTTTTTATATAATCAAGGCTTCAAAATAAGTATAGTATATACTATTTGAAAGTCAGTGTATAAATTCAGATAAAATTTCTCTAAATTTTTTTGTAAATTTTATGTCGTTTAATCTTGTATTATATTATTATTATATCAGTTGTCTTCTTCATATACATGCAACAACCTTCTTCTCCGTCAAGAAAATCTTTTGACATTGACAATAACGCCAACTGTGAGTCAATAGATGATCTATCCGTGGTTGATATTGGTGAAGTAGAAGAGCGACCAAGCACTTTCTATTCACGTGATGAAGAAGATATTGTGTCTTCAGAAAATGTTGATGAAAAGCTTTCTGGCAAATCACAATCCTGGAAAACTATCTTGCTTCTTTCATTTCTGTCATTAGGTTCCATTTATGGTGATTTGGGTACTTCTCCTTTATATGTCTTGAACTCGATTAATTATTCGCAGTATCCACCTAACAAAGATGATATTTATGGTGCTGTCTCAATCATATTTTATGTTTTCACTTTCATTGTTATTTTCAAATACGTATTGATTGTTTTGTTTGTTGGAGTCAACTGTAATCATGGTGGTCAAGTTGCAATTTTCACAAAAATTGCTAGACATTTAGGTATTGGACCAAAAGGAGTTAGTTTGCCTGGTGCTGCTGAAAAATCTGATATGCAATTATTAACTAGACAAGATACCACTGCTTCTTCAATAAAAACAGTACAAACTAGAGTTGAACAAATTAAAGAACATCCTATGTTGCTTTCATTTATGCAGTATTTCATCTTAGGTGGATGTTTTCTTGGTAGTTCCTTGGTGATGTCAGATGGTTTATTAACCCCAACAACATCGGTATTGAGTGCTGTAGGTGGGATTCAAGTGGCTATTCCTTCATTTAAATATGTGTTGCCAGTTGCTGAAGTTATTTTGGTAGTGTTATTTATAGCACAACAATTTGGTGCAAGTAAAATTTCATTCACATTTGCACCAATAATTTTTATTTGGATGATTGGGTTGCTTCTTTGTGGTATCTATAATATCGCTAAACATCACCCTGGTATATTTGCAGCCTTATCTCCTTATTATGCTATAAAATTATTGAAAAGTGGCTCAATTGATGTATTTGCTGGTGTTATGTTATCCATTACTGGTACAGAGGCTCTTTTCAGCGATGTTTCATTAGTTGGGAGATTGCCAATTCAGTTAACAATGTGCTGTTTTATTTATCCATGCTTGATGTTATGTTACCTTGGTCAAGCAGCATATTTAGTTAAACATCCAGATGCATATACCAATCCTTTCTTTCTTTCCTTGCCAGGTGGACATGGAATTTATTGGACAATGTTTGTTTTAGCAACATTGGCAACCATTATTGCTTCACAAGCATTAATTTTGCTGGTTTTCTCAATTTCTTCTCAGTTAATTAATTTGGACTGTTTTCCCAAATTGAAGATTGTCCATTTATCATCTCATCAAAAGGGTGAAGTTTACATCCCAGTTATGAATTGGTTACTCATGATTGGTGTGGTATGTACCACTGCCGGTTTTAAAACAAGTAATAATGTGACCGCAGCCTACGGATTGGGTATTTCATTGGATTTCTTAGTTACTTCCCTGTTAATCATTATCTGTATGTTTTACGTTTATGATTGGAATATCATTTGGCCATTATTGTTTTTGTTGATCTTTGTTCCATTAGAAGTATGCATGGTAGTGGCAAATATGAAAAAAGTACCACATGGTGCTTGGTTTCCAATAATGATGGCAGGTTTATTTTTCACATTTTTATGTACTTGGAGATGGGCAAGAAATAAGAAACTTGATCAAGAATATGCACAAAGAATCAAAATTGCCGATTTATTTCCATATTTTGGTGCAAAATCTATAACTGTTAATCTCAATCCTTTACATATCAACTCAACAGAAATTGACACTACAAGTGTGTCCTCATATACTAAAGATGATGTTATAACCAGATTTGGAACGGTTTCATTGAACAAATTTAAAGGATTGGGATTCTTATATGGGGATTCAATATTGACAAATTCTCCAAATACATTACCACAATTATATGGAAAATTGGTTAGTTCATTTGCTGCTCTTCCTTCTGAATTTGTATTTGTTGGTATTAGAGTATTATCTATTCCGTATGTTGATAAAGATGATCGAATATTATTGGCACCAATGAAAATTCCTGGTCATTATAAATGTGTTTTAAGATTTGGTTTTATGGAACATGTTGAAATTGATAAACAATTGGGGCTTGCAATCATGTCTCGAATTCCAAGTTTAAACATGATGACCCCTGAAGAATCAGCAAATTATCCAGTAATCCATTTTTTTGAAAATGATATAATAAGATGTCATGAGTATCGTTCAGGAAAGAGAAACTATTTGAAGAAGTTCAAGTATGTCATCAGAAAAATCGTCATAAATCATTTCTACAAGCCCATTTATTCGTTGACTCAAGGATATGGTGGGTTTATCAACAGTGAAACTGAAGAAGAAGAACGTCAAAATAAGTTATATATTGGTGGAATTACAAGAATTTAGAGCTATGTTTGTAGGATTTCAGTTTTTTTGTGTATTTATTAAATTATTTTTTTTATTCGTTTAATTTTCTTTTATAGTGGTTGATCTCTTATCGACTCTGTAGTCATATATACTGTATATTTATATATATATATATAGGTATCTTCATTATGCCCATTCTGGTTTGGTGTTGTAATCACTGTTTCTTCCTCTATTATTATTGTTTCCACCTCTCCAGTTTCCATTTCCTCTACCGCGATAGTGACTGCCTCTTCCTCTCCAATTTCCTCTGCCACCTCTACCTCTTCCACCTCTGCCACCTCTTCCGCCTCTTTGTAAAGAAGATTCACCAAAAGTATCCATATTTAAGTTTCTTTCTTCAGACCATCTCATATTGGTTCTTTCTTCGGTGGATGATGAAATATTGTCAAAAAATGATGAACTCTTGTTGTATCCTGTATGTTCTAATTCGCGCTCTTGCTCTAATTCTTTAGAAAACTTAGCATTGGCTTGTTCAAAATCAAATTCTTCAGGTGGAATTTCCAACTTAGACTCTCTTCTAGGTTTTTGAGTTGGTGTAGCTTGAGGAACAGCTCCAGGTTGCGCATCAGCTGGTTCTTCTGGAGAAATAGTTTTAGTTGCAGGTTCTTCATTAATAGTTCTAGTTGGTGCTGGATCCTGTTTCTTTGGTGCATCTGGAACTCCTGTTTCAACTGGAGCTTGGGCAACTTGACCTGGTGCAGGTGCTGACCGAGTTTGTGGAGCACTGCTTTGAACTGGGGATTGATTAACAGTAGTGGTGGTGGTAGTAGTTGCCGGAGCTTGAGTTTGTGGAGCACCATTGTTGTTAGAAGTACTGGAAGGGGCACCACTATAGTATTGACCAGTAGTTGGTGATTGTTGTTGTTGTTGAGGTGGACGATAAATGTTTGGCTTAACTTCATCAATAGGAGTATCCAAAACAGATAAATCTTTAACATCAGATCCTCTGAAAACAACGTAATCATAAACATCAACACCGGGAGGAACTTCCAAATGTGGTTGTCCCATAGCGGCCATACGACCCTCGGTACCAAATAATCTAACCGATTTCAAGGCAACTGTCGCATCATCAGCATTGATGTTATCTAAAAGACCAACATAACGAAGTCCCTTATTGGAAATAAGAGAAATTGTCTTCCCGATGTATTGAGACATTAGGTTGTTGGTTTGGTGTGTTTGATCCTAAGGTGCAATTTTTCTAAGTCAAAGTTTTTATTGAGTTTCATGTTTGCCTTTATTTTTTTTTTTTCGTGGGTGAGTAGAAAGTGGTGGTGGTCTTTGTTGATCAAGATTTCCATAGAAAAAAAAAAAGAAAAATAAATATTTGAGATCTTAGTTTTGAAATTTGCACACGACACTGACAAGAGTTTGGTCCATTGGTGCAAAGTGATAACCTGAGTACTGAGAGCATTGGCAACTCAATTATAGCTCTTTTCAACCCTTTAAATCTTTTAGTTACTGGACGTGATGTTAAAGCATTTGAAACTATCATAATTTTACTTGAATTGGTATTTTTAATTTAATTTCTGTGCAAATTTAGACAGAAATTAAATAGATTAAAAAATCAATGCTATAAACCTTTTAATTTTACACGATTGTGGATACATTAACCATACGATATGATTCATTTATCGAAACCAGACCTGATTAAGTTGTTCACGTTGGTGATTTCTTTTTGCAGCTATATCGTGGTGTAGAGTGTTTTTTTTGAACCAAGTTGCACGCTACTTCTTTGTTATTGTCATCATCAACCAGACGAAGAGAAAAATTCAAAGCACATAAAATTTCGGCATACAAGAGACACCCAATACCAAACTTAGACCACTTAACATTTTACAAATAATGAGTGATCCATTAGCTGATTTTACCAACTTATCACAAGATGAGGCTGATGTCTCTAAGAAAGACGATAACGTTGACGATTTACCAGATTTTGAAGATTTAGAAGAAGAAAGTAATATTGAACAACCCGTTGAAGAAGAAGAAGAAGAAGAAGAAGAAGAAGAAGAAGAAGAAAATGATGAACAACAACAAAAACCAGAACAAGACGGACCACAAGAATCGGAACCTATAGAGGATGTTCTTAGTACTATAAAAGTTGCTAAACTTGCAGAAGGTCAAGTTGGTGAAGGATATGTTCGAAAAAATACGGGTCTCAAAAGACGACACGATAGTCCAATTGATGATGACGATGATGATGAAGAGAATACTCGTGGTAATAATTATAATGATAATGACAATGATAATAATGAAGCACCAGCAAAAAGGTCAGGTAGATCGTATCATCCAGATGACGAAATTGATTATCAAAGTTTAGACCCACAACAAAGAAGACGACTTGAATTGGAAGAAAGAATGTCAAAGGCTATAAAACCAGCAACTAAAAGAAGAAGAAAGGCTGATGAAGATGATATTGAAAGAATGCAAGATGATAAAATTGATGCATTGAAAGAGCAAATGATCAAAGCGGCAACTTTGGATGTCGATAAAAATTCACAAGGTCAAATTGCTACTGAAAAATTGAAACTCTTGAGTCAAGTTACAGATGTTTTGGCAAGAGCAGATTTGTCCATATCTATTTTGGATAATAATTTATTAGAAGCTGTTAGATTATGGCTTGAACCTTTACCAGATGCATCCATGCCTGCGTATCAAATACAGAAAGAATTAATTAATTCTTTGGAGACATTACCTATAAAAACAGATCACTTGGCCGCTTCAGGAATCGGGAAAGTTTTGGTATTTTATCAACGTTCTAAAAGAACTGAACCACTGTTAAAAAAAGTTGTTGATAGATTGATTGGTGATTGGACTAGACCAATTTTGAACAAATCTGATTCATACAAAGATAGAAGCGTTCAATTTCATGAATATAATAAAACCAAATTTACCAACAAATTATCAAGGGGCACTAAAAGAAAGGAATCCAAGACATTATACGAGCAAAATGCTGAAAGAAGAAAGAGAGCTGCTATTCCAAGTACTAGAACCACAGCTTATAAAATTGCTCCACTGGTTGATAAGAGTTTATTGATGAGACAACAAGCAAGACATGCTGGTAACGACGAAAGATTCAAGAAGATTAACCAAAAATTAACATCTATGTCGGTGAAGAGAAAGACAACCAAAAAAGGTGGTCCATCTATTGAAGGTAGAGACTTGGCGATGTAATAGTTTTGAACTTATGTTGATAAATAATGTATTTGTAAAGTAACTTTATACAGATTTTAATAAAGAAAAAGAAAGCAGAAGAATAACAATAGCACGTACGTATGAAATCATATTGACAAATGAACAAAAATACATCATCTACAATGCTCTTTAAGAAAAGCAAGATATATAAAATAAAAAATTCATGTACCTTTTTAAAAAATGTGCAATTGTATTAAAATATATTTATACATTCCTTTATTTCGAAATATAATCCAAATGTGAGTATATCATCACCATTTGAATTAATATTTCTCTTTCATTACTATTATTGAAACCCATGCTTTATATAGAAAATAATAAGAAAAAACAAAGATAATCTAAGATCTTGGCTTTTCTTTCTTTTCTTTCCATAAAGCCAACAAGGAGACACCAGAGACTTTAACAACCTTGAATCTAACCCCTGGAATATCACCCTTAGCCTTACCTCTTCTACCGAAACCGGCCAACAAGACTTCGTCATTTTCATCAACAAAATTCAAACAACCATCATTTGGAACGAAAGCAGTAACTTTCTTACCGTTTTTGATTAATTGAACTCTGACACACTTTCTAATAGCGGAGTTTGGTTGTTTAGATTCAATACCAATTTTTTCCAAAACGATACCTTTGGCGTGAGATGAACCACCAAATGGAGAAGATTTGAAAGCGGTACCTAATAATCTAGCTTTATAAGCTTGATCAGCCCATCTGTTGTTTCTTCTGTGAACTCTTAATTTTCTAGCAGAGTTAAGACCTCTTGGTTTACCTTTACCCATGATTGATGTTGTTGATGATAGATTAAAAGAAGTGAGATAAAAAAAAAAAGTGAAAAAAATTTTGTATGTACCAAAAAAAAAACAGTTTGGTTCGGGGGATTGGTAAGTGAGAATGTGTGTGTGTGTGCGACTCTATGTGAGTGTGAGGGTCAGCAAAAAAATCTATGGTAAAAGTCTCCAGACTGAGATTCTGCGCATGTGGCGAGACATTGCAAACGATAGTCGCACCAGGACTAGGGCCAAAGCGTTTCAAGTAGTCGCACTGCTTGGCATTATCCCGCAGACGAGATCAAAAAGAATTTTTTTTTTCTCTTGCCCCTTGTTAGCAAATAGTAGTGCGAACTACAAGAAAAAATTAAAGTAAATTTGCATCACGTGAATGTATTGAAGATTAGGGCTGTAACCCTAATATTGGTGATTGGATATTTTTGTGGCTTATGCCTAAAATCCACTTGCATTACAACACATGTCAACGACAAAGAAAAATCCATATTTATATATTATTCTTAAACCTATCTACTCACCTTAACGACTTCAAAGACTTCTTTTTAATCAAAGATAATAAATACAAAAACAAAAGATCGATTTGATCCTTAAACATAAACAACAACCCTTGTACAAAGACACCCTTTAACAATTGAGGTGCAATACCTTTATATAATCCATGGAACTTTTCAGTATGCCATAAATGTGCTAATGCATCTGTGAAATGATCAAATTTGATATCTTCTTCATGTGCTTCATCTGATTTTTGTTGAGCATTCTTTTCTCCTTTCTTGTTTTTTGAAGTTGACTTCTTTTGAATCATAGCTTTAGAAACAATTAATGGCTGGGTAACAATAGTTGCCAATGATTTTGCCAAGACCCCCAATGAGAAGGCTTCAAGTGGATTCAAGTATTGCTTATTCCCATAGAATATTTGTTTCAAACGTTCATAAGAACCATATGTGATGGATGGATTAATACATAAAACCAAGGAAACTCTCAATCCTCTCCACAAACCTGTGATTCCATCTTGATCCAAAATTTCCTTGATCAATTCAAATACATTCTTGTGACTTTTATCTGTCTGCTGTTGTGTGGTGACAACACCAATTGGCATAGTGAAGCATTGAGAAATTGCTGCTGCAACAGCGCCAAGAAACAACTCAGTTAACGTGTTTGGTTTGTGGTTAGGTATATTCTTATATAAATTAGCATAAACTCGCTTAACTATGGTGTACCAGTAAAAGTAAGAAAAGTTTTGTGCTGCTGTACCAACAACTGTAGAAAATAAACCATGATACCATCCCAAGATACCTTTCTTTCTATATATTTGCCTTAAAACATCAACCGTGTTCTTATACTTTAACCCATTATCTTTGTCCAAGCTCTGTTTGTAAACCGAATCTTCCAAGTCTGATTCTGAAGCTGGAGGAGTTGGGATACTATTTCCATCATCTGGTTTGGTTGCTTTTCTCTTTTTAACTTGGGTTTGAATCAAAACTTTACTTAAATCTAATGGATAAACCAAAGTGTTGGCAATGGCAGAAGCCAATGCACCAGAGGCAGCTTTTTCTATTGGTGAAAGTGACATTATGTTATATTATGGGTGCAAACGATTCAAATAGAAGATATATGATTTCTATCAAGTTAAAGCAAAATGTAATGACTTTTGATTAAAACAACAAAAAAAAATTAAGGTGGGGAAACTTGTGCAAATATACAATGTGTGTGGCAGATACCGAGGAACGTCAATATTTGGTCTGAAAAATTGCACTGTGATAAATTCTCAATGTTAATACAGTAGTAACAAAATAAAACTGAAACCTAAAGAATGAAGCAAAAATATAAACGAAAAGGAAAAGGAAAAGGAAAAGGAATATAAAAATGAAAATTATCTATAGGAGGAATTATTTATGGTTTTTATAGATGTTAATGTGGTTGTGGGTGTAAAAACCTCATATTAACCCGTCGGTATCAATCTATCAAATGAATGTTGGGGCAATCGCAGAAAAAAAAAAATAATTGTAAAGCAACGAAAAAAGAAAAAAACGAGGGTGCATAATATTGGGGTTGTTATCAAATTATAAACGGATAATCAATGATTTTGGTTTTACACGAATGGAACAGTGTAGAAGATTGATTGGCATCTATAAATGGAACAGAAATTACCAACATTGTTAATCGTGCTCCAGGTTTACTAACCCAACATTCTCCCTTCCACAATCTACATACCTGATATTTCGGATTTGTGATAAAACAGTTGTGATTATTTTTTCAATTGTTAAGTTTTTGATTTTCTGTCCCGAGGATCTATTTTTTTTATTTTTTTCTTAACAGTCTAATCGGTTACTCGTTTCTTTTATCCCCCATATATCCCCTCTCTCTCTGTTTGATTCCGCTAAAAAGAAGTGTAACCACCACAAACTAGAGATTGCGAAAATAATGCACCTCTTTTCAATTAAATACTTGTAAATACTTATATTTATTGCCATTCTATGATTTCCTTATCTACTCCACTAGTAACTAATTTTTCGACCCCGTTTTGATCAATAAAGCTTATAAAATCTTTGATCTTACCATTGTGTCCATCATTAAGCTCAATAGCTACCCTATCATCTATTATATCAATACCTCTAATCACTCCATCATCGCCCATAACCCAGACCCCGCTGGTCCTATCGTCTTCTTCTTTACTTAATCTCCATGCAATAATTGGTTGTGAATATTTATCTTGGGGTGACATGGTATTTAAATTCTTGATAATTTGATTTCGTTTGATTGGAATATTGGAAGAGATATCCAGCAATGGAACAATAATTAATCTCATGAACGGTTCATGAGATGTAGCAACTGCTATCAAAGGAACGTCTGCATCATGAATTGTAATTAATCGTGGAGAAAACCCAGATGCAGTGAATTCTGCATCATTCAAAGATATCTTGTACAATTGAGTCAATTGATTATCTTTCACAGTAATAACGTCCAACAATGTATTCTCTAATTTCCCCAAAATTATAACCAATTCATTTTGATACTCAATCACATCAAAGCATGCTCCTTGCTGTTGGAGCTTTAATTCAGACAAAATGCTAAATTCATTGTCACTATCCAACTGAATCAACTTGATATAAAAATCCCAACCCAATGAAACTATATAATCAACATTGTTTACTCTGATGTATCTTGCATCAACGATTAACCTTTTATGAGCCTGTAATTCACTAATTGGCTCTAATGTATTCAGGTGTCTTAAATACAATGTTCCATTCATCCCCACCAAAATAACTCTATCGTCTCCAATACTTAATATATTCTTTATCACAACTGGCATCTTCACTGTTTTACAAATAATTTCCTCTTTCACCACATGTACATTAGAATCATTGGTGCTGAAATAAATTAATCCTTGGGAATAACACGAACTTAAAACTAATCCAGCGATATCAATAAGTTTTTTAGGAGTTTTTGGGAATGGTGTTATCCAATGACTAAACTCTTGGTTAATTATTTGTTTCAAGTCTTCATGAAGCTCCTTATTGACATCAATGGCTTCAACTTTGTCAAGTAATGTGCTGTATTGGATCCTATCGTTGATTATATCATCTAATGATTCGTCGAGAAGTTTCGAAGGATAGATTGGGTTTCCGTGTTCGTTTTCAAATTGTTTCAATGTTTCTGGATAGTTATTATCCTGTAAATACTGCGCAATCAATTTATGTACATGATTAGTTTGTTTTGACATGGTGAATGAATAGCAATGGTAAATGACTGTAACTGTCTGGTTATATTGTCCGTTTGCGTTGCTTTCTTTCTATCTTCTCGCTCCAACTTTATTTTACTTCTCGCATGCGATGCAGTATTACATCCCATTAAAAATTTTTTAAAATGTATAACTTTATTCATTTAATCTAATATACACAGTACAATATTTTTTTTTTTTTATTTTACTTTATTTTATTCTTCAAATCAAGGTTAAATAGAACAATGTTGATATTAAATATCTCTAAACCTTTTCGGCTAATTCTTCTAACAACTTGTAGTTTCTTTGTTCAACAGAACCATTACCTGGCAATCTAGTAGAACCCATCAAGTATTCATCAACTTCTCTAGCACATTGACGACCTTCTTGAATACCCCAAACAACTAAAGATTGACCTCTTCTACAATCACCAGCAGCAAAAACATTATCATCTCTATCAACTTTGTAAACATTTGGATCAATGGTAGTAATGGTACCTCTCTTGGTTTTTTCAACTTCCAAATTTTCGGATTCTGGACCAACAAAACCCATAGATAACAAAACAACATCTGCTGGGAAGAATTCTTCACTACCAGGAACTTCAGCCATTTGCCAAGCACCCGAATCAGAACGTTTCCATTCAACTCTTACAGTCTTAATACCTTTGACATTACCTTCTTCATCACCAACAAATTCTTTAGACAAAATAGAGTACTCTCTTGGATCTTTACCGTAATGTGCTGCAACTTCAGTATGACCGTAATCAACTCTGAAGATTCTTGGCCATTGTGGCCATGGATTGTCCTTTGGTCTGGCATTTGGTGGGTGTGGTAACAACTCAAAGTTAGTCACTGATTTAGCTCCGTGTCTGGTTGAAGTACCCAAACAATCGTTACCGGTATCACCACCACCAATAACAACAACATTCTTACCTTCCAAAGTCTTTCTAATATCTTCTAATTGGTCATCCAATAATGCTTTTGTGTTGGAGTGTAACAATTGCATGGCAAATCCAATGTTCTTCAATTCCCTACCAGGAATCTTTAAATCTCTTGGAATAGTAGAACCAACAGCAAAAACAACAGCATCGAATTGAGCTTTCAATTCAGAAACAGTAATGTCTTCACCAACTGTAGTGTTACAAACAAATTCAATACCTTCAGCAGCCAACAAATCTGTTCTTCTCTTAACAATTCCCTTATCCAACTTCATATTTGGAATACCGTACATCAACAAACCACCTGGTCTGTCACTTCTTTCATAAACAGTAACTGAGTGACCAGCCTTGTTCAATTGATCAGCAGCTGCTAAACCGGATGGACCAGAACCAATAATGGCAACAGTCTTTCCAGTTCTATGGGCCGGTGGGTTTGGTTTAATCCAACCTTGTTCAAAACCATGGTCAATAATAGCACATTCAACAGACTTGATATTAACTGGATCTTCATTGATACCCAAGACACATGCACCATTACATGGAGCTGGACAAATTCTACCAGTGAATTCAGGGAAATTGTTGGTCATCATCAATCTTTGCAAGGCATCATACCATCTATCATTGAAAACCAATTCATTCCATTTTGGAATAACGTTAGAAATTGGACAACCGGTATCAGAAGTACAAAATGGAACACCACAATCCATACATCTGGCAGTCTCATATTTCAATTCTTCTTTGGTCAATCTAGAAGTCATTTCACTCCAATCCTTGGTTCTTGATTTGGCTTCTCTATACTTTTCGTTTCTACGTTTGTATTTCATGAAACCTCTGAGTTTATCCAACTTAACTGGTGCCTTCTTTTCAAATTCAGTGTTAAAAATGGTATCCTCAACATCAGCAACTTTTGGTTCATGATTCTTGATAGCTGGTTTATGGGTGTGTCCCTTTTTGATCTTATAAGCTTCACCATTGGTGACATCAGCTTCTGGATCTTCTTTGATAGATTTTAAGAAACTACTCAATTCTTTGTTCTTGGCTTCTTGGGCTAATTGTTTTTCCTTTTCCAATACCTTCTTGTAATCATTTGGTAATACTTTAACAAATCTTGGCAAGAATCTATTGAAATCATTCAAGATGTTGTCAGCAACTTCAGAACCAGTGTAATGACGGTGATCCTCAATCAAGTTTCTCAAGAAGGCAATTTCTTCAGTTTCAGTAACTTGAGATAATTCAACTTGAGCTTTGTTAACTTTGTCACTAAAGTCTTGAGCCATGTCCAAGACATAAGCAATACCACCACACATACCAGAGGCAAAGTTTCTACCGGTAGAACCCAAAATGACAACTCTACCACCAGACATATATTCACAACCGTGATCACCAGTACCTTCAGCAACAATAACAGCACCAGAGTTTCTGACGGCAAATCTTTCGGCAGCAATACCTCTGATAAAGGCAGAACCAGAAGTGGCGCCAAAGAAGGCAGTGTTACCAGCAATGATTTGATCCTCAGCCTTGAACTTGGATTCCTTTGGTGGATAAACAATAATTCTACCACCAGACAAACCTTTACCAATGTAATCATTGGCGTCACCTTCCAATTCCAAAGTAACACCAGATGCCAAGAAGGCTCCAAATGATTGACCAGCAGAACCGGTAACATTGACGTGAATAGTATCATGAGGTAAACCATTTTCACCAAAGGTCTTGGATACACGATAAGATAAGGTAGTACCCAATGAACGATCAGTATTGACAACTTCACAATCAATGGTGACCGGTAAACCTTTAGCTAAGGTTAATTCAGATTCATCAATCAATTTGTTATCAACTCTAATGTGCAACTTATGGTCTTGCTTTCTAACACAATGGGTGGCAACACCTGGTCTGATAGTATGAGCAGGAGTTAAGATTGGGGACAAGTCAATGTTGGCGTTCTTGGTGGTTCTGAAATCTTCTCTAACTCTCAATTTTTCAGTTCTACCAACCATCTCATTGATGGTTCTAAAACCCAATTTAGCCATGAATTTTCTCAAATCATTGGCCAAGTAATAGAAGAAGTTGATCACATGTTCTGGAGTACCTTCGAATTTCTTTCTCAATTCTGGATCTTGAGTTGCAATACCAACTGGACAAGTACCCAAATGACATTTTCTCATATAGATACAACCCATGGCAATCAAAGGAGAGGTGGCAAAACCCCATTCTTCAGCACCTAATAAACATGCAATTGCAATATCTCTACCAGTTCTAATTTGACCATCAGTTTGTAAAATAACTCTACCTCTCAAGTCATTCAAAACCAAAGTTTGATGAGATTCAGCTAAACCTAATTCCCATGGTAAACCGGCATACTTGATAGAAGTTAATTTGGCGGCACCAGTACCACCATCACCACCAGAAACTAAAATGTTTTCGGATCCGGCTTTGGCAACACCAGCGGCGACGATACCAACACCAACTTCAGAAACCAATTTAACTGATGTTCTTGCTCTTGGGTTGGCACACTTCAAATCATACAACAATTGCTTCAAATCTTCAATGGAATAAATATCGTGATGTGGTGGTGGGGAAATCAAACCAACACCTGGAGTAGAATGTCTTGTTTTACCAATTTCAGCAGAGACTTTATGACCTGGCAATTCACCACCTTCACCAGGTTTAGCACCTTGTGCCATTTTAATTTGCAATTCGTCAGCATCAGCCAAGTAGTATGAGGTGACACCAAATCTACCAGATGCAACTTGTTTAATAGCTGATCTCATGGTATCACCGTTTGCACGAACAATAGATCTGGCGGCATCTTCACCACCTTCACCGGTATTAGATTTACCTCCCAATCTATTCATAGCAACAGCCAATGTAGAATGTGATTCCATGGAAATGGAACCATAAGACATAGCACCAGTAAAGAAACGACGAACAATCTCGGTCCATGGTTCAACTTGATCGACTGGAACTTCAGTAGATGATTCGAAATCAAAATCTAACAAACCACGCAAGGTACAATTACGTACGGCTTCATTTTCCTTTTTAGCATAAGCTTCGTATGCTCTTTCATTTTTGTTACGAACAGCATCTTGTAATGAAGCAATAGCAGCTGGATCATTGATGTGGGTATCACCACCATCTCTCCAGTGGTATTCACCGGTTTCTGGTAATCCAATTGGTTTAATGGTTTCTCTAGTTGGGTAACCTCTTTCATGCAAAGTAAAAGCATCTTGAGCAATGTATTCAAAAGTAACACCCTTGATTCTGGAAGCTGTACCAGCAAAACATCTGTCAATAACAGAATTGTCAATACCCAAGGCTTCAAAAATTTGAGCACCTTTATAGGATGCCAAAGTTGAAATACCCATCTTAGACATAACCTTCAAGATACCAGCATCAATAGAATATTTATAGTTGGAGATAATCTTTTCTTCAGTAAGAGCCTCATTCTTCAACAAGCCTTGTTGTTTCATTCTAACCAAAGTTTCCATAGCCAAGTATGGGTTAATACCATCTGCACCATAACCGACCAAACAACAAGCATGGTGGACTTCTTTGGCTTCTTGGGTTTCAATTATAAGAGCTACTTTAGAACGTTGCTTTTGTCTAACCAAGTGATGGTGAACGGCACCAACAGCAATCAAAGCAGAAATTGGTAATCTTTCTGGGCCGGTATTGACATCACTTAAAATGATAACCTGATTGTCATCAGCAATGGCTCTAGAAGCAGCTTGACAAATTCTATCAATGGTGTTAATGTAACCTTGAATACCTTCGGATTTATCAAATGTGATATCAATATTGGCAACAGACCATGATGGATAAACGGTTTCAATGTTTTTGATAGCCAATAATTCTGAGTTGGTCAAAATTGGAGATTTCAACAATAATCTGTTCAACTGGTTTGGTTTCATTTCCAACAAGTTACCTTGAGGACCAACATAACATTCCAAAGACATGACAATTTTTTCTCTAATTGGATCAATTGGAGGGTTGGTAACTTGAGCAAACAATTGACGGAAATATTCGTATAATAATTTTGGTTGTTCAGAAATACAAGCCAAAGCATTATCGTTACCCATTGAACCCAAGGCTTCGTTACCTTCTGCCATTGGAGCCAAAACAAACAAAAGTTGTTCATGGGAATAACCAGAAGCAATCAATCTTGGGTCAGATTGAACGTTAACAGATGAGTCAACTGGTTTAGAAGTAACATCAATACTTCTGGAAGCCAATTTTTCATTCAAGTCTTGTAAAGTGATCATATTGGCCAAAACCCAAGATTTAAAGTCGTATTTGGATGAGACCCTGCTCTTTAATTCTTTATCATCAACAATACGACCTTCTTTGGTATCAACCAACAACATTTTACCTGGTTGTAATCTACCTTTTTGCAAAACCTTTTCTGGTTGCACTTCAATAACACCAACTTCAGAAGCACAAATGATACGGTCATCGTCAAGAACATAGTAACGACATGGTCTCAAACCATTACGATCCAAGTTTGCACCACAGTATCTGTCGTCAGCAAAAGTAAACAATGCTGGACCATCCCATGGTTCCATCAAACAAGCAGCCCATTCATAAAAGGCCTTCTTTTTAGGGTCAATGTATGAATCATTTTGCCAAGCCTCTGGAATCATCATCATAACAGCTTCTGGCAAGGAGACAACACCATTGATGACTAACAACTCTAAAACATTATCAAAGGCAGCGGAATCAGAACCACCTTCTTCAATGATTGGATATAATTTATCCATTTCTTCACCAAACAATTCAGATTTCATAACACCTTCTTTGGCTCTCATCCAGTTCTTGTTACCTCTTAAGGTGTTGATCTCACCATTATGAGCAGCCAATCTCAATGGCTGAGCTCTGTCCCATGAAGGAAAAGTGTTGGTGGAGAAACGGGAATGAACTAATGCAAAATGTGATTCGTATTCAGCGTTAACTAAATCGTGGTAGTAAGAGTAGACTTGTTTTGGAGCTAATTGACCTTTATAAACAATGGTTTTATTGGAAAGCGAACAAATGTAAAACCAATTGTGTAAACCGATGGTGTGAGAAGCTTGCTTTCTCAAGATGAATAATCTCTTTTCGAAATCTTTTCTGTGTTTGGCATCAAACTCTTGTTCAGAAACATCTTGACCCCATATTTCTTTGTAAACAACAGCTGGTTGTAAAATATATGGTTCCCTGGATAAAGCAGCAGCACCTAAAATAGAAGAATCATGTGGGACTTCTCTCCAGCCCAACACCTTCAAACCTAAAGAATCAGCAATGCTTTCAAAAGTCTTTTTGGATTTGTCAAAAACAGCGTCATCCTTTTTGAAGAAAACATTTCCAACACCATACTGACCTTTTGGAGGTAACTCAACATTGCTGTAATATTGGAATTCTCTTTTCAAGAATTTATGAGGAATTGATGATAATAAACCAGCACCATCACCATCATTTGGGTTCAATTCACCCCCTCTGTGTGTCATGTTACATAACAAGTTTTTAGCATCAGAAACAATTTTATGAGATGGAACACCTTTCAAATGACATGTGAAACCGACACCACAAGCATCCTTTTCTAACTCTGGGTTGTATAAACCTTTAGCAACTGGTAATGCAGAAGCCCAAGATTTATTTTCTGGAACTTCGTCATAGTCGTAAACATTAGTTGAACTAAATTCTTCTTCTGGTAAATAGGAGGAGGTTGGACTCATTTAACTATGTGTATATATGGAATTGTAGGGGTATGTCTATGTGAATAAGTTTAAAAACGAAATAAAGGAACGTTGAATTTTCAAATCTAATTATATTTTTTTTTGTAAGATTTTAAATAGATAAGTATATAATACAAATTTAAAATAAAAAATAAAATTTGATTCCCAAACCTGTAGACAATAAGAATAATTGATTGAAATAAATAATTCAATAACCTTCTAATATCCTCCTTACTATATTCAAAAATAAATTGAAGAAAGAAATAAAATTAAAAGAAAAAGAAGAGTAAAATAAAAAAAAAGAAAAATTATAAAAAAAATTTGAAAAAGTTATTTTACTTCTGAAATTTATGGGAGAAAAAACTGGATTCAAATAACCCATTACCAAGAAGGTTGAATGCACTGATGGATGATTCAGAAAATTAATTACACAAATTTGACAATAAACAGATAGAATAATTAATAAATGTAAATAATTAGGTTCAAATATTTTGTATTAATTATGAACTTTGACCAAATATTGAACCACTTTTGGTTTGTGATTTGCTCTCAATTCTTCATTTTTACTCAAGTGGGGGGACTTTACAAATAAGAAAAAAAAAAAAAAACTTAGATTAGAGCGGCCGACCGAGCTACCATACAGATGATAACTGATTTTTTTTATCTGGAACCAATCACAACCACTTAATTTATAAGGAAGCTAAAACAAAAGAAAAATGTACTTCATTATTGATTTGAAAACTCACTTCATTTATGATAGTCTTGGTAAAAGATTTGCACCATGACTGTTGATCATTTCTACTCTAGAATTCTCTATTGAACTTTTGT
Source organism: Candida sojae (assembly GCA_013177575.1). Classification (NCBI taxonomy): domain Eukaryota; kingdom Fungi; phylum Ascomycota; class Pichiomycetes; order Serinales; family Debaryomycetaceae; genus Candida; species Candida sojae. The sequence goes on along the minus strand of WWPN01000005.1, from coordinate 1,380,155 downwards.
GGTGTAGTATATAACCAGATATATGTTTTGTGAACTCATTGGTATACACGTTGACTCCACTTCAATACTTGTTTTATTTGCAAGTTGTACAATACACTACGTTTCACGCTAATCTCCAGAGGTTCACGTAATTTTCTTTTCTTCTCCTCTTGTTACCAATAAACAATAAAGGCCTACGGCGTACAGAAGTCATAAAATTTTGTATTCTGAATAAAAAAAAAAAAAAAAAGAGGGGCTTGCATAAATTACACTCTCCTTTTTCTTCAAATTCGGTATATTTTTCCGGTGAAAATTTTACAAGAGTAGATTGAGTGGCAGAAAAAAAAAAATTAGATTAAAATGTTCGACGATAAGAACATTGGAGTTAAGGGCTCAAATAAATATTAACCAAAATCATTCTCAATTGATTTCATGATTAATAATGATGATGATGATGATGATGATGATGAAAGCATAAAAGTTTGCGAACTACACAAGTTGATGTCCATGGTTGATTTTTTTGTGTATTGGTCAAATATTGTATTACCATCATGTGATACTTTTGTGTGGTCATGTCTGTTACGTACGTAGACTGGTTATTGGGACACGGCCTGTCGATGCGGCGATCAGGTGTGAGAATTGGGAATATAACGGAAGTGAACTGACTTCTGATTGTCCTCCGGGACTTGGACTTACTATAAATAGTTGGGATTCTCGCCGTGAGGTTGATTCTCGCCGTGAGGTTGATTTGTGAAGTGGAAGGAGGAAAGAGGGGATTAACTCTTTATATAAGTTTTGTACTCACGAACGACCTCATTATACGTTCTTCTACATTGGATACATAACAATACCATTCATCGTGTATAGAAATGAAGAATTTGGACCATTGGACTTTGGGTAATCTAGGCTCTGAACAAAAAAATAATCAAAAAATGAAAAAAAAATAGATCATTTATTGTAGTCCTGTATCGGGCCGTCGGTTTTGTGAATTCATTGATATTTGAAATGATTATGAGAAATCCGGAATAATCCGAATCACGTGAAAATATTGTGACAATTATATGCAGACAGTTTGATTTTGATTTTCTTCTACTCTTTTCTAGTTTTTTTTTTTTCGGTAAAGAAAAATTCCATGCAATAAATTTAGCGATGCGGTGTGATTTATTCATTGGGATTGAAACCTAAACATGGCTGAATTAAAACAAGTATCATTTCCTCCAGACGTTTTAGCTAGAATTGCTCCTGATGTGTCATTGCAAAGACATTTATCGATAGGTATTAGACCTAATTTACGAAATTTCACTGAATTCAAACCTATTGAAATATCCAACAGTACACAATTTCAGGACAATAACGACAATGTGTTTGGGTCATCAATTATTAAAAGTGGATCTACTACTATAATCAATACAATCACCCTTGGAATATTAGAAAATTTTCACTCTAAACAGCCGGAATATTCTACAGTATATCCCTGTGTTGAAATATTACGTGGGAGATCAGGGGCTCCTACAGATGAGGAGATGATTTTGTCTCAAGATTTGTTTGAAACGATACGTCACAATAAAATCGTCCCTTCTTCTAGCTTAAAAATTGATAATTTAGGTATTTCTATCAAAGATGAGCAAAATGATAACCAAGAAGCTATCTTTTACCCAGATTTGAATCCAGAACAATGGCAGTATATCAACCTTACTGGTCACCACAATAAATCATACTCCTTTGTATTGTTGTCTAACATCAAAATATATTCACAAAGTACTTCAACCAATTCCTTGTTTGATTTGTGTTATTTATCAATACTTGAAAGTTTGAAATCTTTATGCTTACCAAGATGTTATGTTTCTGAAAGCTTTACCACCAAAGTTTCAATGAAATCACGTAAATCAAACACAAGAGGGTTAGTAAACACAAACAAAGCTAACTTGAATATTGATTTGAATGAGTCATTGTATCATAAATTATCATTAAATTTGAAAGATGGCACAATTGCTAGTAACTTTGGGGTTATTTCCAATGAAGATAAGGTTATTTTATTGGGTGACTTAGAAGGAGAGGCAGAAGAGACCTCTGTGTTATCCAGAGTATCTATAATAACCAATAATGAAACCATTAACAAGATAAGTTTAATAAATGGTGATTCTAATAGTGAAATAACCTTAGAGATTTTGAAAGAAGCAATTGAAATCGGTAAGAGAAGAAGCCGAGAACAAGGTCAAAATGTTTAGAATGCACATAATTATATAATTATGGAATATATACGTTTATTGTACTTTTCTATATACTTACAGTCGACTCGTCAAAGTTTTAGTTGGTTTTTTGCAAGAATAATTGGTGGCAAATAGCACAAATGCTCATTACAGAATTGTGGTCGTTTTGACCAATTTACACGTCCATGTGTGTACAAGATTTCAATCCTATCTTGAATCGGCATATCTTCAAACATTGACGCGTTTTAATAAGAATTCAATTTCGCTCACAAAATTTCTATTCTTATTTACCACAACTAGGGATAAGTTAGTTTCGCTAAATATCAATCGTTTGAGAAAGACAAATATCGTTAGTAGAAAAAAAGGAAATCGATGTTGCTAAGATTGCATTTGACTTAAGTAATCCTGTGATGCAAACTCAGAAAAAAAAAAAAAAAAAAACACGAACGAACGAACGAAGGAATGAAAAGAAAAAAAAAAATAATCTCTGCGAATTCTTCACTGGGGATATCAATTGATTTGTAAAAACTTCCCACCACTTCATCTCAATCTTGTTGCAATATCGTCTTGTCTTACGTTAATATCTATTGTATATTATGCCCAATAAAAGCACAGATTTGACTGATATAACTTCCGAAACCACCATCCAAAAACACACGCTGCTGCAAGATGGAGATGCTACTCTTGCCAATGGAACTTCAACAGAAGACAGCAATTTGAATGCCAAAAGAAATTTGATAGCCGATTTATTAGCAGAAGATTCTTTTGAAGAAGGTGACGAAAGATGCATTATACCACAAGCCTTTCTTGATGAGTTTTTAAACTCACCGATTACCGATTTTGATACCTTGAAGCAACAGTTGGGTCCAATTGACTTCCATTTAATTACAGATCAGAACGGAAATTTACCTGCTGAGAGTGAACACGAAAAGACAAGGATAACTCATGTATCCTTAGATGTTTTTAATAATTTGATAAAATGGTTTGGTGTTTTGGGTCAACCTGCATTTCGAGCAATTATTGTAAATCAAGAGACAGGACTCAAGGAAATTGAAAGATTTCCAGTGTTTTTCTGGGTTCATCAATTGGGTAAAAAGACGCAACCAACTTATCTTAGACATCGTCACAATACTCATCAACAACATACTAGTCATCATGATTCGCCGATTCCTGTGGCTCTTTCAAGAACAGCCACATTCTATAATTTGATGGATATAATTCGTAATGTGGTATTAAAAGCGCCACGTAAATCAATGTCCGATTACAGAGTATGGTTTATTAATCCCCATAATAACGAGTTGCCCTTCTTGGTATCGATTCAGACTTTCTTGTTTGATATTCCCAAGAAGAGTTTGGTTATGCCAAATTTGGTTTCTGAAGTATTGAAAAATCAAGGAATTATTTATTCCTCTTATCAGATAATGGTTGAAATAAAGGAAAAGAACCAAGTTGAGTTTCCAATTGATCAATTTATCTTATCACATTCGAATGCCTACAACGATCCTGGTCAAGGCGGTGGAAATTTGGGGTTGAACAATTTGGGTAACACGTGTTACATGAACTCCGCATTACAGTGTCTTTTACATGTACCTGAAATAAATTATTATTTTTTCTACAACATTTACAAGAAGGAATTGAACACTGACAATCCTTTGGGATATCATGGTGATGTTGCAAATGCATTTGGCTCTTTATTGAAACAGACTTTTGATCATGCTAAGAATGGCACGTGTATTGCACCAAGGGAATTCAAATCAACCATTGGTAGATACTCATCGATGTTTTCTGGATATCTTCAACAGGATTCACAGGAGTTGTTAAGTTGGCTATTAGATGCCCTTCATGAAGATTTGAATAGAATTCACCAAAAACCATACTGTGAGAAACCAGAATTAAAAGATGACGAAATCAATGATTCTCAAGCAATAATACGATTGGCAGATACATGCTGGAATCAACATAAAGCTAGAAACGATTCCGTGATAATTGACTTGTTCACTGGATTATACCAATCAACATTAGTGTGCCCAGATTGTGGTAAAACATCAATTACATTCGATCCATTTAATGATTTGACATTGCCTTTACCTATAAGCAAAAAGTGGTATCACACATTTACGATAGTCGATTTGTCCAACCAAGGGGTCATCTCAAAGAGAATTATGAAATTGGAAGTTGAGCTAAACAAAACATCCAATTTTGATGAATTAGCAGGGTATCTTGCTAACTTCTTACAAGTAGACTCAGCTGATTTGTTTCTTTATGAATTGTTTCAAAATTCCATCTATAGCGATTTCCAATTAGACTATAACAAGAACAAATTTATGCCTATTAGTGACATCATAAGAGATACAGATGATGTGGTAGTCTACATCATTCCTCACAATCCTGAAACCGATGTAATTGTTCCGGTGTTTAATGCCGTTCAAGATGCTGATACTTCTTACCAAATGGTTCATTTCTTTGGTATTCCTTTGTTTGTTGTTTTAAACAAAGAAGTAGATTTGAATAGTTTTGGTTTCATCCGAAAGAAATTGGTTGAAACCGTGAGTTTGTTGACCAATGTTGATTTGGTAGATGAATATGACAAGATAAAAAGAAGTTGTCAAGATTTTGTAGACAAGGAATTTTACTCCAAATTGGATTTTCCAGCTTTGTCTAGAAATGAAGAAAACGAAGAAGAACATAGTGATGATGTTACAAAGGAAAACCAAAATCCAAACGAAAATGCAAATGCAAATGAAAATGATGGCTATGATAGTGATGTTTCATTGGCTAATCCTTATCTCGGAGCTAATTTTGGATTCAAGATATTATACGTTCATGATTACAGTCCAAAGTTACATACAAATCTTCGTGGACGCTACAATTTCAATCAAAGTAGTAAGTTCAAACAGGCCGAAAGAGTAATAAATGTCCCTACAAACAAGCCAACATTTAGTGATTTTAAACAATTGGCTGATGATTTACCTGAGTTAAGGCGAAATTATTATCACTATCCAGATTACAAGAAGTTAGATGATGAAATGGAAGAATTGGTAGATGAAGTTAATCAAAACTTGGCTGAACAAGCAGAGATTGGTTCTTCTGGATTATTTGACACAGATAGTCCGAGAGTAAATGAAGAAACCGACGGGTTCGTTTTAGTCAATAATGACGAAACGATCAACAAATCCGGTTCTGGAATAATTCCTCCCCCACCATCTTCCGCTCAGGAACAACAGCCACAGTCCGAAGCTCCATTGGGTCCTCAAAGTAACCAATTGGTGCAATTGAACTCATCTGATGAAGAAACTGAAAGTGAAGCTAATTTGGGAAGTTTGTTCGATTCAACAGCAAATATTCCATTGCCACCCCCTTCTACCTATTCAGATTCTACTAAACCTTCAAATGTGAATTCGCCGTTAGGAAACAACGATAATGGTTCATCAACTGATTTGACCTCTTCGACATTGATCTCCAAAGATACTGTATTGTTATGTGATTGGGATAATGAAATTTACCAACGTTGTTTTGGTGATGCTTCGTTGACTACGTGGGATAATATACCGACCTTGCCAAATCAAGAATTACAGAAAAATAAAGCTCATTTTGAAAGGCAAAGAAAGGCAAAAATCACTTTACAAGATTGTCTAAAGAGCTTTAGCACTCCTGAAATTTTAGGTGAACATGATTTGTGGTATTGTCCAAATTGTAAAGACCATAAACGTGCCACTAAAACTATCCAACTTTGGTCAACAGGAGATATCCTTACCATCCACTTAAAGAGATTTCACAGTGCTCGTGCATTTAGTGACAAGATAGATGTCTTGGTTGATTTCCCTATTGATGGTTTAGACATGAGTCAATTTGTTGCCAATCCAAGTGTTACTGTAGATGATTGCATTTATGATTTGATTGCTGTAGATAACCATTACGGTGGTTTAGGAGGTGGCCACTATACTGCATCAGTGAAGAATTTCCGTGATCATAAGTGGTATTATTTCAATGATAGCCGTGTCACTGAAATTCCAAACCCTGAAGAAGTCATTGCTAATTCAGCATATCTTTTGTTTTATCGTAAAAGAAGCTCAATTTCTAATGGCATACTAGGAGGTGATAAATTTATTGAATTGCTTCAAAAGGGAAGAAATGAATACACTGAGGTGTTGCAAACAAAAAAGAATATACTACAAGAAGTTGGTCATTTGGTAAACTCTTATATAAAGATTGAACAAGATTTGATAGAACAACAAGAGAAATTACAACGTGAAGAAAAAGAAAAAGAAGACGAAAATGATCAAGAAGATGAAGGATCACCTTCTTCTGAAAGCAACGAATCAACTAAGAAATCAAGATCATTTGATGAGGTCAAGGGTCTGAATACATCATCATCGTCATCATCATCATCATCTGCAGGTAAAGGCAATGCTCAATTTAACTTTGATGGAGATAATGATTACGATTATGAAGCGGAGGATGCTAATGACAATATTCGTAAACAAAGATTAGTTTTTAAAGATACCAATAGTAACAAGTTGGTACATATCAAGAGTAATGGAAGACAAGAAGTCACATCTTCACCTGTTCCAATTGAGACAGATGGTGAAAGTGACTATTTAAGTAATGTAGGAACTGACGTCACTTCAGTACCAGTTAATGATGGTGACGAAGATAATGATTATGAAGATGAGTAGCTTGGTTTTTCTGTTTAGTTGTATATTGTCGTTTGCATATCTCTCGTTGTAGTAATTTACGGAATTCAAAACTTCACACCTCTATGTATACATGGTAATGTCGCGGTGTCGCGTTATCACTAGAAAAATTTTATGTCGCGTATTGTTCTGTGTCAATTTTCTTTCGGGCTGTCAACTTTGTTTTTTCTCTATTTTTTTTTTGCCCCATAATCTGTTATAATCCAATTGACGACTATAACACAAGCAGACAAGGATAAAGACGACCAACGAATCTCTAAAAAAAAAACACATATACACAAGTGCATCACAAGGAAATATTTGAATTTTTGGCATCCAATTTGCAAAATATAAAGGTAATCATAATTATTTCAGATATGAGTTCAGAAATACCCAGGGAGAAACAAGAACTCCAAGTTATTGATTTGGTGTATCAAAACTTTCCTAGTTTGAACATTGATCAAGCTTTGTTAGTGAATTGGCAAGTGGAACTTCTGGATAAATTGAATGATTTTGGTGCATTGTCATCAATTGTTTCTGAGAATGTAATAATTGATGTTGATATGGTTGATTTTGATAAAATACCAGATCTAACAACTATTCTTGATAAATTGGAAGATAACTTTGATGACGATGATGATTTCAAAGTCATTATATTAGAAATATTAATTTGTTTAATTTCATCGTCGTATAGAATTAAGAATGCCTTACATTCTGTACTTGACCAATTGATTGGATTGTTTTTGAAGAAATTGGCGTCTAACCATAATTTTACAATAGAGGATATTCAGAGTCCCACTGCTCTCAGTCAATATATGAGATTGATTATACTGTTGATAGAGATAGGATGTAATAACAGGCAATTTAAACTTTTAATAAATCAATTGGTTTGCAAAAATAATCCCAGAACCAAACTAATAATATTGGAGTTGTTGCACCAGATGTTCACGAAATATCCTAGTCAATTTCCAGTCCTATCAATTGTGTCACAGATAAATTATTCATTCAATAAAGATGTGTATTTGAAAAAAACATTTTCCATACATTCATGGTTTAAACTTAATCGTCAATTGCATAGTTCCGGGGAAGACCCCATTACTTTATTTACATTGTCGAGTTCTGGCTCAACTGCTGCCGACAAGAATAATGGAACAATATTAAAGGTTCAAATAATAAATTATAATCAATTTAAATTTGAAATTAAGAATAATGTAAATGGCTCTAGAATTCGATATTCGTTCAATCAAAAGTTGCAAGATTTGAATAAAAACCAAGGATTTGTTCATTTTGTGCTAACATATGACAATTATGCTACATTAAATTTATACATCGATGGAGAGTACAGCGAATCAATTCCGTGTCCTGATTTACATACATATTTGAAGAATTGGAACAAGATCTCAATTAGTGAAACAAAAGACGATATTACTTCTAAGAATGATGAACTTGTTCTCCGAAATTTGACACTCCTTAATACCAACTTGTCCTACGAATGGATCAATTTATTATATAACCTTGGTACTGGATTTTCTTGGGGCATGAAAGAACTATCACATGAAACAACATTGAGTCTATTGAACCAATTGAGTCCTCATGGATTGTTTAATGTTACGGTGAAATACAATGAGATTAAGGAGAAAAATAAAGGTCACAGTAACAACAGCAATTTATTTGCTCTGGGACAATTAGGTTCACGAAATACTTTAACCACGTTTGGTGGTAATTTACGTTATCAGCAACCATATCAATATCAGCATCATAGAAAAGCAAATAGCTTGATCCGTAAAGAAAAGATTGCCAATGAATTAGTAAAAATAGCCGATGAAAGTGTTGTTTTTGACTCCGACACCCAGTTCCAAGAATTAATTTATAATCAAAACAAAGATGGTAAAACTTATTGGTCTAATTTACGAAGCTTTAATAACCCTTACACAATATACCAGGCATTGGATGTAGTTGGTGGAGCATCATTGTTTTTAAATATATTAGAATCATCCCTTGAGGTCACAGACACTGGGCTTCGTGATTCGTTGGTTTATACTACCTTGTGTTTGTTATTCACTGTTTTGTCAAATGATTGGCGATTGAATAAGGAATTTGAAGGTTTTGATGGATACGATATTTTGTCAGTGCTTTTAACAAAATACAAAGAGTTAAACAAAGAATTGACTTTTGCATTACACAGTGAGGAAAACTCAGATGTCACACCAACAAGCTTATTCCAGGTGTTACTTAGTTATTCGGGCCATGATTTTGAAAATCCTTACGACTCCGCTATTGCCAACCCATTAAGTTATCGTGTATTGAATCTCAATTTTGATTTGCATTATGGTACAAGCTCCTTCAACTATTTATTATTCCAGATCCACATGTTATTATATACCTCAAGACATAAAGAGTACAACAGCCAAGAATTAAGAAATATGAAATTGTTAAGAAAGCTAATCCATTTTCTCAAAGAATTGAAGATTGATGATTCTAACATTTCCCAATCATTTAAAGAACAACTTTCTCAAACATTATCTAGAATACTTGATCTCGACACTTCTGTGGAAACAATCATGTCATTGTCTCAATACATCGTATATGCGTTATATAATGGGGAAAGCTCCACTGAATGTGGGATCATTACTTTTCAAGTATTAACAGATTACTTATGTGATTCAAGAACTTCCATAAAAACTTTGAAGAAATTTTCTCGTTCAATCCATGTACATTTAATTTTATTGTTGTTTCAGTTTCAGGACTCGGAATTAGTGATTGATTGCGGAATTCGACTTATAACAAAGTTGCTTAAAGTGTTGGGACCTCCAGTCATCAAAAAATTCTTTCAGTTGAATCATGGTTTGGATGTGTTAACCCTGTTCTTGGAAGATTGGTGGGAACACGACACCATCTTGTATTCTATCTTTTTAGCTGCTTTTGGAATTGATACTGAAGTGGTACAAATCCTGAATTCAACTAAAAGTAAGTGTTTGGTTGATGCTATAAAATCCAATTCTAGTGAATTAAATCGGTTGGTCATACCTGATTTTTTGATCCTATTAAATAACATGGTGTTGAATTCGATATACACGTTAAACCTTAAATCAGGAAAATTACTTGGTAGTAACCCACCTACCCCTAAGCAGGGTAGTATCGAAGAAAATGTTACTTTGTCATTGAATACACTTCATTTGATTAATCAATACATTGATTCTATCAGTCTAGGATTTGAAACAATCAAGGCACTTCAAGTGTTTTACATCAGCAAGGAGTTCCTAGAAGGCATAGTTGAGTTATTGGGATACTTACGATTATCGTTGCAGTGGGAAAATTTGGATATTCAAAAATCTATGAGATCCACATATGACAAACTTATTAATGTAATCGCCAATTTTTACATCGTAAATTTATCTAACGACATATTCTTACAAAGTTTTGAAAAGCTAAGTGATTTTACAAAAAAATTATTGCTAGATCTTGTTTTTCCGAAAGTGTTTGAACATATCAACCAATTTATCACTGTTTCGAATTTCGTTTTTAATGAAAAAAGGTTTTTCAACAACACCTTTCAGCTATTGCATCATTACAATGAAGAGTTATTAAAACAGAAATATTTTGTATCAACTGAGGATTTTGATGCATTTTTAATTTGTACTATTTCGACTAATGACGTTGGAATTGGTAATAATATTGGCTATCTCAAAAGAATTCTTGGAGATAGTATTGTAACTAAGTTCTTCCGTTGGGCTTTTGATGCAGAAATAATATTTGATCAATGTATGGACAACATGGATATAATATTAAAGGAGTTATTGTACAGGCAAACCACAACTATGAGCAAAGATGTGATCAGCAATGATCAGTTGGTATATTTAATCACCCTAATGCTCGGTATTGTACTTACCACTGGCCCAAACAATAAATCCCCAAATCCTGAATTACCATTTAATTTTTTGAGAACTTTTTATTTAATGAGACAAGATGAAATACCTGCAATTATCGACCAGATGAATTATGATAAAAACTTGATGATGGATTTTTTCAATAATTTAGTTTCAAAAAATGACAATGAAACGTTGATGCGATTGCAAAAGTATCCGCCATTTGTAAAAAGTATACTCAAAGAATTACATCATTTAAAGGAAATTCACAGTAAAACCGATTATCAGAAGGTTTCAAGCATGATAGCGGTGACACTTCATAATGGTGGTAAATTAGGTCAAATGAATAATATCTACATCAAAAGCTTTGAAAAAGACTGTGAACTGATGAAGAATCAGATTATGAATACAGAATTGGTGAAATTTAATCGATTAGTTCAGGATAATGAAGAAAACATAAAACATGCAATTTCCACATACCATGGTTTGAAAACTGAGATTAGTAGATTGTTTAAAGAAAGTAAAGACGGCGATAAAAATTACGTACTTGATTATATTGAGAATGTGGATCGTATGAGAAGACGATTAGTGGTTGAGGATCAAATTCCCGAATCAGAAAGATTGACCTATAACATTGATATCCCATTAAAGAGGGTAAATTCGTTTACGGATGCAAGCTTTATTCATGAGTTTGATTACCCATTAGGTGCAACCGGACTTGATACCTTGAGCATATCAAATGATAATACTCATAGTGGTGATGATTCCTTTGAGATTATTGATGGTAATGATGATACTGTTGAAGAATCTGAGCAAAGTTCTACCTTTGAAGATAAAAATAGAAAGGTTAGTCGAAGTTTGTTTTTTGGTGACCAGATTGTGATAATCTGGAATATAAGTCAAGTTAATGGGTTAGTGCCAACGGAAAGTTTGATGATTTTAGGATTAAGCCATTTATATTTGATTGAGAACTACATTCTCAGCAAAGATGGTAATGTTATCGACGTTGATGACGCACCAGACGAATTAAGGGATCCTATTTTGTTGTTGGTTAACTCACAGTCAAATAATATTTTGAAGAATGAAAATAAGCTACACAGAAGTAAGAATTGGAGTTTGGAAAAGTTGAGTTGTATTTCCAAAAGGCAATTTTTGTTGAGGGACATTGCACTAGAGATGTTTTTTAGTGATGGTGCCAGTATTTTAATCACATGTATGTCAACAAAGGATAGAGATGTCATCTATTCCAAACTATCTACTTTCACATCAGGAAAAGGAGTGGATTATGATTTAATTCAGACTTTACAATCATCTAGCATTAATGCTTATTACACAGGTGGGTCATCATTGTCTTCTTCTTCTTCGGCAACTTCATTTCTTTCATCAAAATTGGTGTCGGCACTTTCACAGAGTGGTCTATCGAGCAGTTTCACACATCTCGAAGCTACTAAAAAATGGAAGCAAGGTGAAATGTCGAATTTTTATTATTTGATGATTATAAATACATTGGCTGGACGGACTTTCAACGATTTATCCCAGTATCCAGTTTTTCCTTGGGTTATTGCTGATTACACTAGTGAGGTATTGGATTTATCCAATCCAAAAACATTTAGAGATTTATCCAAACCAATGGGGGCCCAAACCCCAAATAGAGCAAATAAATTTAAAGAGAGGTTTGAGGCATTGGATAGTTTGAATGATCAAAACTCTCCGGCATTCCATTATGGTACACATTACTCTTCAGCTATGATTGTTTCGTCGTTTTTGATTAGACTTAAACCTTACGTTCAATCATATTTGTTATTACAGGGTGGTAAATTTGATCATGCTGATAGATTATTCAATTCCATGGAAAAAGCATGGCTATCAGCATCTAGGGATAATACTACTGATGTTAGAGAATTGACTCCTGAGTTTTATTATCTTCCTGAATTTTTGGTGAACTCAAACAATTTTGAATTTGGCAGGTTACAGAGTGGAGAATCATCGAATGATGTACAATTGCCCCCATGGGCAAATGGTGACCCAAAGGTTTTTATAGCCAAAAATAGGGAAGCTTTAGAAAGCTCTTATGTTTCCGCAAATTTGCATCTATGGATAGATTTGATATTTGGGTATAAACAGAATGGGGACGAAGCTGTCAAAGCATTGAATGTTTTCCATCATGTATCATACAATGGGGCCATCAATTTAGATAATATAAGTGATGAGACAGAAAAACGTGCAGTTATTGGTATGATAAATAATTTTGGTCAAACGCCTAGTAAGATATTTTCCAAACCTCACCCGATGAAGGATGTACTTAATTTGCCAAATTATTACTTGAAATCATTCCAATCCGACACCATTGAATTAAAGACGGTATTCGAGTCGAAAGTGAAAGCGCCAATTGTGAAATTAGAGAGAAGTTCGAAGAATTCCAAAAGATGGGTTGGACGACAAAGTTGTATTTCTTGTGAAGACGATTTATTGATCAGAAAAGCAAAGAAGTTGCGATACGAAAGTGAGTCACTCTTGATAAATGATACTTTACTTTTGAATTTACACACAGCCAATATAACTACTTTATTGCAATTGGGTCATAAATTATTGGTAACTGGTTCCTCAGATGGGATGATATATGTTTGGAAATGTAGCCTCCGACCAAAAATCAATTTAGTTAATATTGCTATATTAAGAGGACATTTGACCAGTATTTTGAAAATCACTTTTTCCAAGAGCTTTAAATTTGGTGCAAGTATTGACAGAGATGGGTTTGTGATAATTTGGGACTTTATCAGATTTCAATTTGTGAGAAAGTTAGCCCCATTATTAGAAAACAAGATCCATGTACAACCATTATTAGCCATTTCGAATGATTCAGGAAATGTTGCAACTGTTCATTTTTCGCAAAAAAATACAGTAATACTGTTGTTTACTGTTAATGGAGAATTTATTCATAGGAAAGAGATTCATCACACCGAAGACAATCCTATTACGGCAATTTCATTTGCCAATAGCAACACCACTATGGTAGACACAGACAAAACACTTAATCATAATAAGCATATCTATTGGTCGAATGAAATCATTTCAATTGCAAGAACGAAGAATGTCGAAATATGGGAGTTGGTTAATGATGATAAAGATTGGAAGTTAAGGATTATTGATACTGTTGAGTTACAGAATAAGATTGTGGGTAAGATAACCGCTATTGAAGTATTCAAATGCTCTGAGGTTGATCATGATGATAAATTGATAAGAGGAGAATTGAAGATGATTATCGGTGATTCTGTAGGAAGAGTTTATACTTTATAATAGGAATAAAATGGATACAATAATGCAGCGCGTAAACTTTATTTTAGCGCATTTGACTAATGGGGTAAAACGTAGCGATGTCATTAGTCAGATCCCTCGCGGAAAATTGTAAGGCTTATCCCGAAACGCAAAAAAAAATTTACAGAATATAGGGTGCGGAATTTCCAAATCATTCTCCTTAGTTTTCAATTACATAATTTGGTTTCCTTAGTCACCACAACTACTTTTTTTTTCTCTTATATTAAACAAAATATAGTAGTCAAAATGGCTTCAACTACATCTGTTAGAATCGAAATGAGGAGAGAGCCTGCCAAAGTGAATAGAATAGCTGTTGAGACAACAACAGAAGTAAGGAGTCCAGTGGAAGAACCACCCGAACAATTTCTGATTGAAATAGTGGAGCTGAATTCTGATAATCCAGAAGTTTATTATCCAGAGGGAGGAATACGAGCATATAGTGTAGTGTTTGGTTCTTTTATTGGATTAGTTGCTACTTTTGGAACTATTAACTCAGTGGGTGCTATTCAAACCTATGTATCTACCCATCAACTAGCAGGAATTAAAACATCCACAGTATCTTGGATTTTTTCCATTTATATTGCTCTTTCATTTGCCAATTGTATGGTTGTTGGTCCATTATTTGATGTGAAGGGTGCATTAATACCAATGATTGTAGGGACATTAATGATCTTTGGTGGATTCATGGCAGTTGCAAATTGTACAACGGTGGTACAATTTATCTTTGCATTGTCTATATGTGTTGCTTTAGGAAATTCATTAACTATAACTCCATTGGTTGGTGTTATTAGTCATTGGTTTAATTTGAAAAGAGGAAGAGCATTGGGTTTGGCAACTATTGGTGGATCCGTAGGTGGGATTGTTGTTCCATTGATGTTGGAATCATTATATGATAAGGTAGGATTTGTCTGGGCTATTAGAATAATGGCGTTCTTTTGTTTGGCATGTCATATTATTGCAATTGTTTTATGTCGTGAGAGAATATCACTGGGTAATGTCAATTCTTCCAATTCCAATGATACTGATCAGAACAAGAACGATTTATTGACAAGTTTAATTCAAATTAAGGGCCAGTTTGAGTTTAAGGCATTATTAGATATGAAATATTTGTTCTGTATTATTGGTACTTTTTTTACGGAGATCGCGTTATTATCAATGGTTACTTATTTGGCTACTTATGCAATCTCCAAGGGTATGACAGAATCAAAGTCTTATATTATATTGACTATTTTCAATGCTACTGGGGTTTTGGGTAGATTAGTCCCAGGTATATTGGCTGACAAATTAGGACATTTCAACGTCATGATTTCCATGTTAATTGGATTCTCATTATCAATGTTGTTGCTTTGGTTGCCATTTGGATCGAATCATAGAGTCCTTTATGCATTCACGGCAATATGTGGTTTTTTCAGCTCTTCTATTTTAAGTCTTACCCCTGTATGTTTAGGTGGGATTACTCCGGTGCATAAATTTGGTCAAAGGTATGGGTTATTATATTTCTTTGTTAGCTTAGGGAATTTATTCGGTATCCCAGTTAGTGCAGCCATCATAGGTAAAGGATCATCTCATAATTACGATATGTTTGCTCTATTTTGTTGTATATTTGGGGTTGTGGGTACATGTTGTTGGTACATCAGTAGATTTTTCATAGTTGGGTCGAAACTAAACGTAAGAGTATAAATATAGATATACGAATGTCCTATCGCCTTTGCTTAGCACCTGTTGGTTTATTCACGCCAGTTGATTTTATTGGTGTTTCTGCGCTTTCAACTTTTTCTAATCTTTCTTGGGCAACTTGGGTCTGGATATCATTCAATTCAGCATAGAATTCTGGATTCACAACTTTAAGAATATAAGGGGCAACCATAACAGCAACGCAGATACTGAATGAGATGGTTAAAGCTCTATTTCTGAATACAAATCCAAATGGACTGTTCAATATCATATCTTTAAGACTTCCTCCTGCGTATTGATAGAATTCCTTGGTGGCAAAGTAATTTATAAGCAATGGCGAGTTATCATTCAACTCGACTGCAGAACTGACATTGTATGAATTTTCGCCAAGCTTATGTTCATAAGCTACCACAGTATCATCATTGGCAATAATTTTAAATCTGTTGTTATAAAATGTGAAATCGTAGGAATTGACAATCAATTCATATTCTCCTGGTAATAAGGAATTAAATACAAAATTAAAATTTGAATCAATTACTGTAGAAATTGGGGTAAATGAATCCGAAGGGTATAAATCTACTTGAATTCTATTATTGTAATTTCCTCCATTTGGAACTATTTTGTTTTTGGATTTGAACAATTCAGTTACTTCGGGAATTCCTTGTATTTTTCCTTTAAATCCAGTTGCCAAAGTCAATGCCATGCAATGGATCAAATATGTAAATATTACGGCGAGTTTCATTTTCTTCCTATAATTGGCTATTTGAATGTGTTGCTTCAACCATTTGGAATCTGGTTGGTTTTCTCACTTTTTTTTTTCCAGTATTTTAATAATTTTGAACCATTATCATTCAGGAGGAGTAAACACGTGAATTGGTTAACAGTACACTATTATTTAATATAGGTAATTCAGAACTGGATATCCTCTATTGATAACTAATTCTTTCCAGCAAAGAAAAAAGTGGGAATCTGGATTTTATAGTTCCAGTTAGTTGTTAATTAAAATCTTTTTGAATAGTAATTCAAACCATTAAAGCGAAGATTTGGTTGTTTTTGTAAGAAAACCGTTCTCAATGCCCTAATCAAGTTGTCGTTTCCCAATGAGGAATATTGCTGCGGCTCACACCATAGGGCACTATTTAAGAATTTTTCATCAGTGAAAATTTTTTTCTACTTTTTTTTTCCCTTTCTTTTTCTTTCTTCTGTATTGTACATGTATGTGTATTATTGTAGGGCAACTTTCCTTTATATTTATTCTACGATTGTTGCTCTCTACAACGCATACTAGAGTAAATTACAGAGGAGATGGCATGAACTTGATAGAGTTGAATTTATTTTCGTTCTATTAGGACTTGACAACTTCAAACATTCGTTATTCTCGTAAATTATGATTCGCAATCCTTGTAGACTCTTCGATCTATGTTTGTCTTTACAACGTGAATGTACTAGCTGTATATTTGCGTTGTTTATGGCAATATACTACAACAATGTTTATTTAATCCCCCTAGGATTGGTGATGTTTCTCCCCAATATTTTTCTTAATACAAGTTTTACTCTCAAATTATAGCAAAAAAAAAGAGAAAAAGAGAAAAAAAAGATGAAAAATCTAATCAAACTGAAATCATTTTGCAACTTGTTGTAGATAATATCATCCAAAATGATTCAACAATTGAATGGCTTTATTCATTATAAATATCATGTGTCAAAGCTGATACACATTAATAAACAAGGTTTCACGATACCATTACAGGTGAATATAAGTATTAGACAAAACACCTACATCCAAAGACAAATATCTAAGCTTTGTTTACTCAAAACAGCAGTAAAGGGAGGATTCACATACACCATGAAAAGATAAATTTATTTATGAAGAAAGAACTATAGTATTTTATAGATTTTGAATACAATCATGTACACAATGTATTCGAATACTGCGGCTCTCTTTTGATACACGTAAACAAAAAATGAAAGAAAACAAAGATCAAAAAATTAAAGGCCCAGCAAAAACACGTATACACTTTTGGAGCGAAAAAAAAAAATTCGCCCAAGTAAAAAAAAAAAAAAGAAAATTTCCAGCAATACTTAAACCGTATCAGAACAAAAAAAAAGATATCGTTGTACACAACACTTCTTAAAGAATTACACAGTAACGAAAAATGGCCAATTATTTAAGCTTAGCAGTATGTGTTAACATCAAAACAAATGATAGTGAATCCAATGAACAACGATTAACTAACATTCATTTCTTTTTTAGCAATTTAGTAATGTTTCAGAAAGATTCAACTTGGACAGAATCAGATCTGATTTCAATTCAGTTCAATCAACCATTTCCAAACTAAGACCACCACAAGAATTCTTTGACTTCAGAAGAGTATCCAAACCTGCCAATTTTGGTGAAGTTCAACAAAGAGTTGGTTTCAACTTGGGTTATTTTTCTGCTAATTATATCACCATTGTTTTGGCCTTGAGTGTTTACGCTTTAGTTACCAATTTCTTATTATTATTCGTCACTGTATTTGTTTTGGGTGGTATTTACGGTATCAACAAATTAAATGGAGAAGACTTGGTTTTGCCAGTCGGAAGATTCAATACTTCACAGTTATACACCGGTTTATTGATTGTTGCCATTCCATTGGGTTTCTTGGCCAGTCCTATTTCAACAATGATGTGGTTAATTGGTTCTAGTGCCGTCACCGTCGGTGCTCATGCCTCATTAATGGAAAAACCAATCGAAACTGTTTTTGAAGAAGAAGTTTAAACATAGGTCAGTTCTTTTCTATATTTTATTTCTTTCTGTTTGTACAATATTTAATACATTAAAGAAATTTATCGGTAACATGATTTGCACATCTTGTAGACGTGTTGTGGTTTTGGACTTAGTACTGATATGACCATTATAGTATATAATTAGAGATATACTATCCTCAGCTGTTTTTCGATTGATGGAATGCGGCAATGAGTCGGATAGATCTTATATAGGAATGAGAGATCATACATATACTGCGTGGTAATAGTACCGGTTAAATACCCAGGTTTTTAACAAATCGATTGCTTAAGTTCTACAATTATAGCAGTTTTTTTGAAAACAAACATCTAATGCTAATAATTATATCTGTCGTATTAAATAAACCCATTATAAAAAATATTTTATACAAAAAGTAATTCCAAAAAAGAACAAATTAAAGGCAACCACGATCAGCTATATTTTTTTTGCCCAACATGAACATACCCTCCTTATTTATTCTCTTTTAAATCAAAACAATCTTGAGGAAACCATTAATATATGTATAGAAACATTCGTACCAATGAGCTTAGATACCTAACTTAGTTCTTCTCCAGTGTCTTCTTTTAGCATTGTATCTAATTTTGTTGTCAGTTCTCAATCTGATCCATTGTGGCAATGGTCTGTTTTGTTTTTGAGCCTTAGCTAATTTTTGCTTAGTTCTGAAAGATTTTTGAGACTAAAGGAATAAGTATTAGTTAGTACAATCATTCACACTTTTGTTATGTCAACAGATGATGTTGGGATGATACTCAAGAGTCATTATAAACTCCTGTTTAACTTCCAAATAAATTCATTATATCTATGAGATTCCATTTGAGTTTATTAAAATCATCTGTTGTGATTATTATTATTATGACGGTGGTGGGTACATACAGGCATCTTTGATCTTAATTAGTTACTGTAGAAAGAAATTTATAAAACTTTTCTGAAAATTTTTTGTTTTAGCAAGATTTTTTTTCCCTCCAGTCCCCAAGGTGAGAACGAAACCCAAGAAAGAGAGAACCCAACCAGGAAAATTACTATGAGAAAGAGAAAAAAAAACCCAATATGCAGGTCATCAACTTTCTCTAACGTGCAAAAAAAAAAAGAAAACGAATCGCTTAGTTTCTCACGCGCACAACTAGGAAGAAGAAGAAGAAGAAAAATTTCAGTCAATTTTCACAACTCCTTTTTGAAAGTCTACAACATACAATTCAACCATGACTAGAACCTCCGTCTTAGCTGATGCTTTAAACGCTATCAACAATGCTGAAAAAACTGGTAAGAGACAAGTCTTAATCAGACCATCTTCTAAAGTCATCATCAAATTCTTGACTGTTATGCAAAAACACGGTTACATTGGTGAATTCGAATACATCGATGATCACAGATCCGGTAAAATTGTTGTTCAATTAAACGGTAGATTAAACAAATGTGGTGTTATCCAACCAAGATTCAACGTCAAAATTAACGATATTGAAAGATGGACTGACAACTTGTTGCCAGCTAGACAATTCGGTTACGTTATCTTGACCACTTCTGCTGGTATCATGGACCACGAAGAAGCTAGAAGAAAGCACGTTTCTGGTAAGATCTTGGGTTTCGTTTACTAGATTAAACATGTATAAATAGCATCCTTGTCATTAATATATCATTTAATAATGGTTCGTAATTATACTTGAATCTGTAGGACCAAGTAATCTGCTCTCCTCTACACTGCACTGCAATATTTGGGGTTTTGTATTTAGCATTTTTTTATTTCAAGCATGTACAAATTAGGGCTACAACCCTATGTCAAATTTTTACACGTGCGTGCGACTTTTTATTAGGAGGAGAGTGGAAAAAATTTTTATTGTGCAAACCCATAGACAAGATTTTTTCTAAATTTTTTTGCAGGTTCCGTGCCATTGGTACTATGCGAACTAGGCAGTGAGGGAAAAACAATTTATCAAAAAATTTGAAAACTCTTCTTGTAGTAATATACCGTTTGATACACACATACACACAGTAATATCAAAGATGTCCACTGGTATGTTCAAAGATCATCGAACATGCGAAAGAACTTATTGGAGAGTAGAGGAAGAGGAGGGGGAGAGAGAGAGAGTCTTGGATTAACGTGATTTAAAATACAATATGGAATAGAATGATAATTGAACAAGATGTGATGGAAGTGAAAAAAAAAATATTGAATTGACAAGAACTAGACTGGAGTATAATTGATTGAAATCAACAACCAAAAAGAATGGCAGAATAAATGAATCATGTAATACTAGATTTAATCGCACCATCTTGAACTATTGACATGTTCTTTTGCAGTATTTGGGATTTCCCATATATTTTTTTATTTTGTTTTATTTATTAAAGTATACTAACATTTATTTTATTTTATAGACCGTTCCCAAGTTTTCGGTGTTGCTAGAATTTTTGCTTCATTCAACGATACTTTCGTCCACGTTACTGATTTGTCCGGTAAGGAAACCATTGCCAGAGTTACTGGTGGTATGAAAGTCAAAGCCGACAGAGATGAATCTTCCCCATACGCTGCTATGTTGGCTGCTCAAGATGTTGCTGCTAAATGTAAAGAAGTCGGTATCACTGCCGTCCACATTAAATTGAGAGCTACTGGTGGTACTAAAACTAAAACCCCAGGTCCAGGTGGTCAATCCGCTTTAAGAGCTTTGGCCAGATCTGGTTTGAGAATTGGTAGAATCGAAGATGTTACTCCAGTTCCATCTGATTCTACTAGAAGAAAGGGTGGTAGAAGAGGTAGAAGATTGTGATTTTGGTGGACTTTTTGTACCATTATTTTTTCACAAATACTACTACTTACAACTACATGATATTAAAGTTTTTTGGGGGTGAGATAAACATTTTTGATTTAATAGAAATTTGAAAATGTTTATATTGTATTCTATTTCAAAAATGCATTCGATGATTGTATAAAGTTAATATATACATAATTAAGAAAACAGTTAAAAAAAATTTTAAAATTAAGGATTACTCGTAATGTACTGTAGAACTAACAATGTTGTCGCGTGCCAGGGCAACGTTACCGTATGACTGGTGCATGGCAATGGCAGTGGCATGATATTGGAAACGAGCGAAAGAGAGAGAGAGAGAAAAAAAAGAAACAGAATCCATACAGTTGATTTATGAACAACCTTATAAAATATGAACCCAAACTTACGATCAAGTACCTATTCTGTGGACATATAGACCAAATTGAATGTCCATTTCGATTTTACACAAGACTATCTTACCTTCTATACGGTTAAGGGCGTGTTTGACTTTTATTCGTAACAGTTCAAGTCGTTATCAAGACCCATTAAAAGAGCAAGTACATATAGCATTAAATTTATTATATCCAGGATTAGGGGACAAGAAATATGAAGATTCTACTAAAAAGGTGCTAGATACTCTTAATGAAAACTCTTCCCTACCAGGTTTGCATGAATCCCCGAAAAAGACTATTAACAATACCTTGTCTACTTCTGCACAACTCATGGAAGCATTTAGAAAGTACCAAGAATCATTATTCGAGTTTGATAAACCAGAAAGCCCGGATATCTGGATATCAGAACAAACAGAATGTATCAAAAACAATCAATATCCAAAGATTTTTATTCCCGATGCAAATCAAGTGTTGAATGATTTTGATTTTATGTTTCCTATTTATGCAAACAGTGAATTCATTGACAAATCAATGGTTTATCAACCACAAGATGACAGACATGAATTATCACCCAGATTTAATGAATTAGTTGAACTTGATAGATTAAAGAAAGATGTTAAATTTAATCCTATGTTTTTAATTGGTGATGAGAAATATATCAAACAAGTATACCACGAGTTATTTAAAGAAGAATGCATTGAAGAGGATATCATCTTAACGTTAAGAAAGTTACGAGAAATTGGAAAATCATCAACTGATTACCATGCACAATTATATGGAAACCCCTTTGAGAAGGCGATTCCTGCACTGAAAATAATCCAAGGCTGGTGTTTTCCGAAGATTGTAAAGAAAAGTAAAACATTAATGTCGTCTATGTCCAAGAATGGAGGGCTCAACACAATATACCAGTACTTGGGAATAATTTCATTGGTGAATGGTGAAATATCTCGAGAATGTATACTGAGTATGCACGGATGTACTGAAATTGATGTAGCTTTAATCAAAGAGAATGTAAGTTTTCATTTAACTTCTGAACAGAAACAATCGTTAGAGAAGAATTGGAAGCAGTATTTAAAGATTGGTCAACTTACATTAGATTCGGTTATTGCTCATTCAAAGTTAAATGCTGTAAAACAGCAAACACCAAAGAAATTAACAAAACAACAAATAACAACTTTTGGATATTTAGTTTGTTTAGATTATAATAATGCTACTAAATTTCTTGGTGTGAAACCTATTCTCAATAGAGCTAGAAAAGCTCACATCATTAAGTTGTTTAACACGAGCGACTTCTCATTACCACAAATCAGAATAAGCAAGCAAACACCAAGTCCAGTTCAGTTCAATATCCCGATAATCAACAATAACAGAATTAATAGGATTCTTATGATGAGACAAGATAAATCAAAATTAGGCACAATTATCGGTCAGAATAATATCACTTCACTGTACAGATACGAGTACTTTATCAGATTGGCCATTACAAAACATTTGATGAATTTCCCAGACCATAGAAATGAAATCTTGATAATAATGACCAGTAGGGCTTTCAAATTATATATGGAAGAATATTTGGGAATGGGATTACAATTTGATCAGATATTTGGATGTATGTCAGAAGAGCAAAAATTGCAATGGACAGATAATATGGTTGAAAAATTAGAATCAATCTTGCTGACATTTGATGCTAATTTATTGGAATTATTTATAAAAGAATTCAGAACTCAAGTGAACAAGAACTCTCGTGTACGAGTTATAACTCATAACTTAAACAACTTGTTAAATGGTGTTGACATTTCAGTTAAAGATGACTACTTGCATGATCTTGGATTGGCTTTTATCAAGTATGCTTACACCAAACATAATTCGAGATTAAATTTACAACAATTTATCCTTGTACAGCGGTCATTGGAAAATTCATTAAGTAAGTGTCAATTAACCAAAATCGGAAAAGTTATACTGGGCAATACGCTTGAAGAAAATGAAACGTTCACTACGACTATTATTGACACGATTGAAATTGAAGGAATGGTATGGAAAAAGAGGTCATCTACAAGTGCTAAAACTTCGAATATTCCAACTCCGAAACTTACTGGAATCAAAGTGAAGTCACCGTGTATGCCATCTTTAAACCTCGATAAATTGAAACTTCCTGTGGTAAGATTCGATGACAGGGGTGATAATGACGGATTTAAAAGATTATTAATGGTGAACTACTACATATTTTCAAAAATTATGATTCACATGAATTATAAAAATAGGAATGCTGATATGGGTCCATTATTGGAAACAATTTCTAAAATTGCAATGTTGGGAAGTACTTATTTTGAGTATACTATATTGTACAAATTGAAAACAAATAGGTTTAACCATTTATTAAAGGAAAAGAAATTGTTCCGAGATATATGTCAAACCACTGGTTTACATCAACCATTTACCGGAGAATTTGGTGAAACATACAACATGGAACTTAAATTAAGGAATAAAAATGAATATTTTGAATTGGTGACATACATTCAGATGTTTAATCAGTATTTGGGTTTACTTTTTGTGTACCATAAAAATGATTTAGATTTGTACATAGATAAATTGGTTCTACAATTGAGTAAATAGACTGTTGATAAATACTTGTCCCGATGTCGGAACATTATAACTATTTCCAGTAATACTTGTAATTTGCAACAAAATCAGCCCATAGAATGTTTATAAGTACCATAGTGATACAGAAGCAAATCAATATTCTACAACACATGAATTTTCATGGAAATTCTGTACTACTTGCGATTTAATTTGAGTACCTATTTTTAATGCTTATCGTAGATAATCTAATTTTGTGCTCATACTTTTTGTTTTCCTGATTAGGTTGCAATTTCCAGAAGCAAAAAAAATGGAACAACTCAAAAAGTCGTGTTCCTGTACAATCAGATTGTATTTTTATTTGAAAGGCATTGATAAGAGGAGACAATGAATTGGTATACACAGATCACCACTTTTCCATTATTTTAACTTAATTCGAGCACAATTTCCCCATATAAATATGAACCTTCTACGATATTTAAATAGCTTATATTTCCCAAACATATTATTCATTTTTACTGTTGTTGTTAACTACACGGCTATAAACCATAAAACCCCATAAAAAGTCATGGATAATACTATATTGCTTGTTTTTATTGTGGGTATCACAGTTGCATTATCACATAAATATATTAAGTTACTTATTAGTAAAGTAATAAGTACCTCAGCAGATGCCAATGAAAAATCAACCAATGATGAGAAAAAGAAACCACTTTATGGTTCGGATGAACCATTACCTGAACCAACACCATTGATGATCACTCCTGATCAAGTAGAAAACTATGATGATAGACCATGGAGACCATTCAGATGGCCATACCATCAAACAATGTCTATTTTCAAATTGGACATTAATCATTGGTTAGATATGGATAAATACTATATTCATTACATTAAAGAAAAGGAAAGAATTAGACACAAATATGGAAAAGAAAACTTTGATTGGTTACCTGAAGGTTATGATGCTTGTTTTGAATTGATGGAGATTGTTGTTAACCATTTGATTAAGAGATATCCATTGTTGTTTACTGTTTTAAAAGATGGTGATTATGAATCTGGTCAAGATGGTGATGGTAAAATTGTTAGAAATGAAATTACCAAGGAAGTTTTGGATATGACTTTACCTTTAAAAGAGCATCCATTGGTATATGTTTCCAAATTAGCCAAGGAAGATTTTTATGTTGTGTTAAAAAATCCAAAGGATGGATTACATTATTTGGTTGCTGCTGCTGTTCCATTTCCAGGTGGTACATTTTCCATTGATAAAAAAATTGGTACTCATATAGATACTATTCATGCTGAGGTTCCCTACTATAAAGAAAAATTGAAAAGATCTATGGAAAGATGGTTTGCTAGAATGAAGCCAAGTGATCCAGTTGAAAGAGCCAGTTGGTACATTACTTGGGATGTGAATTTAAAAGTTAACAATGTTTATCAAATCCCTGAATTTAAACCAGATTTAGAAGCTGATATGAAATCAACTGATCCAAAAAACTTTAATGTTAGAATAGAAAGACAAACATTAAGAAGATTGCCAAAATCTCAAGCTATTATCTTTACTAATCATCCAGTGTTTTATTCTTTGGAAGAAATGAAAGATGAACCAATGATTCCTTCATTGCTTAAAAAAATCTTGTATGAAGGACCTGAGGATATTTTGAAGTACAAAAACATGGCATTAATTAGGGATCACCTTGTTGGCTACCTTGATGAATTAATTCAAAGACAAAAGGATTTAAAAATCATTGATGAAGATACCCCTCTTAAAACTCAACCAACTTATCCTTTTGCTCATTGGGTAAAGACTGATTTTGACTATGTCAATGGATGGAATAACCCAAGTCCAGCATACGACAAGAGCCAAAAGAAAACAGATCTCTACAAAGATAAACCATTGGCAGATAATGCATAGTATTGTATGTAGTATTTAAAAGCAAATATATATTAGGTTTGATACTTTATTTTTAAGGTTTAATTTGTAAAAAGGTTCATTCTAGAATTTTTCCCAACCATTCTATTGCAAATAAATTTCCAGAGATTTTACTTCACAATACAGAATGGTATTGCTCAATGGGTAAGTAGAGTACATTTCAACATCCTACGGAGGTATTTGGTATATCATTCATGTAATCCTGGCAAGTCCATAAATCCATAATGGGATTACAGTTCCGAGAATTGGATGCAAAACTACGTTTGTAATTAGCCATAAGCAAATAAATAAAATAGCAAATCAGTCTATTGTCCTATAAATAGACAATATATAATGAAGAAAAAGGAGGCTCTTGATTTTTGTTATATCCCCGCCTTTCATTTGAATTAACAATTATTCCGTTTAATTTTGCCCGCCCTTGTTTTGAGAAGGGGTTATACCCGTGCCATGACTACCAAAAAGAAACCACTTCACCACAACCACTCCGTAAAGTCAAGTTACTTCACAGATTTACTGCTGGCCATAGATCAGACGGTTAAAAAAAAGACTAGATATCTAGCATTTGTCGTATGAGGGTCAATATCATCTTGATCCAAATTGTGTACAAAAAAAATAACCTGGATGGTAAATGAAATATCCCTGGTAAAACTTTAAACGATAAAACCAGTGTGGCCATACAAGGCACATAACAGTAGTACTAATTTATAACCACTCTGTTATGTTTCTGCATCACAATCCACGTTATTTTTCTCTAATACATCGCCCCCCTTTATTTTTTGCAATTGCATAGATACTATATATTTATTACTAATTTTAGATTTTTGTGTGAGTATGTATGCGTGCATGGATAATTATTGTCATGCTAGTGTCTATTCTTAATTCCAAGTTAAGAAATGATATTGTTGAATTAGCTACCTTGTAATCCCATAGCGTGAATGTTTATTTTTAACTGTGCTTTTGACATCAACGGTATATTCTTAACTTTGGTTTCGTTACCCTCCACCCCTCAGTATTGTCTGATTCAAATTTCCTTCACAACAATACACAAGAGAGAAAGACAGAATGCGGGAAAAAAAAATCTGTCTCCTATTTTTTCTTCTGTTATGAATCTCTCTCTTTATATTAATTTATGGTGAGAGATCAAAACTATCTAACTCAGACAAATTCTTCATTTTAATTTGAAACAAGGACAAACAACACGAATAGGAAAAAAAAAATCTTGGTAAGGAAATATGGTTGAATATATTAGAATGTCTTCAGAAGTATCAACAAATATCAATCAAAATAAACTACCGAGCTCATCTTCTCCAGGAAAGAGCACCAATCCACCAACTTATCCTATTTCTCAAGAATTAGTTAATGACGCAGATATGGATAGAGAAAGTATATATTCATTTGATTCTGTTAGTACAAATGGTAGATTATTGGACAGATTAGGTCTTGACGATGACGATGACAGTTACGACGATGATTCCTATTCGATGATTAACAAGAGAGAAAGCATAGCATCCATTCAGACGACAGGTAGGTTATTAGATAGATTAGAGTTGGATGGATCAAGAATACAGCCTCATATACAGAATAAATTGTTGCTACAACAAAGAAACGTATTACCTATCCAGCCAGTTCATAACTTGGCAGATATTAGAGGTTTGAAAAATCAACTGTCCTCACAGGCACTACAGAGTCGTATAACAGCATTACAGAACCAAAGTGGTCGATCTCAGAAGGAATCAGGTAAAGCAGAGGAAGACGATAATGAAAGCAAAGTAAATCTAGTAGCTTCTGTTCAAAAGCCAATACAAAGAACAATGAATAAGTTTGAACCACCCCAAAAACCTCAAATGGCACCAGCTCACTTGAGACATGTTCCAATGAATCTTGTATTTGACAATACAAGCAGCTCCGCAGAAAGCATTAAATCGGATGCAGCATCTTTGAAGAAAGTTGATACTCAAAAATCACAAACCCCAGAAGGAAATGGATCAGTGAGTATCACAAATCCCCCTAGGTTATCACCAACTACTTCTAGATTCGCAAGTGCTGACAACTTACAAACACCAAGTATTACATCATCCACAACTTCACTACCAACACTACAAAATCAATATCAATACGATCAATCTATACCGACATTATCTAGTATGGATATGAAAACAAGAACGAATAGGTCTAATTCAGTAAGACCTCAAACTCAAAGACTAAACAATATTACAAGAACTCCTTCTGCTCCAGTTATTCGAAAAAGAAGCGATGGTAGCCCCGAAACATTGGGTATGCGAGCCAGATCAGATAGCACGAATTCCACATCTTCATTTAATACGATAGGTTCAAACACATCACAAGTAACATTAACAGCACCAACTCAACAACAACAACAACAACAACCACAACAGATCGACTTGTCCGACCCAGAACAACGAACAAGTTATGCTTTGCAACTTAGAAATATTGGAAACAATAGAGAAGCATCATACCAATTGCAGATTGCGGCCAATACCCCTTACAATTATTCCAAAGCCATGTTTTTATATGCAATGGCATTGAAATACGGTCAAGGGGTGAAACAAAATGATGGTCATGCAATCAAATGGTTGACTAAATGTATTTTATTAAGTTCACTGACAATAAATTCAAGTAACGTTGACAAAGTGATTGAAAAAATAAATGGATTACCACTTGATGACGTGGTTAAATTGATAATTAAAAATTTGCATAATACAGTTGAAAAAGATGTTCATAAAAATGGTCAGGACCCATTGTTCTTGTATCCAATTTTCCAAAAACTAACTAAAAGTCAAGTTGCTAAACTTGTAAGTATCTCCAAAAATAAAGGGGATGTAGTTGCTTGTAGTTATTATGAACTTGGAATTTTATTACTGAATGGATCTGGTTTGATAGAAGATGGAATACTTTGCTTACAAAAATCTGGATCCATGGGTTATATTGAAGCTATGGTGAAACTTGGTGAATTATGGAGTCAAAAATCAAAATCGCACAAGAAAGACTTGACTAAAGCTGCAGCTTGGTTACGATTAGCCGAGTTATTAGGGGTAAAAGATATTGGAAACTCGTGGATTTATAAGGACAAATATTATAAGTAGACAATTACTAGAGGACACTAAAAAAATTTTTTTTGTAGACATAAAGAATAAATAGGACATAAAATTTAAAGAGGTACATAACTTCTATAAAACAATACAATTTCAATCA
This sequence comes from Candida sojae, assembly GCA_013177575.1. Lineage (NCBI taxonomy): Eukaryota > Fungi > Ascomycota > Pichiomycetes > Serinales > Debaryomycetaceae > Candida > Candida sojae. The sequence goes on along the minus strand of WWPN01000005.1, from coordinate 1,350,782 downwards.
ATAAGATAGCCACATTTATGAATGATTCAATGGTTATAATGAATCGGTAGTCAATCTGGTTTTTAAAACCATGCAAAAAATTAAGTTTGAACATTTTAACCACAAATAGAATAGGGATGCTTGTTACAAGATTTGTGAAATACATCATGAATCCAATGAATATGAATATCATCCAGTTGAACTCATCCAAAAATATCCATACACTTGGGGTATCAATTAACAATTGACCGTATTTTTGAAAAAATGGGTCAATTCTCAATGGTGATATAGGTGATGTAACAGAAATATCATAATAATACGCCATAAAATATTGAAACTTCACGAATCTTTCAATAATTGGTTGCAATAAAATTTCGCAACTTTCACAATCAGTATTTGTTGTTGCTTCAGAATATGGTTGATGTTCATTCAATGAATAAATGGATAATCTGTGCTTCAAAAGTGGGAATCTTTCTTGAGAATTGATTGATGGAATGGTATTCTTCCTTTCTCCAATTGGTAACAATGGAGGAAATAGCCAAGAAAACCAGTTTATGAAAGACAAAATTGACCATGTGCTACTAATTGACGGTGCAGATATATTATTATCATGGTTGTGGTTGTTATTGCTTTCACTGTTTCCATTGTCATTACTATCGTCATTACTATCGTCATTACTATCGTCATTACTATCGTCATTTGCGTGTTTACCATGCTTATAATCAAATCCTGCACCACCACCAAACTCTAGTTTCCCACGAGATGGAAGTTTGAACTTGAAGTTGCCACCACCTCCACCACCGTAGTGTGTCTCATTTGAATGGATAGAACTATCATCCCCAGATTCTTCTATATTCTCAAACACTCTTTCAAGGTCGGATAGTAATGACTTTGTTGGACTTGTTGGTGGTTCAGTTTGTTCCTCCAGTTGTATAGTTTTACTGAACGCTGCAATGGCAGTAGCATTATTCAAATAATAAGTATTTTGAGGTGACACAGAATAAAGTTTATCAACAAAATCAGAACATGATTTGTAATTTTTGACACAATTTATGGTTGAGATAGAACTGTTTGATTTCTTCATCGGACTAGCAATGGGTGAAGATTGAGTTGAATTGATAAATTTGTTACTTTGAAGATTAAATTCTGTTGGTAGATCTTGGAATGATAATTTCTTGTTGATTGATGCCTGTCTATATGGAACTAATGTATTGCTAGAATCATGACTAACACACGAGTTTCTTGATTTGGCACCATTATTATTTTCTTCTTTAATACTCTTAAAATTCTCAAGTACATTTTCAATCTGTTCAATGTGATCCACTGAAGTTTTATAATTACAAGACTCTGCCCAAACATTATAATAATTCAAAAACTTTCCATACAAATGATCATAATCATATGTATTGTAATGAATCACACCATTAAGGATCAATGTATACCCTAACCATATAAATGACATATCAAAAATGTCTATGTTGAATTTGTAGTAATCGTAATAAATTATACCGATTTTAATTACTTCCTCTATAATAGGATATATGAATGAATCGAAAATGGACGATGCTCTGCCTATATTTAACTTGTTACTTGTTATGAGACGATAGATAAACTGGATGATATATGAAACAACCGCCATCACTACTCCGGCCATTATGTCTGCAAGGATTCCACATGTGACTGGTTGAGAATCTCGATGTTTGTGTATAATATATGTGATGTTAATGATTCCTAGTGAAGTTAGTACTAGTAGTACTACAACATAGTAGTATGAAATCACCTTCATTCTTTGTAGAAGAAACAATATACGATTATTGGAATTTCAAAATATTTGATATAGTTGTGATGAATAATTTATATATGTTTTTATAATTAGGTGATGATCAAAAATAAAAAAATTAAAATTCTCTCTGCAGCAAAATAATATTTCTATCATTATTTTTTTTTGTTTTTTTCTTCTGTGTTATTAATTTATCTCAGAATGTGAAAAATGAAAATTCTGCGTGCACCCGTGGTCAATTTCGGTTTTAAACTATTGAACATTATTCTTCCCCTCAAATTATATACAACAATCTTTATATAAGGAATTCTTTGCCACTAAACACACATACTGTATAGTACATATAATATAAATTTAAGACAAATCACAACCCCGCCATAAGGCAACCAATAAACCCATCAATACAATCATGACAAAGAATGATTCCAAAAGAGTGATTCCATTGGAATCCAATCCTGCTATATTTACAGATCTTGCTTACAATCTAGGTTTATCACCCGTATTGGGGTTCCATGACGTTTATTCCTTGACAGATGAAGATTTATTGGGTTTCTTACCTAATCCACTTTATGCGGTGATATTATTATTCCCATTGAGTAAGAATTATGAAGATTACAGGAAGAAACAAGATACAACAGTTGGTGAACCCTATAATAATGAATTGAACAATAGAATCAAATGGTTTAAACAAACAATTGGAAATGGATGTGGATTGTATGCATTACTTCATATTTTGACCAACTTACCAAGAGATTTGATTGTTTCAAACTCAAAATTGTCTAACTTGTTGGATAATATTAAAAGCGGGGTGTCAGTTGATGAGACTTCGTTGATAGTTGAGGAATTGGAGTCAGATATTAAATTGGATGAAAATTTTGGTGACAAGGGTCAAACTGAAGCTCCTGATGCTAACGATGCAGTTGATTTACATTTTATATCGTTTATAAAAGGAAAAGATAATCACCTATATGAACTTGATGGGAGACGCAATGGCCCTATAGATTTGGGTGAATCTGCTAATGAGTCCAATATAATCAAGGATCCTTTGTTGATTAAAAAGATTCAATTTTACATTGACAATGCTGATGAAGTCAATAGAAATAACTTTGCAATTATGGCAATTGGTCCCACAATAGATTAAGAACAAATTATATATTAGATTTGTGTATCTTTACAGTTGAGAATAGCAGCCAAAAAGTGAATATATAGTCTAATATTCACCAATGAACCGCACAAAAAGACTTAATGGTATTTATGGAAACCCCGAAATAGGCATGACTCTTCCACATAGAATATACTTGAAGATAACGAACAAATCAGTGTTTACAATGTAATTGTAATTATAGATATGCAATCCTTAGGTATTTTATCTCAAGCTCTTGAATATATTCAAATTGATTTATAAATTCTTATGAATATATAGATTCTTATAGTAATCTAACTAATAAATGTTCATAGTCTGGTGTACACAGCAACCTAGAACATCACAAACGGCAACAGTATAATAAGAAATGGTTAGTAATGTGGTCTACTTTTGACCTTTAATATCAACTTTGTTGAGCTTGTCCACACGAGCCTTCAATATTGACCTTACACTTCCCAGCTTCATCTCATTTTTGGATTTATCAAAGACTTTATCCAAACCAAAACTACATAAGTATTTATAGCCTGCAATTGCACTATCTCTAGGAGATCCTTCATCAAACTTCAATTTTTCAACTATTACTGTAAGATGAATACTAGCAAAAGAATAAGCCATGGAATATAGAGCCCTTAGTCTTATTTCATCAAGCATTTCATTCTTAAGAAACATAAACCCCGTTTCGGTTTCTTTAAATCCAATAAATCTTGCCAATTGAAAGAAAGATTCGTATTCACCTCCGAGAAGATGGTTTTGAACTTTCAACAATGCAATTATAAACTCGTGGATTATTTTTTCCAGGTCTGTCATGGTAAAGTGTTTAAAATCAGTTAAAAAAGCCAAATGAAACTTGTTGATCTCACTAGTATTCTTTGTTGCCAACAAATAAATCAAACGATATAACATCTGCTCGAGTTCATGCAGAAAATATTTATTCTTTAATGATACGTCTTGTTTCCTCTTGGTATTGTATAAATTCTTGAGCTGGGCTGCACATTGATTATAATCACTCATATCTTTATGCTGAATAGAAATACGGGCATTCTCTTCATATACTAAAATTGTAAAGTCAGACTTGATGTTTTGAACAACAAGATCCTGACGGATAGATTTCAATTGGTTGAGTATATAATTATAGTCTTTGTTCTGTTTATAATTTTCAAGGACATAGTGCAAACTCCTGAACAACACTTGTTCTGGTCTGACCTTTTCTGGCTTAGCTTCCTCTGTTAATCTCATGTAATTCTTTTCCAAATCAGCACATGTTCCAACAATTGGACCAGTTGGAGCATTAGCTGTTGTATAAAGACTAGTTATGGTAACAGGGTTAACCAAGGCACCGAATCTTTCTAATCGCAAACGCTTGCGTTCCTCTGAATCATAATTTGATTGTAATGGTCTTTTTCCTCTTCCATTTCCGTGTCCGTTTCTATTTCCTTGACCATTGTTATGTTTGCCCTTTGGGTTTTGATTTCTGTCATTTTTTTTAAATTTCTTGTCATTTGATCTGTTTTCGTTAGTAGTACTGTTCTGATATGTACTAGAATCAGTATTAAATGCCGAAGCCGAAGAGGGGGCTGTTGATAGAGAGAGATTATACCCCTCTGTTGGTGTCGCAGAATTTGCGTTCCCATTCTTATTTGGTTTCAAACACTCCAATTGGAGTATGTCACAACCATCTAGTATTGGAACAAGTTGAGCACTCCAATTATTCTTTTCAAGTAAGCCACCCTCTTTAGCTTGTCGTATTAACTGAGTCATTTGGTTTTGACCTGTTGGTCGTTTAACGCCGGTCAAACTTGCAATACGTTGTGACTTCAGGGAATAAAACTCCTTCAAAGAAGACGGCCATGATGGATCAAATTCTATCGGAGTAAATAATTCATTCATATTCACTGCAGGAGACTGACCAGGTGGAGGTGCCGATGTCGTACTACCACCGTCTCCCCTTCTAGTACCAAAAGGAATTTTGTTTGCATTCACTTTTGGTGCATTATTCTTACCTGTTCTTTTATTTCCACCTGCTTTTTTACCTTTATGTGGGGACCCCTTCTTCCCAGATTTATGTTGATTATTTTTTGGTGACATTTATATAGTTGATATTCTGGTCTATTATTCCTTTTTTTTTTTTTAACTGGGTGTTGTTGAGATGATTTATCCTCTAAAAGATTTTTCTATGGATGTTGTTCTTAGGGACAGGAAATATTTTTCCTTTCTTTTTCGTTTGTTGGATGTTCTTGTATAGGAAACGACGCTTGAAATCTACAAAATGTGGATTTCTGTACATTGTCAAATGTGCGGGTTGTATACAAAAATCTACTGATTCAGTAAATCTCTTTGCGTGATAATGCTACTTGTCAATGGTAGCTAATTAAGAAATAACTTTATAGTGATTCTGATTTATTAGTTATTAGGACTCCTTGCTGATTATATCAATAAAATAGAACCATAATTACAATGAGTCAACTTAATAGGTGCAAATTGTTGACCATTGTTCGTGTAGGAACTAATTGACATGTCTTTCCAAACCGACTGAATAGTCTTTTGGAGTACTGCAATTTCTACAAGCTCCCCCGTGTATGTGCTAACAGTTCAGTTTATGTAGTACTTTGTGTTGCAACTCCGTGATTTAGCCATTGTTGGAGTTTTACGAGAGAAATACACATCTAAAATGAGGTACATTCTAGTATTTTTCAAGTAAAACAGCAACACATATATGCTGTTAAAAAGACTGTCTCTTATTTCAAAAGGAGTATGTTGTTTAGTTTTGATTACAGATTGTTGCAAATAGAACTAGTCTTGGTCGGTACTCATTTTATGTTTGTCTCGTTCTTCTGTTTTTTTTTGTTCTTGTTTTTTTTTTTTTTTATATTTTTCCTTTCCCCGAACCTTAAGGAAACTTACTTCTACAAAAACAACAAATATTACAACCCTGACATCAACAAAACCAAACTGCCTTGCACGTTGTTAAAAATAATGAAGTCGTCGATATTTTCGAGTAGTACACCGCAATCGCGGAAGGCAAGTATGCCAGGAATTATACCAAAGGAGAATGGATCAACGTCAACATCATCCAAACGACCCAATAATGTATCATGGAATCTAGATGAAATGATGTCAACATATTTGGCATCGGGAACCCTTCCACCGTTGCTTTCCCCAACCATACCAGAGGGTACCTTTTTTAATCTGAATAATGACGAGGATGATGGCCACTCAAAGGAACTAAAACTGAATAATACACAAGCACCAAAACAGGAACGACAATTGAAAGCTCCAAGACCAAGTTATCCAAGCACGAAGAAACGGCTACTGAATGACGTTGATAGCGGTGATTCAAGTTCGGACGATGATACTGTGATTCGACAATTAAAGTCAAGTAAACTATCCCCTACTTTACCCCCAATGTTTGAGAATACTCCTACTCCAGTAAACAACGGACATACTGAAGAATCTGTCCTGACTCCTGTGAATTCATCGTTTACTAATAAACCAACCAAAGTGGGTACTTTTAAATGGATAAATAAATTAAACGATCTGGCTAAACCAAAATTCCTACTACGTATTACTGTAAACAACAAGTTGAAGTATAAGAAATTTTTTGTCAAACCAGCTAGTCCGCTGAAATTAAGTGGATTCAAAATTAGTTCAAATAATGCACAGTTACCTGCACCACCTAGAATTGTTGTTGATGACACTGACAGACAGGAGTTGCTCAAGAAGAAAGAAAAACTTGACTTGGAAATTGCCAAATTTAAAAATAAACAAGAAGAGTTTGATCGTGAACGTAAAACCAAAGAACGAAAATTAATGGAACAAGAGGATTCTTTAAAACAATTGGAAAAACTATTACTCAAAAAAGAGAAAGAACTACAAGATTCGGAATTCAAGTTCAAACAATCTCCTCCATCTGATTCGGACCAGAAATTAAGGAGTCAACTACAGAAGCTCACACAAGATATAATGAAAAAGGGTCAAAATGAGGATGATCCAAAAAGTCTAAATATTTGTGACTATATCAACCGAAATCTGAGTTCAATAGATTTGCCCAAAAATCAACGTGAAGAAATCAAAGCACAACTACTGGATAAAAAGAATCATTGGTTTCAAATGTCGAAATCAGCCCAGGTTAAATCAGATGATTGTCACAAGAAAGACGATTTGTTATCCGTTGTGATTCAAGTTGATGCTTTTTTGTTACGAATGGTGTCGAACGACTATGACGAGAGAAGTAAAATTGTTGCAGATGTTTTACCAAGTGAAAGATCTTGGAAAATGTTGGATCGCGACATCAACGACTTTATTTTACGAATTGAAGAGTTATTAAGTCATAATATTAAGGATAAGATCTTTGCTGATTTCTGTAAGATTTTGAATTGCATTTTGTTTCAGGCTCGAGCCTTGATTTTGAAGAGAATTAACGAGATATTGTCAAGTGTAATCCAACTGTACATTGAAAAGAAAAATACTGATTTGAACGGTAAGATTATTGAGCTACAACAATTATCGCTCAAGAACAACAACACAATCATTGAACATTTTATGAATTCAAACCCGACTTACTTAAATGCGGTCATTCCAGTACGGTTCCCGATTACATGGTTTAGCAAGTCTTTGGACTTGGATATGATTCAGAAGGCATCATGCCTTACTGATTTTAAGAAATCAATCAAGCCAAGTTTAAACTTATATTACTTGCCATTTGGTAACTATACTAATATGAATGAATTGACAGCGTTTTTGTTCAGTATCATCAAAGAATTCATCGATATATATAACAAGCTCAATAGTTCGACAGCGATCCTGTACCTGCTCCAGAGCGGACAACAGTAAATAAAGTGTGTAATATGTAATGTACATTGTTTTATTATTTGTCACCAGAATTATATAGTCAAATTATTAAAGACTAATATAATTATGGTATTAATTGATTGAGGATTTGTAGGGTACTTCAAAATCCCGAACAGTAGACTCTATGGCTCAATTGGCAGAGCATCGGATTCCAATAACTGGAATTCTCGGTTTGAAAAAATCCGAAGGTTACAGGTTCAAGTCCTGTTAGGGTCATATTTTTTTGCACCTCATCTACCCTTTGTAACACATAGCTTGTGTTCAATCAAGTGCTCAAACAAATGTACCGGTATCAACATAATGTGATTTTTGGTCAGTATTAGTTTTTTTTTTTTCTAGGTTTATCTTGGTAATTACCACAACTGACGTGAGTGCTATTACAGAGAAACTCACGGTAGGTGGTATTTCTATTTTTAGAAATGCTATTGAGAATGGAGTGATACTGGTTAAGTATCAACGCCTATACATTTTGGATTGTGACCAAACTTACTAGTCCATCTAACATAGGAGACTTTTGGACCATAAAGTAATTTATAATGTCCACCCGCTATAGAAATCATGACCCCTAGGTATACCACTCTTGGTATTAAAACCTCAAAATAATAATAATAAAAAAAAGAAAATGAGAAAAGTATTCGTTGCTGTATCTGATCATTTATGAATCTTTTATATCTTTATTATCTGGTTTCAGAAAAGAGGCTCCCAAATTACTGATGCATGCTATGATTAAAATAAATTAATTGCATAACCAGCTAGGAAAATATGTAGAGCCATTCCATAATAAAACATGCTCAGAATATATACAGAGCCAGCTATTGAGAGCACCTTGTTGATATGGTGAGACCGTGATTGGATAAAAGTGATAAACCCAGATTTTCATAATAGTGGTGCTTGTTAGATTCATGCTAGAAAGGATACTCCTCCGCCCTTACTTCCTTCATTCCTATGTGTGACAAATTTCTGGTTGCGTTATTATTTAACAAGGTAGAATAAAGAAAATGGAGAGCTCATTAATATAGGAACAACTGGAATCATATGGTATCATTAATGGAGATATCCTAAAAAGTTCCTGAAAGATTTGAATATAAATAACCCCTGAAAACCCCCCTCAAAAAATCATTCAATCTTGGTTTTCCATACTATAACAAACAACCAATACCTACTTCAATTATAATTACAATTACAATGTTTAAAATCGCTATTATCCTCACTGCTTTATTATCATTTTTTTCCCAATCCGCTTTTGCTGCTCCAATCCAGGATGGTTACCGTGGTAACGTTACCTTGTACGTGAAATCAGATAACGCTGCAGTTGATGGGAAATATCTTTATACCATTGATAATCAAGTTGGATTCAATAAATTGTTTATTGGCAACTACATTGATCCAAAGAGTACTTTTTACTTGGTCAAATCCTGCATTTTTCAACAATTATCTGGTTCAAACACTCATTATACAGTCATGTACAATTTTGAAGGCTATTTGGGTGTGGCAGGTGGTTCCGATGGTATTACTATTACTGACTATGATCATAGTACTGGTAAACTTCAATTCTCAGGTGACCAATTCTTGTATGCTGTCCCTGTTGTCGATAATCCAAATGATTATTCCGCTAGCCAATATGCTATTCAAGTTCATAACCCAGTTACTGCTCCAGAAAACTCTTATAAGATTGAAATTTATGCTAAATTAAACTGGGCTATTTTGTAAATTTGGTTGGTAGATGTTGACTACCCTTAAACATGTTCTAAGGGCTCATGAAAATTACGTCTGTATTCATTTCTTCTCGTTGTTTATTATTATACAAAATGCTTTTTTTATACTTCCTTTAGGTTATTTCGTTACTTTTCTTTTCAGTTTTAATATGATCTTATGTACTTCTTTAATATACTACAATTATAAAGTATTGATCTTTAGAGGAGCGGAAATTATCTCAATTTTTCTCCACAAAACATAATTGAGGATTTTGGGTGCAAATTTGCATACACCGATTTACGTACCAGTAACCTTGAACCCTTATTATTTTTAGTTATTCTGGTGACTTAATCAGTATAAGAAACTTATTTTATAGAATCAAACCGAAAGATTTCCGAACCCCAATGAGACAAATATGATATACCTCAAATGATCTGAATAAAGTCATCCGATATTTGTTTTACATTGTCCAGTGTTTCCCAAAATAAAGACACAATTTCTCATGAATGTACAGTGATTTAAGAATTGACAATATAATGGTAATAAATTCAACAGCCATTATTTTTCTCCGGGATGCTTAGCCTAGTGAAAACAAGATGAATTTACACATGTACAAGTAAGAATTCGATGCAAGTTTGCTGGTAATACCTCGATAAATCTCACTAGGTCGCCATTTGAACAATTTGGATCACATCTTCATAGCCAGCACTATTTGTTATTTTTGTCTTACCTGAATTCCAGATCAATCTGAAGCTTCCTGGAGCCAAATAAATCAAGAGTTATAGTATTTTTAAGGGGTAGCTGAACTTTTTCTTTTTTTTTTTTCATCTCATTCTTTGATACTACGCTTATTATATTTGTACATACTAATTATGCAATTCATTTGGAATTCTATCATGATACTAGTTTAATTTTCTATAATTCTTTACTAATAGGGGTTTGAAATATGATTCCATTAATAGGTTGAAACAATAAAGAAAATCATCTAGTATTTTTTCGTTGTTAATTGCAAAAAGAAAGAATAAAAAAATGACCCAGAAGAATATACTGTTACTTCCCAATTACCTACGTTCTTCTTTTCAAAGCACATATATTCAAAAGCTACAGATATCTTTCCGAGTAATCATATAAACTGGTATAAAATATACAACATATCAAATTATATTAGTGTTTGCCAAGTAATCCAAATCATGTGGTCAATTCTCTGTTTCTTTATTTTCTTGTTATCCCTCATCCAAGCAACTCCAGTAACACAAGGAACTAGGGCTAATGTTACATTATATTTAGAGTCATTAGATGACCGGTTGAACAATCAAGTTCTTTATACTTCCAATCAAGGTGACTCCATTCATTTCTACTACGTTGGTGATAAATCAATCCTGTTTGCAACTTCATTCATATATGATGGCTCAAAATATCGCTTGCAAGAACAACAAAAAGGAAGCAATGATAAATATTACCTAACAATCTTGAATTCTATGTTGAGAGGTCAAAAGGATTCTGGATTGAAAGTTACTTTAAATACTGATGGAAGTTTGGATTTTGCTGGAAGTGATCATTTATACGCTTATAAAATGAGTGATGGAGCTATAAAATTCTTAATTCTATTATTTGTTGGTGATATTCCAAATAATGTTAGTCCAGTAAAGGTAAAAGCTAAAATTAATTGGGCCACTTTGTAATAGAGTAAATGGTTCAGGTTTTCATTACTTTGTACTCAATAAATAAATAAATATAAATATATATATATATATATTTATTCTTGACTTATATTATATTTTTTTTAGGATCTAAAAATTGTGTATCTATAAATTTTGGATTTGTATATGTGAACCCTGTGATGTTAAATATATCTTTATCCAAATTATTACTATTTTGAGGAGTAAATGACATTTCTGTAAAATCAGAATCAAAGTTCTCTGCCAAAATTGGATCAGTAATAATTGGTAAAATTGGTGGAATAATTTCAGATTTTTCTAAATTCTCCAATTCATTCCAATTTACATGTCTAAAAAATCTATGTTTTTTAAATTTTTCAAATTCTTCATCAACATTAAATCTCTTATCTGGATTAACCTGTAATAATTTTCTTAATAAATCCTTAGCATCCAAACTCAAATAAAATGGAAACTTTAATGTTTTTTTTTGCTTTGGATAATCTTATCCATGATCTTCTTGTGATTGTTTCCTGTGAATGGTGGGGAACCTGTCAATAAATCAAATGCAACACATCCCAATGACCACCAGTCAACGGAATAATCATAAGGTTCACCTTTCAACACTTCGGGTGCCATATATTGTGCTGTTCCCGTCATAGAATGATTCTTATCATCATCATCACTTGAAACTTTACTTAGACCAAAATCAGTCAACACTAAATTCCCTTGACTATTAAGCATACAATTTTCAGGTTTTAAATCTCGATATATGACTTTTAAATTGACATGTAAATATCGAAGTGCCAAGGCCATCTGGGCAATATAATAACTTGCATTTTTCTCACTCATGAATTTCTCCATGGCCAAATGATGAAATAATTCACCTCCATCAAGGTATTCCAATATTAAATATAATTTATCATTATCCTGAAATGCATAAAATAATTTAACAACATTTTGATGATTAACAAGTTCCAAGATTTGTTTCTCATTTAATGTTCGTTGATAATTCTTCTCATGAATTTCATTGGTATCTTGATTAATGATCAAAGATGCTTTTTTCAATTGTTTCTGAGCAAATAATCTTCCCGTGGATACTTCTCTAACCAATAGTACTTTACCATAGGATCCTTTTCCCAATACTTTAATTGGTTCAAAATCAGATAATTTTGGAGGCTGAGGTTTATTCACAGGAGATTTATCGATTATCAAAGATGACGATACATAAGAGTTTCCAATATTAACTTCATATGAAGAAACAATACTTGACCTTCTTCGTTGTCTATTGGCTATCTTGATAGGTTTTGCAGATTGTTGTCCGGGGTAATAATCCTGTGGATAATTTCCATCACTCCTTCCTTCTGCTTCTTCTTCTTCTTCTTCTTCTTCTCCTTCTTCTTCTTCTTCTCCTTCTTCTTCTTCTATTGCCTCGATAATCTTATAATTAAATCCTGGATTATCAGTCGTGATAGTAAGGTTGTTGTGGATTTCAGAAGTCAATCCAGTAACTTCTTCTTCCATGTCAAATATGTCTGTCATGATTGTTTGTGAAATTTGAATAGATAATATTGATTTATTAAATTAGGAATAAAATAATTAAGTAGTATTAAGTTATATTCCGTTAGTGTTTATTTATATGATCATCTCTTTAAATTATTAGAAATACTTATTCAGTCAGAAAGAAATAAGCAGTACTTTATATTTGCATTAACTTTAATTTATCACAAAAATAATACACGTTGCTTTGGAGGAAAATTTTTTTTCTTATATCACGTGAGTTTTAATTTTACTACCTAAGCTTTATGCATATCATTTAGAATTTTTAAAACACAGCTTTCGGGATTTAAAAGTTCTGATCCTTAAAAATATTTGGAGGGATATTGGAAGTTGAGCTTATTTGTTTAATTGTAACTGTAGAATACATCAACAGTTTAATAGGTAGAGTAGACTTTAGGGGTATTTCTTTTAGGAAAGGTACATACTTCCAGTAAACCATGTATCCCATCAATCTGAATCGGATACAGTAAAGTTGTTGGAAATTCCATCTAACTACTTTTGGTGTATATTTCTTCTCCTTGATATTTTCTACCTTGAATATGATACGAAGGTTTTAGATAGAAATGCTGAATTGAATCAAGGTTGTATTTGCAATATGTCTATTTTTAGCAATTAAATGTGCCTGTTTTTTTAGTCAGTGTACACGAAAACTAGAGAATAGAAGAAAGAGAAGGAAAGGGTAGATAAAAAAAAAAAAAAAAAAAAATCAAAACATCGAAATCAAAAATTTTTTTCCTACGTTTCATTTCTGTGTGACTGTAATAGTATAGCCTACTACTACAACCAAATACACCGAACACACTCGTTCACATTATAGACTTCCATAATGTCATTTGGATCATTTGATGAAATATGTAATAAGACTGCATTACCATTATGTTCAGTAGTTGGTGCAGTTAATCAAAGTGCCTTTTTTCAAAGAGGGATTGTTCCTGATTGTTACGCCAGATCAGTTGAATTAGCAAATACAATGATTTTCCAGATTGGTAATGCCTTTGTTCATTTTGGTGGATTATTGATTTTATTGATTATCATTTTTAATGTGAGAGCTAAATACACTGCCATTGGTCGTAAAGAGATGTTATTCTTCTTGTATTTATTGATAGGGTTGATTGTTAGTAGTTTGATTGTTGATTGTGGTGTAAGTCCTCCAAGTAGTTCAAGTTATGCATATTTTGTTGCCCTTCAAATAGGTCTTGCTAGTGCTGTATGTATATGTCTATTGTACAATGGGATATTATATTTTCAATTTTGGGAAGATGGTACTACCAAATCCATGTGGGGATTAAGAATCGCTTGTTTTACATGGTTTGCTGTTAATTTCATTATTTCATTGATTACATTTAAACATTGGAATACTGCTTTAGATTTCAGAAGAACCACTACCATGTTTGTATTTACTTATGTTTTGAATGCTATAATATTGGCAGTTTATGTCGTATCACAAATTATATTAGGTGTTTTTGCTTTAAGAAATTATTGGTCTTTGGGTGCTATTATTTTGGGTGTTTTCTTCTTTGTTGCTGGTCAAGTTATTGCTTATGGATTCAGTAATCAAATTTGTCGTGGTGCTGCTCATTATATTGATGGTATATTTATTGCCAGTGCATGTAATGTATTCACATTTATGATGATTTATAAATTTTGGGATATGATTACTCAAGACGATTTAGAGTTTTCTGTTGCTGTTGAAAAGGCATTTTAAATATTCAATGCAGCTGTTTTTAGATAGTATTAGTTTATGTATCAAGTTAAAAATTAAAAAAAAGAACAAAAACAAGAGGTAGAGAATAGCGATTTAGCCATGATTCAGGGAAATGCGTGTACTGTACATGTTTCGAAAGTGAAACTTCTTAAGGCAAGAGGAATACAAATGACTTCAAACTCTCAAGTTAAAAAAAAAAAAGAAAAAACAACAGATATGGCATAACTCATTAATATAAAATAAAACACAAAATAGAAGAAAAGGTAAAGAATAAATAACTATATACTATATGAATATGGTGGTGGCGTAATAGGAGAAGATGCTAACAATTTTTCATTGAACTTGTTCATGGTTTTTAATGCACCTAATCCTATCTGGGAAAACAAGAATTCATGATTTTGAGCATTTAACTTTTCAGGTGTAGGATGAACAATAACTTCTTTCTCTTTTTGAACATCAATAGTTTGTTTAATTTCTGCAACTGGTTCCGATGTCTTAGGAGTATTCTTGTGTAATTTGATTACTCTTCTTTTTGGAGTTGTATTCTTGTGAGCATTAATGTTGATTTTTCGGCTAGTACCAGTGGTGATATCCATTTTGGGTATAGACAAGCCCATGGTTTCTCGACTTCTATAGATGGATGCAATGTGTATCAAGTTTCTTTTTGAGATTTCTTCCTCTAGACTGTTATTTGCAATAGTGGGTGATATATTATTACTGGCATCTGAATCTGTGATTGAGGAAGATGATGATGTTGTTGTATCCAGTCTCTTTCTCCCAGATTTGATATCTGCAGCTGCATTTGTGATTGACTCAATATCCAATAATTTTATGGATAACTTATTTATAACACTAGGCATTGTCTCTCTAAATAATTCACTTAAGTTCTTTTCAATTTGTTTCTGGAGGAATGACGATAACATTTCAAAATTATCAAAAGTAGATTTGACTTTAATACCTTCCAATGGATCATTTTTAAAGACGACTGTGGCACCTCTTGATTTAGAAAATACTACGCTAGCAATACCATTAAGTTTTATATCACTAAGCTGTAAATCCAAAGGAACCGGAAACCTCTCCTTACTTAGTAAGAAATTTGGTGTGATAAATTGGTGGTGTTCCTGATTGTAAACCTCATTTTCGAGACTACTCAGGAAATAATTATTTAATGGATTACATTGTACCTTTGTATGCAATGTCAAATGGAAATCACCCTGATAATTTATCTTAAATATTCCCCTAAATCGATCTTTATCTAATTCGCCAATTTCCAAAATTTCAAAATCCGGGGCGACCTTGCCAAAGTTCAAATCTTTTATCGTTATTTCTGAAGCAAGGATATTTGGAGACTTGCCTGAATTCAATGCAGAAGTCAATAAATCCTTTGTCCAACTTGTCAAGGCGTCGGTTTCAAGTGTATTCCAGTTAACTTTGAAAGACATGATGTGCTAAAACAACAAAAAAATAAATAATCAAATAAGTAAACAAATCAAATTCTCACACTATATGGAATAAATGTAGTATATATTTACAGGATGTTGGTAATAGTACGAAGTAGATGAAATGAAATTGTTCTGAAATAAGAACAGATGGAGAAATGATTGTAATTAAATAAATTGGAAAACAAAAGAAGTTGTAATGTCTAAAAATTGCAAAAATGTGTGTGGGAAAAAAAAATTTTTTTTATTCTGCTTTCATTCTAAACTCCCTGTGTTTAATTAAGGAATTAAAAAAATTTTTTTCTTTATGTTACTACGGATAATGTCGCATTGATGACTATAAATGTCTCAGATTATGTCGTGTCCCCCTTATGTTTATTTTTTTAATCTATTAGGATCATTCCGGTTTTTGGCGATCTTGCACAGTAGTGTGACTCTGAAGAAGGAGGCAAACGAAAAAAAAAAAAATAAATAAATTAAATAGAGATCCCCGGCTCCGATATTGATATTTAACTCCGGGCCCACTATTTCAGTAGGAATACCAGTAAGATAATCTTTACATATTGAACCGATTGTTTAAATAAACCTGGTGATTTTTAGTTTTTGTTTTAGCGCTAACCCCCAGAGGGGTAAATAGTGAGAAAAGTATTACGATGGTTATATTTTGAAACGTACAAATCTGTACTGTTACTGATACACAATGGAGTTAAACCAGTAGATAGGCTTTAAGTTTCTCTATATATATAAAAAAAATCAGGCAATATTAAAAACCGAAAGGGTTGTGAAGCCAATGAAGATAATTTATTTTTTTTATTTTCGTCAATTCTGACCTGATAATTTTTAGATTGGGACAAATAAGTCATGATTTTGAAAGCTCTATGATTGGTCAAGTTTTAGGTCCATGGAGAAAAAAATTTTATAAGAAAAAAAAAAAGAAATTACAGTATCGAATGTTTAAATAATAATCGCGTTAACCAAGGCATGAGCATTGAAGACGTGACTCTACTGTATAATGGACGATAGTACCAGAAATATGTACAATAATTAAAAAAAAAATAAAAAATAATTATCCGTTTATCAGTTTTGTAGTGTAACGAGTATTTCTTGTTGTTGCAAAACATACAGTATTGTGATATTGCCAATCTCCCATAGACTTCAAAATGTGTCACATGCGAGTATGTACGTGATAATTTGGATTGTGATACCAATCCTGAGTTAACGACTCAAAATTTGAAACTGACAAGTATGAATACTTCAGATAAGCCTGTTTACTTAATTTGGTTGTGATATCATCAATATTAACAGAATTCACGATTTATCAAAGTCTTATCGGATGTTTTCTTAGGAATTGGTATCCAATCATATATGTACAAAAATAAACTGTTGTATAATTGTATTCATCCCTTTCTTAAATTCAAGATTATTAACTAGAAATCTCTAATGGTATTACAAACCGAGTTGTTGAACTTGAGGAGTTGTCATAGCTTCTCCATAGCTTGCGTAGAATCTTGTTAATTATCTTTAGTATCGGACATACTAATTGTTACTGTTATTGTTATTGTTGATTAATATACAGTTTATATAAAACTTAAACGTCATTCACTGTTTATTTATAGACTTGATAATTGCTGCAAGATATTGATTAAATTTAGTATGCTTTTTTTTACAATACTTCAACAGTATTCAGTAAGTTCTTGAGTGCAAATTCATAAACAACATGAGCGAAGTCTCATTTGTTCCTTGTTTATGATCAAGTAACACTTTCTTTTAGACTAGAAGAATAATTGCTGCTTGGGACCATCATCTAATACAGTTATACTGTACCAACATAACAAGTGTTAGTTTAAATTGAGAAGTCACGTATGAAATATTTCTCCCCGTAATTGAGACTGTTTCTTTTATTTATTACCATAAGATCAATTTATAAAGTTTAATAGCTCACGTTATATTAAAAATTTGATTTGTTACTATTTCTTGGTTCACTTAGCAGTTTTAGATAAACTGGGTGACAATTACACAGTTGTTGTTGTGGTTGCATTTGTAATCTTCGAAAACGGTCATGTGATGTGACAAAAACTAGAATACATACTTTGCAGCCTAAAAGAATACCCACAAATAGACAACTATAAATAGCCAAATTGTTTTTCTATCAAAATATTTTCTTTTTACAACACTTTTTTTTTCCTTCTTTCTTTTTTTTTACATATTATCAACAACAAACTTTCATCATTCTTCGATTGAATCCATCAAATAAGTATAGCGGTAAGTATCAATCATACTAATAACATCAAGTTCTTGCTCATTTACTGACTTCAAGTAATTTAAATGATTCATATTGGTTGTCTTAAGAATAATATACTCCAATTGAACCCAAAGATTACAAAAAGTTATACAAAAATCTGTAATTTATTTGAATTGTCCGATCATTCCAAATGATTAATGCCCCATATTATTCTTGACAACCATTGTGACCCAAATGATAGAGGAGTATTACAAAGATGATACATATAACTACAAGAGGATACCAAACAATGATGTCGTTGCTAATGCACAAGCATTGAAGAAGAACCTTCCAAAGAAGATAGTGATTTGGGCAGATCATTATCTTGAACCTTTTAAGGGGTCCACACAAAAATAAAAAAGGACAATGTGGATTAGTGAAGGTTCTTCAGTAGGAGGTAACAATCGATCACAGTTACCTTCTATACTATCGGATTAGGAACGTTACTCTATTATTTCCCGATAGTAAAACTGTAGACCAGAGGACCGGGTATGGGGGCTAGTGACCAGTACCCTTATAATACCCAGCCCCTCCCCCCATTGAGCCAGGGGTTACGCGGTCCCCCAAAGACGAGGGGGACTTGCGTTGAAGGGCTGGGCTGGCCATCCCAAAATGGGGCCCAGCCCGTCCCCCTAGTGGGACCAACCGAGTAACATGTTAGTCCCGTCATGTTCGTATTTTTACCAGGATTGAGCTGGACAGTAGTTTACAAAGGGCTGTACCATGTTGAAAACTTAATGATTGAACCTGCGAAGTGGTATTTGTCATAAATTGTGTAGAGATTACTTGATTAACTTCAGTACTAGATATAATACTTGCTATTGTTAGTAAGTGTACAATTTACATAAACCCTAAAGAGAATTAATGTGCTTTATTTATCGTCTTCATAGTTAGCACAACATTAAGATAATATTAGCATAATATATTAGTTGAATGTGGTACATACTCTTCTTACAATGCGTAAATAAGTCTTGCAAAAATTCAACCAACTTCTATTTTGATTGCACCAGTCTCCCAATTTCTCTAAAGATGAGATATTGTCAATTCTGGAAAAGTGTTTGTTGAACATTCAGTGGTTGAACATAAGAAGTAGTAGCTACAATAGACTGTGTAGAAGTAGTTGGATGATTGTTTGAAACATCAGACATAATAATATTTGTTATCGTTAATTAATATACATATTTATATAAAATTTAGAATTCATTCTTCTACTATTTATAGGTTTTATAAATAGCATAACTTTATAGACAACTTAAGCATAACATATTAGTTAAGTTTGGTATACTTTCCTTATCAGTGTTATTCTGTACAACATTATTGTAAGAAAATTTATGCTTCATGTAAAATACATCTACAGTATACATTTCAAAACATATTTATATATTTTACAGGAACATACTGCATTATTTTCCTTATTACATTAAATACATTTAAAATTTTAGTGAGGTACAGCGAAAGGGAATGATAAATCAAACTTTTTCGTTTGGGCTTACTGGTACATATACAGGATTACACATCTTGCTTGTGAAGTACTTTCTAGAAGGTGTATTTTTTACAGTGAAGTTTTCCAAAAGGTACATGTACTGTACATTTCTACAATAAATTTAATATATTGCATTATATTAACATGTGGGATTATCAAAATTGTACCAACTTATTACGCTTAAAAGAAGAACATACTTGTAATCTATTTACTTCACTTAGCTTTATCGAGGACGATTCGTCTCTGATGTAAATGATTTTGAGGTCACAAATTGAACTACATTAATTCATAAACTGCAAGGTCTATTTTCCACCCTATTTATAGAAACCTCCCAATTTCAGGTTTATACATGTGGTTATACTTTTAGTTTGCGCTATGCACTAATTCAAGACGTTTCTCAGGGAATTTCAGGAAACCGGGCAATTTTCATTACATACATTTGGAACAACAATTCCAGAAAATGTTTTTTTTTAAAAAAGGACCTTAAATTAGACGATTGGCACAGTATATAAACCGGGAAGCTCAACTAGTTTTACAATTATAGTTTATGTCCTAAGCTAGATAGGGTGAATATGAGTGTGACACTTATTTCATAGCATACACTCAAACAAATTTTCTACTATGAGCTTCTGGACTTAATATGGATACCCTGATAATAACACGGTTTTAATTGTATCTCTAGACCCTTGAAATAGAAATATCAATATCTGTACCTTGTAATTTTGTGAATCTTGTAAGTTTTCCTCTTTGTCAATAAAAACAAAAATACAAATGCATGGAGACAACTTACATAGATCCCAAATCAAATCACTGCAAGTATTATTCTGCATAGAATAAAGATCAGATTAACATGGTTATCTTATTTAACAAAACATATTGTACCGTACAAGTATAATATGTACACCCTATGAATTTAAGAATCTCCACCTGTGTATTTTGTTGTTATTCTTTTTGCTTGTACCCAATATTAATTCTGTAAATGGCTACTAGAACGATGTTGATTTCTTCATGAGTTGTTCTTGTTTTATATTGGCTGTGAAAGATCGTGGCACAAAAAACACAAGAGAGAGAAAAAGAAAAAAGAAACAAGCTTTGTCTCAGTTTGATTTTGTTACATATTACACGCCAAATTGTAATTATTTTTTTTAGCGTGTTTTTTTTTTTGTTGTTGTTTTTTTTTAATGTGGTTCAAAATCTTAGACGATAATTTTTTTTTTCTTTCTTTACATCCCAGACCAAAAAAAAAAGGGCAAGATTAAATAAAAATACTAAGATATACATCAACTACTAAATTGATCGATAATTGTATTGGATATTACATCTGCTTGCATCATTATTAGTACTCAAATCTTGTATAAATCATAAATGTCACTAGTAGATATCCTATCACTAGGATGGCAAGCAATTGAACAAAATCAAGGGGGAGATAAAAAACCTGATCCAATTCATTCAGTTGGTCCACAAAGAGTTTTTACAACCCAGTTGGTAATAACCCTGGTATCAGGTATTTTCATATTCTTTTTATTTTGTTTTTTGAGATACAAATGGCCAAACATATATGCGGTTCGAATATTACGACAACCATCAGGAAATCCTCACACTTTACGACCTTTACCAAAAAACCTATTTGGATGGATCAAAGTTGTTTATAGAATAACTGATGAGGAGATAATATCCTGTGCAGGATTGGACACTTACGTATACTTGTGCTTCTTTAAAATGGGTATCAAGATCTTTTTTGCTTTAGCAATAATGGCCATATTTATTTTGAGTCCTACACGTTATTATTTCACAGGAAATTATGATAAGGATAATGTTTTAGGAACTTTCAAATTTAAACCAAGCAATCCACCTGATTTCAATGATGATTTTCCAAACTTTTATTGGGTTTATCCTATATTTACATACATATTTTCCATTGTGGTGTATTACTACTTGTATGACTTTACAAATATTGTACTAAGAACTAGACAGAAATATCTTGCATCTCAAAATTCAATAACAGATAGAACAATCAGATTGGATGGAATCCCTAAAAAATTACTACAGCGAGATAAATTAAAGAAATTTGTTGAAGACTTGGGTATTGGTAAAGTTATGGATGTCAAGTTAATTTATAATTGGACCCCATTGGAAAAATTATTCGACAAACGACATGAATTAATGAACAATCTTGAATATATCTATGCATCAATGTATAAAATGGACATAGATATCTATAATCGTCGAGAAATACCAGCTGTGAACCCGATTTGGTCAGAAACAGTGAACAGAACCAAGTTATATGAGTTATCCAAAAAGTATTCAACTGAGTTGATTGCTGTTGATGATGAAATCAAACTTATCCAAGGGAAATTTGATAGTGATCTTTCAACCATTGATGTGAAGCAATATCCGGATTTCAAACAGGTCCCATCCGCATTTATAACCATGGATTCGGTAGCATCGGCACAAATGGCTGCACAAACGATATTGGATCCCAGGGTATATAAATTGATGGCAAGCGTGGCACCAGCACCAAAGGATATTATATGGAAGAACTTAAAGTTGACTTATTTGGAAAGAATGCGGAAATCATATTTTATAACATTTATAATTGTATTGAGTTATGGGTTTATTATATTCTTGGTTGTTCCTTTGACATCTTTGCTAGATTTAAAGACAATTACGAAGTTTTGGCCAGCCTTGGGTGAGTTCATTGGACAATCTAAATGGTTAACCACATTTGTTACAGGTATCTTGCCACCATTGTTGTTTACACTTTTAAATGTCCTGTTTCCTTATTTTTATCAGTATTTATCACAGTCACAAGGTTATACATCAAATAGTGATGTTGAGTTGTCTACGTTACTGAAGAATTTTTTCTTTATTTTTTTTAACTTGTTTTTGATTTATGTTGCTGCTGGTACCTTTTGGGACTATATTTCGTATATTAGTGATACGACAAAGATCCCTGTACAGTTGGCTACTTCGTTACGAAGAATGGCATTGTTTTATGTTGACTTGATTCTTTTACAAGGGTTGACAATGTTTCCGGTTAAATTGTTGCAAGTTGGTGATTTTTTCTTACTTAATATTTTAGGAAAATTATTTTATTTCAAAAAGTTGATTTTGAAGACACCAAGGGATTATAGAGCATATTATTTTAGACCTCAAATTTTTGATTTTGGAATTAATTTACCTCAACATATTCTTATCTTTATAATTATTTTGATTTATTCCGTGGTATCAACAAAAATTGTTACTTGTGGACTTGTGTATTTTGTTTTGGGATTATTTGTTTACAAATATCAATTGGTTTATAATTTTGTCCATCCTCCACATTCTACAGGTAAAGTTTGGCCAATGATTTGTAGAAGAATTATCTTGGGATTAATTATTTTCCAATTATTTATGGTTGGTACCTTAGCATTAGAGAGTGCAATCATGTTATCAATCTTGTGTTCACCATTAATCTTTGTTACGATAATAATCTTGTGGAATTTTGAAAAATATTATGTTCCATTAAATACATTTATTGCTTTGAGAGCAATATTGAACCCATATGATTTTGATAAAGTATTTGATGATGATAATCTGTTTAGTTCGAATAGTAATGAATCGGATACATCAGCAATATTCGATGATTTGGATGATGAAGATTCAGATCAACCACTTGATGAAAGTTCATATTTGTTAAGAAATGAAAGTATTAGATCCAATAACAATAGTACTAATGATAACAATACTCATAATCATAATCATAATAAAAACCCCAAGGCACAAGATGATAATTTAAATACGACGGAGCATACAATATCAAGAAGAAAATCAACATTAGATGAAGAAAGAGAACAATTTACAGATTATACTTATCCAGGTTTAATTGATCCTTTAGATGGTCCATGGATTGGATTTACTGGGAATTTTATTTCGATGATTGAATATAAACCTCAATTACAACAGGTTTTAGAAGAAGGTAGAAATAATGATGAAATTGCAATTGTTGATATCAATGAACAAGATTTAGTTGTTAATAAGAAACTAAAAGTTAGTGAATGGGAATAATCAAATCACGGTAAATATAATCTTATATATACATGTACATTTGTAAGTGATGGAAAAAAAAATATATATATAAAAAGAATAGATTCATAAATTATACTTATAATTCTTATGATATCAATAAACATGAGAGATATTTCAATAACGAACTCTATAGGACACACATATATTAATATAAACACTAATAATAATACTATAAATTAAACACTAAATACAACACTTTAAACAAGGAAACTAAAAAAAAACATCTTTTTATAAGACTATCCAATAGTATGAGAATATTTCATATACATATATATACTGTGTAAATATATACATGTATAAAATATGATGCAAGTAAATTGATAGTCACCAAATATAATTGATGATAAGAATATATATGAATAAGAAAGAAAAAAGGAACTGAAGAAATTTTGATGGAATCTGGGGGGAAGATAGGATTAATGAAAGCTGGGGGAATAAGATTAATGGTTGAACAATAAAATGGAGGGAGGTGGGAGTGGAGGAATATAAACATACAAGCCCAACGTTAAATAAATAAACAACCTGACAAGAACAACAATTAACAAAGAATAATCAACTTAATTCTAACTCCTTTTTTTTTCTATTATTAATTGTTAGCTTATTGGTATACTTCCTAGTCATCTAATATAATTATTAGTTAATTTTTTAAAATCTTTTTTTGATTTCTTTCTAGGAATTTTAGATTTTGCTTGATTTCTTTTTCTAATTAATGAAACTTCTTCTAATTTTTGTTCACGTAAATATTTATCAGTAACATAAGCTGGTTTTTCAATACTATAATCACAATGTAATCCAAATTTTGCACAACCTCCACAAGTTGGTGAAACTTCATCACATTTTAAATGTTTAATTCTGCAAATCCAACAACCTTTTTTAGATCTTGGTAATAATCTTCTCCTAGTGTGTTTTTTCTTTACAGGAGGAATATTATCATTATCATTATCATTATCATTATCGTCATTTGATTCTGATTCTGTTTTAGTAGAATCTGTTGATGATTTACTACTGATTCTTTTAACATTGGCTAATGATGATGTGATATTTGTAGATTTTCTTCTTGGTTTTCTGGTTATGTTTTTGAGTGGTGGAATTGATGATACTGTTGATTCAGAATTATGATGAAATACATTCATTACAGGTAAACCATGATGAGATGCTTGTGATGAAGTTGATGATACAATAGAAGTTGATCTTAACCCAATATTACCTGCCATTGAATTTCCAATTAATTGTGGTGGTTGAGAAAAATCAGATAATTGATTATCCTCATCATCGTCTTCGTCTTCATCATCATCTTCTTCATTATCAGTTACTTCAATTTTAATATCAGAAAAACTAGCTTTTGTTTTTAATCTAGGAGAAATCATTCGAATTTGTGATGGTGATTTATGATCAAGTTCTGTAGGAGTTGATAAAGTTTGAGCCAAACTTGCTTGCAAGTTTTTTCTTGATGATGTATTTAATCTTGATAAAGAAGATTTCTTGGAAATTTTATGACGAATAGTAGATACTGATGGAGGAGGTTTAATTGGAAATTGATGTTGATGCTGGTGTTGTTGATCATGCAGTGGAGTAGAAGTTGGAATAGGTGATTTCATTTTATCACCAATGGTAGATGTTGGATGATAAAGATGAGTTTCATCCATAACAGTACTGAAATTTGAAACATCTGAAAGACTAGCTGATAAAGGAGGTTCACTTAGATGAGATGGAGTATGAGGATATTCTTGACCTTGTAATTCTTGTTGTTCATTGGTTGGAATGGTATCATGAAATTGATTTTGTTGTGGTTGTAAAGTGGAACGATATGGTAAATTAATACCTGACTGACTATAATCTCCAATTGAATCAAATGATGCATTACTAAATTCTAAATCTTGATTAATCATCAATTCAGTAGATTGGTTTTGTAAATTATACAAAAAACTTGATGATTCTATAGGAACTGAATTTGATGGCATTTTTGAAAAATCTACCAGATGTTGCATAAGAGGTTGTGATTGAGAAAATGATTGATGTGCATCCAAAATTGGCAACGAACTAACAGAACTAATAGCTTGAGGATTTGCAAACACAGAATAAGGATGTTGTTGTTGTAGATTATTATTGAACTCATTGATATACTCAGGATAGAAATTGTTTTGTTGTAATGGTTGAGATTGGAATTCTTGATGCGATTGAAATGGTTGAGATTGTAATTCAGGATGTGATTGTAGTTGTGGTGGGATTAGCATTTGTTGTTGTTGTTGTTGCTGCTGTGGTGGTGGTGGTGGAGCTAAAGCTGGATCTGGAGGTGGTTGTAAATTTTGATACGGAGATCTTTGATCTCCCCCAATTGGTGGGGGACGTACGGGATTAAATGATGAAACAGAAATATTATCAAAATGAAATATTTGGTCAACACGTGATGAAGTGTAATTGGATTGATAAGATTGTTGTTGTTGTTGTTGTTGTTGATATTGCAGTTGTAACAAATGAAATTGTTGTATTTGTTGTTGCTGAAATTGTAAATTCAGAAGATAATTTGTTGAAGTAGCAGGTGATGAAGCACTAACCGCAGATGAATTCAATTTGATTGTATCTTCTCCACACGGTGAGTTTGGTGGTGAAGAGGTAGAATCAGGTGTAACCATATGTGTAATCATTTAAGTCTAACCAATTAATTTTAATAATAGAATGGAAGAAAGTGTATAATCAAAAAAATAGCGAATGAAAATGTTCAAATAGATCTAAGTCGGATGAGATATAAGCGAGCGATTGAACTTAAAAATATCTATAGAACAAAAATTTTAGATTGTAATAATAATGATGGAATAATCTTTTGTTACTATCAAAAAGTTGAATAAAACAAATGAAATGATCTAGCTTACTAAACTTAATGGGGAAAATGTTTATTTCCAATATTTTATTATATTCCAAAAATCAACGTAACTGGTTTTACCTTTTAGGAGAAAGGTAACAAATGGGAATTGCTAAATGCCAGTTTTATAATACCTTAATAACTTTACACTATAGTGTGCTTAAATCTAGTGTTGATTCTTTTTGTTGAATATGGTTTGATGATGATGATAAAGATAATGATAATGATAATCTGGAGGTAGTGTATAAAGTACCAGAAAATCACAAAAATAATAAAAAAAATTCAATTCAAGGGTCCTTTAATTTTTAAGGTCGTGTAAATATGCCACAATTTTATAAAAAAAATCTCTAAATTTTTTTCACCTCTTCTTGTATGAGTTAACTTGAATTTTACTTCTTCTTTTGGGTATAAGTAAGTTTCAGAATTGATTCAGCTTGTGGGGAGGAAGGTAGAAAGTTTATATCTAGTTTGAGAATGATCTATTTGTCAAGATAAACTTAATTCAAGTGGGGGGGTTGTTGTTGTGTAGGGACAAAATAAGAAAAATAAACTAGAAAGTTAACTTAATACTTTAATCAATTGATGAATTTGTTTTGTAATTAATCACACACAAAAATCAGGGTTTGTATTATTCAAAGTTAAATTGAATTGAATAGTAACTTGTTAATTTCTAAACTTCAATCGGATTTAACAAGATGTTACAAACAAAATAATGATGAAATCTTCACAGGAATACAATTATTGCAATTATTTAACAAAAGTGGTAAATATCAATTGAATCAAAAAAGCTAAAATGCTATACCTCGCTGGTTTGTGCTTTTTTTTCGCTCTCTCTATATCTCTTTTTTTTTTCAACTTGTTCAAGGAAATTTTGTAACCAGGACAAGAATGTAAATGTAAAAGCAAAATTTAAAATATAGGAAAAGGTAATAGTTTGTAATGAATGTAAGTAACAATTGATAACAAAAGGAAATGAAATGAAATGAAATATTTAATAGAATATTTATCAATTGCTATTGGGAGGAATATAATTAAAAAAAAAAAAAATCCGAGATTTGAATATGAAAACTTGAATTCTTTAAAGTTTTATAATAAAGAACCAATAAATTGAATTGAATTAAATTAAATTAATTAATGATAATGCCACTTTATTAAACAAAATACCAGGTTGGGAATTTTCTCCTCTTTTTTTTTTATCAAATATGAATTAAAACTTTTTGTGATAATTGTTGTCGTTGAATAACTGGAAATTTAATATTTGTCAATTTCAAAATGGTTATTCGGGAATAATGAATGGCTTTTCCGAAGGGTTGTGATAATTTGAAATATGGAAATCAGGAAATGAAAAGTAATAAAAAATTGTAAATCTTTCGGTGTTTTTGGAATATTTAATGCCAATTACAAAATTTAATTAATGATTATATATCTTTTTATATAAGAATAAATAAATAAATAAATGAATGAATGAATGAATGAATGGGAATGAGATGAATGAAAAAAAAAAAAAATCTCTACTGTGTATTATTGTTATACTCTTAATTATTTTTTTTTACCCCAAAACAAAAGAGATAAGCAGAAAAAGTTGACGATGATGGATTATTGGAAAACCTTTTTCAAAAGAATTCAATTAGAATATGAAAGATGGGATAGTCAATTCAATTCCTAAAAAAAAAAAGAAAAAAAAGAAAAAGAATTGATATTACTGAATTAAAAAAAAAAAAATAATTCTGCAAATTTTGAATTGATGAATTTTAACTTATATATATATAAATTAATAAGCTTACGAATATTGAAAAAAAAAAAAATCGATATACAAGATTATTAAAACAAAAAAAAAAGGGAACAAAATTAAAATCAGAACGTGAATGGGAACTTCCTTTATTATTAAGATGTATGATGTAAGTAAAACCCTCAAATTCTTGTGGGAAATTAAAAATAATTCAAAACTTGGTATTATAAAAAAAAAAAAAAATCAAAAAAACTTTTGTGTAAAATGGTTTGGTCTACATTTGGTAATTTAAAATAAGCCCTTAAAATTTGTCTACTTGCATATACATGTACATCATGTATATTTTCACCGTTTTAACAAGCTTTACATTATTAAAATATATACATTTGTATATTTAGATTTTGCATTAACAATTTTTTTTTTTTTTTTCAATTCAAAAAAAAAAGACAAAAAATTTTTTTGGACAAGAAGACAGAAAAGTTTTCTTTTTTTTGTCATTTGTCTATACTATTCATTAAATTGATCATTGATATGGGTGATATTACATGACAATAAACTGGTTGAACCAATCCAATTTTTTTTTTTTTCAAAAATGCGTGCTTTTTTTTTACTTTTAAAATATTATTCACCAGATAATAATAATCATGTATACTATGCCAATTTAATATTAAGATTTTTTTGAGGGTTTTCAATTACGGCGAAATATTTGGTTGTACACGACTCAAGAGGAACAAAAAAAATAAAGTGAGACATTACTGTACACTCAATAAGCAAAATCAATTACATAACACACCGTTCTATTTAAAATGATTAGGTGCATATAGTAGTAAACATTTAGGTTCTTGATTTTCTTATACTGTATGTCCTATAGTACTAGCATTGTCCGAGTATCACTTTATTTTTCATTTTAATGTCTTATTTGATAAAATGTCTATTTTATTGTTGTTAAAGTATTTTGTCACAAACGTAGGAAATGAGTATATACACCTGTACCTGTATATATTATTTTACCCCTTTAACATTTAACTAAAAAAAAATTTTACAAAATATTTTTGGTTATACATTTACATGTACATTTACATGTACATTTACGTGGTTATTTGGTATTTCCTGCATTTTTGTAATACAGGTACTTTTGTTTACTTTAAGATATTAGCCGAAATTATAAAATAACTGTACAGTACAAGTGAACACTACAGTACAAGTGAACACTACAGTACAAGTGAACACTACAGTACAAATGAACAGTACAGTACAAGTGAACAGTACAGTTTATCCTTTCATTTTTAAAGCTTGAGCAATATACTGTACATAAAAAACAAAGGTCAATTGCAGTGGGAAAAAGCAACAAAGAAAGTGTAAAAAAAAATCGCAGTTAAATCTCTCGATATTTCCAAATTCATTTATTTGATATAACGTGATTCACAATTTCATTTGATAAGAATGAATTAAACCCTTATAGGAATTTTTCTTTTTCAAAAAGGTACAGTATAACCGCGCTTGGCATAGAAATTCAAAATCAAAGAAAATAACCTCCCTTCCCCCCTCATACATTAACCTTTTGCTTTCAATTTCTAATGTAAAAAAATTTCTTGTTGGTATCAATATCATGATATATTGACTTTTTGTGACATTTTATCACTAAACTGAATTTTTAATTTCAAAAGATTGGAAGGAACAAGAGTGTTCCCCTCATTTTTCAATTAATCCTAATACACTTCATAACCAATAACTATTAAAATATCAAAAAAATAAAAAAAATGAAGACAAACCCATAGGATAAAAAATAGTAAGACAAAAAGGAACGACCTACTTGAGAGGAGTGGGGTGTACAGGTTTACTGCATTTAAATTTTTGTTTTCCCACAACGGACAAATTCAAATCATTTTGGAAGAATTTTAACTGCAAAAATTAAATACATATAGTAAATTAATTCAACTCACAATAGTGAATATGAAAAGCAAAAATAACAAAAAAATTATTTTAGTTTTATAGGAACATGGGCTTCACCTTAAATTTTTGCTAATAACCATTGCTACATAATATTTTAAGAAAAATAAACCATTTTGCTTTACACTTGTGATAATCATCAATGTTTTGTTTATTTCTTTCTTAAAACAAATTTTATAGCAAAATATCCATAACTTGCGTGGTTTTTTATTTTGTATTTTATTTTTTCTTAGTTTTAATTAATACTTACAATAAAGGCATTTGTCTTGTACATTTCTACATGTGGCTGTTGTTCACTTCTTACCTAAGGGGTCCTTCCATGACTAGGGCGTTTTTTTAGTTATTTTTCGCTTGCCATAGCATTTTGTTTTGTTCTTGTGGTATTCAATATTTAACACCTTTAAGGATTTCTTTGTTTTTGTCCTTTATTCTCAAGACTTTTTTTATTTTGTATATTTTGTTAATGGTTATATGGAATAAGGGGAACATTTGATATTTCAAGAAATTGCTTATCACAATTACTATAGGGGAAATTTTTTTTTATTTTTTTTATTTTTTCAGATTTTTCAGATTTTTCAAAGTAAAACAAAAATAACCAATTAAACTATAGTCTATTGTTCACCCAACCTCCTTTATTGTCTCTTTCTTTTATCACTAATTCTTTGTTTCTTGATTGAATGTAATTATAAGATACAAAACAAGCGGACTTAGTTGTAACTGATAATAACAAAACAGAAAAACGCCGTAGAACTTTTTGATATTTGCTATTCATGATGGTTGGTACAATTCTAACCGGATAATTTATTTGTTCAGTGTCTTTATTTGTTTAACAAATACACAATAGTCATCTCAACGTTATATGAGAATTTATCTCAAGACTAAAGCATTTTGAATTGCTCGTTATAGAATAAAAACAGCAAGAATTGTGTATTAACTTAAAAGTTCGTATTATATTGACCTTTTTAATTTTTATTCTATCTTTCTCTTACGAAACTTTACAGTTTCAATTTTTGCATTAAATTATCTTAGCAATGATTACTCATTACACTAATAATAGTCATTGGTTCTAATTCGATTCAATCAAGAAAGAGCTAACTACATATATATCTCAGGTGATTTCAATATGGGTTTCTTAATTTTTACATACTGGTTTAATCGTTTTTGCGGAATACATTTTTTTCATTCTTTCTAATTTTCTACATTTATTCCGAACTGGTCAAATTTTTTGTCTTGTTGTTGTGTTGTGCATTTGACAGATTGCTGGTTATTTGTATATCAAATGGTTATGAAATATTGTCTGATTTTTGTTTTTTTATTTTACACCCTGACCGTTTATATGTGGATTTATTGCTGGATGCGCAATATTGCTTTGTGTTTGGGTATATCGTTTAAAAAATATACAAATTTCGTAGAACCCCGGATATTGTAAATGTCATAGATTTCATATTTTTTCTTAAAGAACTTATCTATACTCAATTTTAAATAATATATTGGATAATTTTAAATAAAAAACAATTACAATATAACAAGAGGATAAAACAAGGCGAAATACTAATAATGAATTCTAACACTTATTACTGCTTGGTCAAGCTTTTATATCGCCTTGGAATGGTTTAACAATCTCGAAATAACGACAATCTTTTTATTTTCTGTACTACAGTACTGTATAATACACAAATAAAGTACCCATTTGGTGATAATAAACGCATCAAGAGTTATAAACCTACGGGTACAGTTCCATTCACATATTTACAGTAAATAGATGGTACAATGCATGTTAAAGTATACATATTTTATTGATGTTTTTATTTTTCTATTGATAATATACATAAAAGTGTTACTTAGTTATTTGTGTATCTACCCTTGTACAGACACTGTATCTTTTACTAGCGCTATTTCTATTTCCTTCATTGCAATTAAACAGTAAGAATAATACACGCGTGTCACAACTTCCAAAAGAAGGCTTTTAAAGTCTCAATTGAAAAAAAAATAAAAAAATTTTCACGACATTGTACTAATTAAAATATGTATAAACCGACCCATGGTTCTGACCATTGAATTTCTCAGGGGGTATATGACAGGGATGTAAGATGGAGGCTATGAGTGTAGAGTGAATCACAAATTATGAGGTTATGAACTTTTTATTATTATTATTTTTTTTAATTTGTTTTATTTTGTTTTGATTCTTTAACTTGCTCGTCAAAAATTATACAAGCTTACAATTGAATTTTTTTTCTTTTTATTTTATCTAGCCATGGATATTGATAAATTGTTATCATTACTTTCCTTCGATTGGTTAAATATCCCTGGATTGTTATATTGTTCACGCTAACTTTTAAGCCTGTCTCTTATTGTCTTATAAAATAGAGTGTATAACTTTACAAATCTTTTCTGAAAAAATGTCATGGATAAAATGACAACAAAGTTACATTGACATGTCTTTTTTTTTTTTTTTTTTTTTCATTTATTGTATGTAATGTATATACTGCAAAATAATTAGTTGATTCTTGACAATGAATTACATCTAATCATGTATAATTATTCAATTTATTGAAGTTACTCAAAAAGTCACATTGTGGATATATATATTTTATGTCAAGCTTTTTCCGGTTTATTTCATTAAAAAGAAAAAGTGGGGCCATAAGTTGTATTTGAATTATTATTTTAACCTCCAATGAAAAATAAGAAAAAGAAAAAAGAAAAAAACCAGATGAATAGCAAAAATAAAAAAAAGGAATTGGTTTGTTGAGATGCATATAGAATGAATCGTTTGAAAAAAATTGTATTGATCTAGATTCTGGGTCTACGGCTCCATTTTAATTTTAATTTTTTTTCTTTATCTTTTGGAAAAAATCAGTAGCGAAATTACACTGTTACAAAAATAATCTACCCCTATTAGAGACCATATCTCATATTCTTATTATCGTAAATGCACGTGTGTGTTTTCTGATTGGAATAGATAATAATTTCCCCTCAAGATTTGCAATAGGAGATTCGCAACATTGTGTGTTCTATTCAAGATCTTGGGATCTTCTTCTTTAGCTTCCCCTTGACTTATAATTTGTGTTGTCACGGGGAAATCAGATACCGGTTGTTAATTACTACCTGGATAAAATAAACGTTATATTTTTTTTTTCTTGTTCTTGTTGAATCCAGGGGAGCAAGGCACCAAAACAAACGGTTTCTTTGTTTGTTTAGAAAAAAAAAAAAAAAAAAAGAAATTTGTTTTTACCTTGTTTGGTATTTGCACGACTTTTAATTATATTGTGTATGTGAATGTCACAAACATCTAAAAACAACTGAGACATTGTCATAAATAATAATTTTGCGACATAACCAAACTAAAAACACAAACTAATTTTTTGCTTGTCCCAATTGTGGTATGATTTTTCTAATTTGTCTAGACACACAATATTTTCACACCCCTCTGTCGCTTTTGATATACCATTGGCTAAAATTCTTTGGTTAGTCCATTTTCATAAAAAAACAAAAAAAAATGTCTGCATAATTAATATTAAAATATATATCAAAGTTTTTCCGGAATTTAACATGGGAATGACATAAATTAACAATTTTATTAAGGCGCCACAGTAGTGATATAGGGGGGATTATTGACATTCACTTACTAAGTACATGAAATTGTAATAGGATGAAATTAGAGACAGAAAGGGAGAGAACGAATCAAAGAAAACAAATATTCCAACGGCTTGTATTTACGTTAATCGATTATATTGTTTTATTGTCATGCAGAATAATTTTTCAAGAACCATGTTGAGTAAAAAAAATAAAAAAAAAAAAAGAGAGAAAAATTTTTTTATTACTATATTGGGTATACATTTTCAATTGATATTCAAATTATTAAATGATTGCAAGAAAAAGATACAGCACAATGAAGCATTCAGTATGTACACTTTAAATGAAATAAAGTAAATAAAAATTAACCCGCCTAGTATATTGTGTACATCTAGTTAACTTTATTGACATTATTATTTGTGTGCATTCTTTAGTATAATTCAGTTTTATTTATTATTTTTTTTAAAAAAAATACGGCTCATCCATCATAGAATCTTGCGCCATTCATTCATGCCTATCAAATTTTAGTTTGATATTGATATCATTCCCTTCCTTGTCTAAACTTTAATTTTCTTCAATTATTATGTGTTGAATATACAACGCCAATCTCCTCCACTTAATTGTATATGATTCCTCGTACATACAATGACTCTATCCCATGTACATTCCAAATAATACAATTGTTAATCATTATTCTTATACTATAACTTTCTTTTCTTTTTATTTTCAAATAGGGATTAATTTGCAATGAGTTCACTGTAGATCCAATATAATATTTTAGACTGATCATTACTTTCAGTGGGTTCGCTTACACATTAGTGTTCCTTTTTAAAAAAAATTATACAATACTCAACTGTTCAAGCATATGCACATATCGTGCGGTAGCAATAAACAAGAACCTAAAAATAAACCTTACAATACATAATCAATTTTTTGTCAAATAGAAAGCTAGAGATAATTCTGAAAAGAAAAAAAAATGGTGTTATTTTTTTTTAACTTTTGACATCTATGTACTATACTTTTGTAACCCTTTATTTTTGATTTAGACAGCTAGCCATTAATCTAATTCTTATTTTAACTTGTCTGTAAAATTTGAAATTGATATAAACCCCATGAGCCAGAAAGAGAGGTTTAAATTGACTAAAGTGCCCTCCCCTTCCCTTCCCTCACCTCCTCCTCATCCTTTGGCTCTCTTTGTAATTTGATTTATAACTAAATAGATCGTATTAGATAACTCAATGATTGTCAATACAGATAGGTGCAAAAAGGAAAAAAAAAAAAAAACAATAATCCTTAAATGATTTTCCGAATGTTGCCTCTCCTGCTCCCCCCCACAGCCACCACAACCCCCCAAAAAATAGTACATTATTAATTAAGTCATCTTTTAAATTACACATTTGCAGATTGAAAATAAACAGTTCGTATGTTATATTGATAATCTTGTATCTGTATACATCTAACTTTTCATGTTTCAATTAAAAATATATGTAATATTTTTTTTTCTCATTCTATTACAATATAAAGAAAAAGAAAGTTCGTAAAAATTTCTTTACATCAAATGTTAATCAGGTCATTTTCTTTAATCAATTCATCTATTCATGAATGATCTGAATAACCAATGGGAAGGCGAGTTATTTATTATTTGGATTTAAAATTAAAAATACAGCACAAAACAATGAAATCATGTTGTCTATACAACGTAGAGTGTATACTGTATGCAGGGTTCGGGAGAATTAGGATGAGGAGGATTACTGTAGGAAAGGAAGACAGAGTACATAATCAATTGGCCATTTAGGTTCTCTTACAGTATATTAAGTGCTAGTAGAACTCCTTATAGGTAAAAAGTAGCATAGCTTAAAATTCATACAAATGGTTTTAAAATACTATTATGAAACCTAATCATGTATCCATTTTTGGATATGAATAAATAACATAATGTATAATTTTTAGCATCAATTGAATTAAGCCAAATAATTTAGAAAACCATAACTGCTATTACTAAGGCGTTTAAGAAATACAGAGAAATGACAAAGACAATATTGTGTACTAAATACTACATATTTAAAATTCTTGGAATTTAATATTATTATATTCTTATTGTTATTCCAGATACTGGGGTATAGTTCCAGGTTTAAGTTTGAATAAATAACTAGATCATTTCGAGAATGATAATATATTCTAAGTGCTTGAAATTACCTAGAATGGAGACTGATCAGTTTTCAGTAAAATGTCAAGTGGGCGGCTATTCATCTCAATACCTTAGTACATAATCTGCATCGTAGACTTTGCCCATCTCAGGCAAATTCTTCACTATAGATACCTCTAATTCTCTAATTAAATTTTGTATATTTGAATTCTCATATGATAATTCCCTTGACATAGAATGACTTAAAATTATATCAATAACAAGAACGTTTATGATATTGGGAGAGAAATTTTTCAACATTCATCCCCTATTGATTGTAAGTAATGTCTTTCCACATTATATATCTTTTGATATTTTGACTATAAAAACTTGCTAAAATTTTAATAATAAAAGAACTTAAATTTTTTAGCAATATTTAGTTAAAGGCTTTGAATTATCTTTGTAAGTGAATTTTTGTTTTAGGGTTCAATTGTGTTAATTCTTTTTTTTTTTGTTCTTTTTTTGCAACGATTTATTTCAAATTTCTGATTGTTTGTACACGACCAAATCACGTGAAAACAGAAAACAGTCAACCAAGCGATGAGGTGAGTGTAATATTTACCAGAAGCAAACAAAAAAAAAAATTTTTTTTTAAATTAATTTGTTAACTTCTTTTTTTTTTTTTCTTTTCTTTCTTCAATACATATTAATTCACTTCCGGAGTACCAGCAAGACTAATTTGCATCTATTTAGTTAAGCACAAATGGCTGGAAGGAGATTGATCTATAAAGCTTTATTATAGCTTTCCATCTTTAAATCCAAATCATTTGTTATTTTTTAAGAATGAATTGGTTCGCTTGATGGATACATTTATTTTTTATTAAAAAAAAACCATACAGTAAATGTAGTCTCATGGAATTGTAATTGTAGAATATTACATATCAGCTTTATAGATTATGTTATTTATTATAAATAAATGGGATTGATAAAGCTATTAGTATGTTGAAATGTATAAGAGATGGTTTTTAATGTTGATTTGAAAACAAAATTAAAGCATTCATACCGTAAAATTGTTCGTTGTCCTGCACATGTATACATATTTATTCAACAATACAGAACTGTATAAAAATATGAAACATTTAATTTAACATGTTGATGTATTATAAAGAGAAAAATCTTAATACAATTACAGTATGTACTGTACATGCTGTACGATTCATTTGATCAGCATGACCGTTGAATTCTAGAAAATAACATTGATTGTAAAATGGTTTGTACAGTATGTTAAGTGATTTCTGTACAAAATCACGTGAGTTGTATTTCCAAAATTAATGAGATGTATTATACATTACTGAATATTATCTTGTGTATCAAAAAATTGATAATTTTTTGTATAAAATCAGACAATTAATAAAAAAATATTTTAACCAAGGTGTTTTTTATACAGTAGTTTACAGTATACAGATATTTTCTTTCTTTGTTTGTTTTCCAATTGTTGGTACCACATACATACACGTACCTCTGCCCCCGTTTCAGGGTCTAAGAGAAGCTTTTTCATTACAAGTATTAATATTTCCAGCCCTTTTGATAAAAAAAAAACTCTTTTTCTTACTCCTCCATTTGATTGTTTTATATTTATCATTGATTTTCATATTAAAAATTGAATAAATATGATAATTATTAATGTCGAAAATTTTGTTTATTTCAGGAATATCAACTTCCTAAAATGGAATACGCGTTTTACTGATATTGGTTTTGTAACTTTTTATTACACGACAAATTGAAAAAAACGCAAAAAAAAAAAAAATTTTTTTTAGACATTTAATTTAGTCACATGTACACGATTATTGAAATTTTTTTTACTAATGTACAAAGATACATGTAAAAGTAATAAAACCGTGTACTGTAAATAGGTGAAAAGATTTTTATTTTTTTTATATACATGGCAAAGAATTTGTAAGCATCAATAATATTTCTTGAAAATATATAGATATATGTATTTAAAAACCGATGTATGTATGTATGTTGATGAACTTAATCAAAATAACAAAAAGAGTTAAGTTAAGTCAAAACCGTCAAGGACTTGTTAACCGGATTTATCACATGAGGCTAATACTCTGTATAATCTCCATTTTTCTTTTAATCTAATGTAAATGCAAAAGTATAAACACACACCATATGTGTGTGTGGATACTCTAATCAATGGAATTTCAATTTTATAAGAATAATAACCATACTGTACTGTTCTGTTCTGTACAGGTACATACAGTACACAGATGAAATTTTTAACAGTAAATAAAATGAATAAGAAAAACAACCCAGTAGTACACTGTAGTTTACTGTAAATGAGTGGTTATCTTTTTTATTATTATTATTATACACATATGTACAGAGGGTAAACAAAAGTGAGTAGCGAAAACCTGTTCGCATGAGCCAAAAGTATATTTTTTATAGTGCAAAAAATATAAATGTAAACAAAGATAGTGTACAACTCATAATTTTGTTAACAAATTATCTCGGTACAAATGTGTGTATACCAGATATTTTTTGAGCCGAAAAATGAAGTAAACAATCTCTATATGTCTGTTTTGAAAGGTAAGCTAGCTGCATACGAAGGTGTTTTTTGCTCATTTTTTGAACTTAGAGTTTGTTAAAAATGTTAGCAAAACATTATTATAGTACAGCCTTGAGGAGTTGTAGCGTATATTAAGAAGAATAAATTGGTTTATCAAATAATCGGAACGCAAGAGTATAGGAAGACAAGAGGACTTGTTTTCCGAAGAGAAAAAAGTTTGTTGACATTTGGAAGCTCAATACTTCTGCACACCTTATGTGATAGAAAATTTTGTCTCATGCAGACAAGTTTTCGCTACTCACTTTTGTCGACCCCCTGTAATCCTTGAAAATTATGTACAATACATTTAACTTTTAATTACAGTATACTGTACATTATGTAATGTTTGTTTGCTTGTTTGGTGCATACATTGATTATGCATTAAAATTATCAACAAAAATTCCAACACGAAAAAAAAAAATTTTTAACCAAAAGTTTAATGACACAAAATGTTTTCTTTTAATTTTTGTAAATTTGTACAAATTCCATTGGAAAGTAAAAATCTTTTTACGTAGTTGTTGTTGTTGTTGTTCTTTTTCTTTAATTAAACATTTGTTGTTGTTTGATCTTCTATTGATTTATCTTTTACTTATATCAAATTCATAATCAACATCTATATCATCATATATATATATCATCATATTTACTTTTTATTTTGTTTATTTCACAACTATTCCCAATTCCATATAATCAATTACCATACAGGTACCCCTTTTTTTATTTTTTTTCCCTCCCCTTAAAATTCTTTTGTTAAATGTTAAAAACAAAACAAGCCGTTGGTTCATCAACAACAGCCGTATTTGAAAATTTACCTATTCGTTCATTAACTATTTCTAAACCTAAATCGAAAGATCAAGTATCATCTAATTTAAAATGTAATATAATTTTAGTTACTAAATATTCATTTATTTCTGAAAGTGATAATGAATTATCTATTAATAAAGGTGACATTTTAAAATTATTAGATCGATTAAATAATGGTTGGCTTTTAGTCAAATTTATTGATAGAGTTAAATCTCCTGGACTTATTCCTGCTGGTTATGTTGATATTGCTGTTAATGATCCTATTAATCCAATTACTTTAAATTGGTTACAAGGTATTGAAAATAATGATGATAAAAATATTGTTGAAGAATTAAATTATTTGGATTTACAATTTAATAAAATTGAAGCTAAATTTATTACAATTAATAATAAACCATATCCTATACAAGCTTCAATATCAAATATTTTATTATATAATGAAAGATATTGGTATCGAGTTGATATTGATTATTCTGATAAATCAAAATCTTTTATTTGTCGATATTATCAAGATTTTTATAATTTACATATTGGATTATTAGAATTGATGAATAAAATTTCAAAAAATTCAGATATTGATTCTAAAAATTTGAAATTGCCAAAACTACCTGAACCTATTCCAAGTACTAAAAATGAAGATGATGAAGGGGAATTAATTACTTTATTATTGAAAAGATGTAATGATTTAAATGTTTATATTAATAAATTAATGTTGAACAAATATTATCAAACTTCAAAAGTATTAATTGATTGGTTAGAATTAAAAGATTCACCAGGTTTTACAATACAAGATTTTAATAAAATTGAAAATTTAAATAATGGTGAAATAAATGAAAAAATTTTACCTGATTCAATTAATGTGATTAAAAATTATCGTGATAAACTTGAAGAACAAGAACAATTGGATAAAAAAAAAGAAATTGAAGATTTTAAACAAGAGAAATTACCTGAAAGGACTAAATCAAAGAATATTTATAATAATTATCAACAAGCTGCTCATGCTATGTTATATGGTAATTCAATTAGAAAAGATTCTGTTTCATCTACAAAATCTTCAACTTCTCCAACAACCACTCATAATAGTTTTATTGGAACCAATAATAATACCAATAATAATGGAATTACTACTGCAACTAATGAATCTTCTCCAACATCAACATCTTCATCACCAATTTTTGATTCTAGAAATATAAATTCTGGAGATTCAAATTATATATTGGGATCACCAACGTTAAATAAACAAAAAATCAATATGCCAAATTATCCAATTATTCAATCAACTCCAACTCCACCATTACCACAATTAAAATCACCAAAATTAATTAATACAACCATGACATCACCAAAACTTAATTATAATCCAAAACCTGGTTTTTCACCAAGAATTAAACCGGTTAACAAATTCAGTTCTTCAAATATTAATTCAAATTCATCAAAACTGTCACCTTTATCTCAACAAATGCCATTTTTAAAAGATAATAATCATGCAAATCAACATTCACCAACTGGTATTTTGAGTCCAATTAGTAACAATAGTAAACAACATCATTTTATTAAATGTAAAATTATTAATAATATTGGAGATATAGTTGCTATTAAATTGGATAAATCACAAATTAAATCAATTCAAGATTTCAAAAATTTAATTAAATTAAAAATTAATTATAAAAATTTATTTATTAAATTACCAAATTTAAATAATTTTGAAAATATTGATGTTGTTAATTTTAATATTTCTGAATTTTTAAGATTTAATGATAAAGTTTATTTGAAAATTGCATAACAAGGGTGTATATCTAATTATTTATTATGTGTATTTGTATACGTGTGTATTATTTTGATTCTCTATTCTTATTTTTTTTTCTTATATTCGTTTAGCTATTTAACTAGAGATTGTGTGTATTATGTGTTTGTATTAATAAATATTGTAAAACAAAACTATAATTGTAAGTACATTTATTTGTTTGTTGAAGATTTATTGCAAAATTTAATTAAAAATATCAAGAAATACAGTAAAATTTTAGGAATTACATATATTTTATCTCCTTTATGAGAAATACTTGACCAGAGCTATCACCATATCTATACATACTGTAGTTGAATCCAATATTTTCAAATATTCATACTTTAAATTACAGTAAATACGCAACTATCAAACAATATACCCTTTATTGATATTAAAATGGCTGCAAACAATAATCAAGTAAAT
Organism: Candida sojae; assembly: GCA_013177575.1. Lineage (NCBI taxonomy): Eukaryota > Fungi > Ascomycota > Pichiomycetes > Serinales > Debaryomycetaceae > Candida > Candida sojae. Next base: position 1,309,281 of record WWPN01000005.1, on the reverse strand, counting down.
TTTTTACAAAAAAAAAAAAAACACTACTACACTTCTACCCTCCCATTGACACACACGATTCAAGTATACATAGTTTATTTTCATACCATATTATACAAAATCTTTAGCATTACTTGTGGTCTTTCTCTTTTTAATTTCATCTAGTTGAAATATCACATGATGTTATACTAAAACTGAAATTGCAAAAAAAAAACAAAAAACAAAAAAGATTTGCGACAAAACAAAAAGGAATTAACAAATTTCTATTTTTTTGTTTTTCAGCAATCGGTGTTATTAAGGATTTTCGTTATATGTAAATTATTAATAATGAACGTACTACAATCATCAAGAAGAAACAAAATCACCCACCTTCCTTCAAATGAAACGAAGAGGAGGAGGTTTAGTGTAAATGCATATATAAATATATTCAACTCTTTATGAAGTATCCCACTCCCTCTTCCACAACAAGAGCAAAAAAACTAAATATTGTAAATCCATGTATTGTAAATCCATGTATTGTAAATCTTTACAGATATTTTTTGTACAAATTTCTCTCTCTATCTTGTTTACTTGTTTTAATTTGAATAATTGCATGTCTTAAGATGATGAGCATCGGAATTGCAAAAAGTGTAAATTCAACCAATTTTTAACTTTTAGCACAGTACAGTGCATTATACTATACTGTATACCGTAATGGAAAATGGAGAACTCACCTTTTTGAGATTAAATTCTAGTTTGAAACATGTCGGCATATATAATTTAAGGATATTCAGATGAAATTGTCAAATATTAAAACCCCCAGAGAAGGAATACACAAGCAGAACAACAAACAAGATGATCATGAAAATGATTTTTTTAATTCAATTGTTCAATTTTTTGACTTTAAGGTTCAACTTAGATAGAAAAGTATACACATAACAATTTCAAGAGTTTTTTATTTTCATTTTTATTTTTTTTTTGTTAGAGACTGTAGAGATATTAATAAGCAAATTTCAGTTATAGTAGATCCCCCTTTCCCCCATACAATAGTTAAACATCATTCAACCTACGGTATGTATTTTTAGATTGCAGATTCATTTACAATGTTATTGTACAAATATTTGTACAGTATCTTGATTCAGAAACAATTACAAACTGAATATACTAAAAATAAAAATAAAAGAGGTATTCTTGATAGCCTAGATTGTCCTAATGGTAGCTCGCTCTCTAGTTTCATATCATGGATGGTATGACGTGGGTAATTACTGAAAGATATACAGATACAGTAAATAGTAATAGTAATAGTAATAATAATAATAATAATAATAAAAAATAAATAACCAAGAGAAAAATTTTGAACTATTTTTTTTTATTTTTGTAAAAATTAATATACGAATTTCATCCCGATGACAAAAATCCATTATCTGTTGTTGAATATTCCTTAATATTAACTTACAGATCACGACGACAACAACAACAACAACGACAGAAATATTGACAACTAACGGTTCATAGTATTTTCCTTTTTTACTGTACTCGCTATCTTTCTCTCGTAAATACTGTTTTTAAAAGAATAGCGGTTTTATCGTTTAAATCCGTCATAATTAGGTGACACACGAAATTTTTTTTTATATTTTGGTATCTTGTTTTATCTAGTACACTGTGAAATTACTTTGGTCGTGTCAGAGTTGAACCGTGGGACACGACCTGCAGAGGTTGAAGAAGAAAAGCCAGGGATAGGAGGATTAGATGAGGACATAATAGACAATATCAGAATAGTTGAATTCGTTAATTCACTTAAACTTCAATATTGTGAACATGGAAAAAATCCCTGTCTATTTATAGTCTCAGATTCTACTCTCCTTCCCACTGGCACCTCATTCCGAGAACATAGTTAAACCATCCGGCACATAACTATATCTCTTATTGGACTACTTAGTACCGGCCTTGTGCTCAAGGCGACATACAGGCTCTAGATTGAGCTTGTGCTCTACTTAGAGTAAGATGAGTTAGACACAAACCAAGTGGTTCTGTGTTAGACTCTTTACACATAATATTCAGATAGTAAGACACATATAGTTATATTTGTTATTACACATAACTCACATGACTAGTAACCAGAAACAGGAAACACAACTAAGAAGCACAAACACACATGAAATTAGGACAAACACAGTTGCACGCACTGTTGGGTTAATTTTCGTTATTCAACATACACCAACCACTTTTTGAGGAGCTAATAAGAATTCAAACTTTTATGCAAATTACGATGCAGTATCTTTGATACTAGTACGTTAGCTCATCATCATCTTTTTCATTTTTCTTCTTTAGCATCATCTTTTGGTTCATCTTGATCTTATTATCCTTGTTTTAATCTTGAAAGACTTAAAAAATAGTCGATTTACATTTATTTTCTCAAGACAATTAAATATTCTATTTTTCTTTTAGTTTTTCTTGGTGGCTAATTGGAACTAACTATGTAATACTTGTCTAAGATTTGGATCTAAAGTGGGTAAACATAGATACACATGTAAGTAGGTAATTTAGATCCATATCCATATCCATATCCATATCCATATCCATATCCATATCCATATCCAGAGACACAGTTTGTTACAGTTACAATTACAATTACAATCGCTTATCTAATTTGTGTTTTTTCAAACAATTAATTTATAACTATACATCACAAGATTCATCATTTTTTTTACAGTTGAAATAGGGGTAACAAAATAAAAGAAAAATTATTCAAAACTGGATAAAAGCTAAAAAAATAATATTAAACCAAACCAAATTAAAATTAAAATAAAATTAAATTCGAATAGTTTGGGGAGGGGAGTGGAAACAACTTGTAACATATTATACACTTGAAGTTGTACCGGTTTTATCAAGATGGTAAAGTAAAGTCAAAAAAAGGCTTTAGTTGATTTTGTTTTGAGCCTCTTTTTCATCTTTGACAATTTTCACTCATAGGATTTGAGTTAGTTTTTACATATTATTTTTTACATATTATTTTTCTATCATTTTCTATATCTATATGTATAAACTAAACGCAATTTTCAACTAAAAAGAATTGCAAACTTTGGAACTGTCAAAAGAAGAATAGAAAAAAAAAAAACAACGTTACATGAATAAACCATGTGGACCAAATTGAACTGTACATGTAATTAACCGGAGAAATATACTACTGTTACCGTATCCGTACATCCTCTTTGCGTGTACACGTGCACAATCTTACAGTAATGAATAAGCGTATTGTAATTTGGGTGTGAGTGTGTACACAAAAATCAGTGGCTAAAATTTTTTTTTACAAGTAATAACATGAAAGTAGGTGTACAAGTAAGTACTGTAAGTAAGAAAGAAAGACCAAATTGACTAAAAAACTCAATTTCAGAGTAATCACCAAATATGAAAATGAAAATGGTTGAAAAAAAAAACAAAATTGTGTGCTTTGTAATTTTTTTTTTAATTTTGGTTTTGTATTTGATTGGTTTTAAGATTTGTAAAAAAAAACATTTAGAGTGAAATAATAATAAGGTGATTTTGATATTGATATGGTTTTGAGTTTCCAAAGTTCAAGAACAAGAACAAGAACAAGACCAAGAACAAGAACAAGAACAAGTTGAAGCACAAGTTACTCAATTTCTGAAGTTATTGTTGTTGTTGATCAAAGGTTATGAAGTTGTTTAAAATTTTCTTTATTGTTTTCATTGTATTTATAGAAACCTTACACGATGTTTTTATTCATTTGATGTTTACATTCTATACTTGCCGATAAAATGTAAAAAGTTATATTTACATTTTAATGCAAAAAATAAACTGTATATGGTAATACAGTACAAAATTTGGGCTTATGGTTATGCTTATGGTTATGCTTATGTTTGGACTTGTGCTTGTGCTTGTGCTTGTGCTTGTGCTTGTGCACAAAGACAATGTTTGTAATTGTACTTTATACATTAATTTAATGATTTAACTTTAAAATACAAAATAAATAAAAATAAATACAAACAAACAAAAAATGGATCAAAAGATTCAAAAATTCAATTGATTCTGGTTAACGAATATTCAACAAGTTCAATTTTCAATAACACAAATATACAAATATCTATAAATACATGAATATATATCTTCTGTTTGAAAAAAAAAAAATAGAAATTTTCTATCAATTGATTTAAATTAATTACCAATTTAACTCAATCTCTACATCAACAAACCTCCTTGCTTCCTTCAATTCTTTCGTTTATTGTATTATTATTATTATTATATATTATTTATTCACTTCCTGCCAATACAAATAACGTCTAATCTCCTTCCTGGTATTTATTTTCGTCATACTGTACAACTGTGTATCCATACATCAACAGATTCTATCAATTATTATTTACTGTATTATTATTATTATTACTTCCTCGCTATATATTTGTTTTGATTTGTTGAAATTTTATATTATTATTATTATTATTATTATAATTATAATTATAGTTGCAAAACATCAGAAAAACAAAACAAACAACAACTATCAACAACCAGTATTTAGCGAAAAAAAAATAAATTTTCCACAATCATCGTGTATTCTTTTGCAGATTCGTGCATTACTTATACATAAATTAAAAAAAGATTTTAAAATTGATTTTTGTTTTCTTAAAACACGAAAAATATAAACAAGATTTAACATTAATAATTAAGGTTCTTGAATAAAAGTGAAACTTTTTTTTTATTTATTTTTGACGATACGTTTCATCCCTTCAATTAACAACCACGAATATCTAAGACTAAGACTAAGACGAAGACCAAGAATCCAACCAATTATCAATTAAAACCAATTCAACAAAGTTTTCATTTTTATCTGTTAGATTTTCCTTTTAGGTTTCCTTCTTTCTTTTCTTTCGTTTTTTCATTTGGATATTTGTTAATTCATTATATCCCCACCATCATCCATTTCAATTCAATTAATTTTATTTTATAATGTCTATTAGTTTACTTCATTCCAAACAAATGAGATCTAAAAAAAATCTTAAAAATTTAGCAATTTCAGGTCCATTAACTTTAGAACAACCAGGAAATGTTAAAATCATCACTTCATCTTTAAATCCATTATATCCAACAGCTAATGATCTTAATGATGATGATGATCATGTTGTTATTTTGATCTGTAAATATGATTTTATTGCTGAAAATAAGGATGAATTAACTGTTAAACATAATCAATATTTAAAATTCATTCATAAATTAGGTAATGGATGGATATTAGTTCATGATTTAGAAGATAAATCAATTAAAGGTTTAGTACCTGCATCATATTTAGATATTGCTATTAATGATTTTATTAATCCAATTACTTTATCATGGTTACAAGAAATAACTAATGATAATGATAATATTTATCATCATTTTAATATTGAATCTATTTTTGATGATATTATAATTGATCAAGTATTTCAAAATTTAAAAGATAATATATTTTGGTATAAAGTTGAAATTAAAATTGATAATCAATTTATTTATATTGGTAAAACTTATCATGAATTTTATGAATTACATTGTAAATTATTATTAATTAATCAATATTTTGATCAATTACCAAAATTACCACCACCTGTATTTAGAACAAGTTATTATCATTCACAATCAACTGCAAAATTTAATAAAAATTTAATTAAAAAATTATATAATTTATGTTTTGAATTACAAAATTATATGAAATTTTTATTAAAAATTCCAAATATTTTAATTCAATCAATTGAATTATATGAATTTATTTATGATTGTCCTCAATTAATTAAGAATTCAAAGATTATATCCAATGATGAATTAATTGATAAAATTTATCCAAATTCAATAATTATTGAAGATTTTAAATTTCATAATTTAATGACTTTTTCAACTACTCAACCATTACCTCCTCCAATTGAATTAGAATCATTATCATTATCATCATCACCATCTACATCTACTATTATTGAAAAAAATTCTAGAATTTTTAAATTACCTGATCAGTGTATTAAATGCTTAACTTCTATTAATCAACAGTCATTTAAAATTCAAAATAATTCAAATCATAAGAATGAATCATCTGAGTCAAATACAAATAGTACAATATTTAATCATCATACAACAAAATCATTAACAGAACAACCGACGGAAGAAGAAACAGAAGAAGAGCTTCTAAATAAAACTAATAATACAAGTAGAAGGAGTAGTTGTGATAGTTGTTTAAATAATTCTCGAGAATTAACTACTGATACAGCTCATACATCATTTGATGATATTTCAAAACAAGAAGCTATATCAAAATCATCATCAATATCAAAAGAAATATCACCATCATCATCACGTCCATCTGTTTGTTCCATTAATTCATTACAACAATCACATTTTAGACTTAGATCAACAAGAATGAATTCAATTCAAAGTGAAACTGAGGATAGTAATATATTTGATAAAAATTTAAGTCAACTAGAAACTCCAACAACACCTTTGACTATATTTTCAGAAACATTTGAAAATACATTTAATAATGTTATTAATGAATTAAAAGAATTTAAATTTTCATCATCATCATCATCATCAACATCAGAAATTGAAGAAACAACAATGCCTTTAAATATAAAATCAAAATCATCTTCACCATCATCATATTCACCATCATTAACAAATTATTCTCCATCACTGGTAATTAAATCTCATGAAATCATTAAAATTAAAATTTTTTTAAATAATAAAAATAATGATATAATTGCCCTTAAAATTAAAAGATCAAATTTAATATCATTAGAATATTTGAAAAAATTAATTAGTTTTAAAATGTATAATGATTGTAATTTACTTGAACATTTTAATTTACTGATTTATCAAAATAATGAAAAAATATTAAATGACGATGAATTATTAGAATATATTAAGAATAATATTAAAGTAAAATTAACATTAACAAGAATAAGAACAAGATCAAGATCAAGAAGATAAAACAAAAAAAGGTAAACTAATAGAATAAAATAGGGGTTTGAGGAAATCCTGGTGATTAAGATCTCAAGATTTCTATATATATAATTAGCTTCAATTCTTCTTTTTAATATTTAAGTATTTATCTAATATATATGAATAATAAAAATGGATTATTTCTTCATAAAATTCGTGTAACTTGTAGAATCAGCTGTTAACCTATGCAATCCAATGTACAGTATAACCCCAACATTCATTCAATAATTTTTTAAATTCCAAAACAAAAAAAAGTATAGAGAGAATGATAACATTACCTATTCATTCAATAATTCAATAAATAATAAAGGGTGGGGGGAGGGCGGAAGCGGTTTGAGTATCATCGTGGAATAAATTTTAAACAAAGCAGTTCATAACCCAAGTAAAGAAGAAGAAAATTGTGCAATTAATGGGAAGGTGGATTGTAAATTTCATGTTTGTATACTTTACAATAATAGAGATCTACACACACTACAGAGTCTAGAAGGTGGAAACAACAATAAAGATTTAGAGGAGTCGGTTATAGTTGTGAAAGTTGAAACAATAATGTTTACGGATATATCGACAACTCCGAGTATTGTGGAAATGCAAAATTTTGGTTCTTATTGCCGAGGATACATAAGTTGATGATGATGCTGATGACGTTCTCTAAAATGATAACAGTGGTATAATTAAAAAATAGATATAGAAGTTTCACAGACAAAGAATATTTTCATTTTATCCAATACCAAGAGAAAGGAGTGAAGAAGAAGTAATGTTGTTTAATATCCGTCAATGAATACATAGAAATATGGCTAAATAGTAAAAAAAAAAAAAGTGTGGAGATGGTGAAAGTACAGAAATGTTTAAGGACTAAAAGATCTTTGATGCATGTTCTGAAAAATTACATTGATTAACAATATGTAAAGATGTAGAAAGAGATTAAAGAATTTAATAATGTTGATGAGTATTTTTTTTTTCATAATTGTCTACAGTACATGTAAAGTATATCCTCAGTTTTTTTTTTTTTTTTAGTTTCATCATTATCATCAATGATGATGATTATAATAATAACCGAAAAAAATTCGATGATGATACTTATGAATTATACAAATTGGATAATCTTATTATTTGAAATTCAATTTTAAAACATTTTCCTATTATTATTATTAAGGGGGAGGAATACGATAATCTCTTCTCGTTTTTCTGCCTCGATAATACATATTTTTGTCATTATCTTTTGTTTTAGTTTCCATAAGATCTTGAAGGGAGAAAAAGAGGATAGAGATTGAGATATAACTAAGAACGATAGGATATGATAGGATAATCGAGAGAGATTATGTATTTTGTATGTATAATTGTTTTGTTTCATCTTGTTTCATAATTTTCGTGCCTTTTTTTTATCTCTTATTTTATTTTTTTTTTTTTTCTAGGCTTTTGGTTTTATCCTTTCATAGTTTACAGTTGGCACCAGTTGTTGGTTGATGCTGGTTGTAGTTAAGATTCTTTATTTTTTTTTCATATTTCTTGCAAAAGTCCTTATTGTTTAAATTATTAAGTCAAATGATAATTTTTAGTTAATGCAGATTTTTTTTGGTTTAGTTAATAAATTTTTAGCTTGAAATTGTTCTAACAAAAAAAAAAGCAACGGTAAGTACACGACTCATCATAATTTTGTGTTAAACGTGGTAAAAATTTGCCTGGCGTGGTTCCTAAATATTTGTAACAGATTTTTACAGTTAGTTCAAAATCAAATGAACAACCGTGTTTTTGTGTGAAACTCCCCCCTTAGTTACACTTTACAATTACATATACAATAGTACTAGCATTAACATTAACTTTATCATTATAATTATCATTATAAATAGGGGGGATTTATTGGATTAAGTATGGTCTAGTTTACAAATCTGTTTTACTGTAAATCTTTTATTAATTTGATATTTTTTGTGAAAACATTCATCATTTTTGTTGATTAAATTTGAATTAAGGTGGTTCTTAACCTTTAAATTATCGAATAGTACATGTACTATACAAACAAAATTGAGGCGTTAAATTATTTATACAGTACATGTAAATCGATGAGTAATGAAATATGTTAAAAAAAGGATCAACGATTTTTTTTTCTAGTATTATAAATTTGGTTGAATTAATTATCTCTTTAAAGTATATTAATTACATTGTACTGTATGGGTTAAATTCTACTTGACACAATAATTAGTTCTGATACTTTCTTTCTTTTTTTTTTTTATGAACAGTATGATTTGGTTAAGCATATAGTTCTATGCTATCTCATGTGATAAAGTAGTTTGATTTGTAATAGTTATAATAACATTACTTTGATGATGAAAAAGAAAAACAACCCTTAGCATTTGCATCAAAGAAGTAAATAAAATCGAATAGGATAATAATTTCTAATAGTTTTATTCATTTATTTCTTTCTTTCTCTTTTCTTCTTTTATGTCAATAATTTTTATAAAATAATTTTTTTTTTTTTGAGTTCAAAGTTACAAATTTGTTACTTGCTACTTGAATTTGAACTTGAATTATTTTAGTTTTTAGTTTTTAGTTTTAGTTTGATCATAGAATTTTAGTAAAAGTTGCATGAATATTCAATAAATAAATAATACGCCTTTCTTTTTTCTTTCAATATTCCTTTGAAAGGATATTTTAAACTAAAAATTTCTTTAGAATAAGTATAATATATGAAGAAATAGTTTGAACCTTTTGTTTTTTTTTTATTTTTATAAAACTCCAAACTAATTTCTTTCTTAAAAAAAATTTTTAATTGATAATTATCTTTTTAAAAAATTTGATACCCTATATAAATAAAAGATAATCAACTTGGTTTTCAGGTTTTGGAATTCAACAGTGGTTTAACTTAATTAACTCCAACTCCTTTCACTTCATTCCCAACATCCATTTTATTTCAATTCAAATTGGACCAAAAATAAGAAGGTACGACGTCTTACTTGCTTTTGGACTCCACGCACCTAATTTAACATTCCGCATTTTATTAAAAGGGGGAAAGAAACAGAAGAGAAATCGAACGAAACATTTGCAATTACCATCTGACATAAATCACGTGTGGATCAAATGACAAATATTACAATTACAAAGACAAGTTGTGTTAAACAACCAAGACCTTTTAAACGAATAAGTTTATTTGTTACTCCTCCATTAGATATGAAAGATCATATCCCAAATCGTCATAAATTTAATAATAATGATCGATTTGACGAAGAGGATGAAGAAGAAGACGAGGAAGACGAAGAAGATGATATAATGGATAAACATTCAAATGATCTGTCTCAATTACAATTTACTCCACCTTCATCCTTAAAAAATGGAAATTTTATTACTATTCCACAATCATCAACTACAACAACAACTACTACTACTACTCCCTCACCTTTTTTTATGGTTACAAATAATTCATTAATTAAACCTACATCCTCATCTAAATACAATCAACCACCTTTAAAAAGTTCATTTTCAAAACAATCTAATTCTTCTCCTTATTCTTCAGAGGGTTCATTACTGTCACCTTCAAAATTATTTAAAAAATTATCAAGAAAATTCTCAAGTTCAAGTACAAGTTTAAATAGTAATCTTAATGGTAATAGCAATAGCAATAAAAGAAATTCACTGATTTTTGCAACCCCAATACCAAAATCTCCGTCTACAAATACATTGAAATCTATAATTGAACTTCCCACTATACAATCAGAACCACCAATAAAGATAGAACTGGATTCTATCACTTTAGATCCAACACCTTCATATTTAAAACCAGTTACTTATATATCACCGGAAATAACTGCCACCACCACCACCACAACAACAACAACAACACCAAAGAAACAAATTTCTAGACCGATGAGTGTATCAATGTTTTCCCCTAAAAGTCTTGTTACAAAAGTTAGAGTTTTAACCAATCACTCTGAAAGTAATCTTGGAATTTCAAATATTCAAGAAGAAGAATCCAATAATTCACCTATTCAACCATATAAACAACTATCAGAATTTAGATCAAATAAAGATAAAGAAGAACAACATGATAAAATTTTTCCAGATGTTACTTTATTTTCAGGGTATTCTATAGGCAGAAAGGATTCTGTTTCTAAAAATTCGATGTATGATTTAGTTCAGAAAAGTACAGTTTTAGACAATACATTTAGAACTACCAATAATTCACCAGGTTCCCAATATCCTTTTTTTACTCCATCTCCTTTATCTTCAAATCAAATTAATAATGATCCAATTACTTCAACCCCAATTGATATTGCAAGAAGTTCAACTAAATTATCAACCTCATCTAAAATATCAAGAAGTCAATCTGGTCGTAAAACATCATTATCATCATCTTCCAACCCTAAACAGGTTTTAGTGTTGAGAATTTTTTTCAGAGACCCATATTCTAAAGAAGTCACTTCTATTACTATTAAATTAAGAAAAGATAAATTACAAAATATTAATGAATTAACAAATTTAATTTTATATAAAATGATGAATAAAAAAAATGATTTAAATATTAATGAAGTTAAATTACTAATATTTTTCAAAGATAAAAATTTAAAACCAATTTTACTTAAAGATTCAGTTAATCCAAAATCTAAATCTTTAACTGGTGTGGTTAATAAAGAACTTGGCTTCTATAAAGATGATTTATTATTAGATTATGTTCAAATGAAGGAAAAATTGTATATTAAAGCTATAGTTTAAAGTATATATAACAAAAGAAATGAATGAAACGTATGTAATGTGTTGATTAAAATATTGTATCAGAAATTTATGGCACGTGACTCAAACACGGTGAGTACATTTTTATCAAATTTTTTTGCGCTTAAACTTCAACGTGTTTCATAATTATTGCAAGACAAAAAAAAAGATAAAAGAAAATTGGAACCATTTACACTAAGAAATATGAAAAACTGCTATAAAGGCTTATTTCTTTTATACATTGCTAATAATTTAAAGAGATGATCATATAAATGAACACTAACGGAATATAACTTAATACTACTTAATTATTTTATTCCTAATTTAATAAATCAATATTATCTATTCAAATTTCACAAACAATCATGACAGACATATTTGACATGGAAGAAGAAGTTACTGGATTGACTTCTGAAATCCACAACAACCTTACTATCACGACTGATAATCCAGGATTTAATTATAAGATTATCGAGGCAATAGAAGAAGAAGAAGGAGAAGAAGAAGAAGGAGAAGAAGCAGAAGGAAGAAGTGATGGAAATTATCCACAGGATTATTACCCCGGACAACAATCTGCAAAACCTATCAAGATAGCCAATAGACAACGAAGAAGGTCAAGTATTGTTTCTTCATATGAAGTTAATATTGGAAACTCTTATGTATCGTCATCTTTGATAATCGATAAATCTCCTGTGAATAAACCTCAGCCTCCAAAATTATCTGATTTTGAACCAATTAAAGTATTGGGAAAAGGATCCTATGGTAAAGTACTATTGGTTAGAGAAGTATCCACGGGAAGATTATTTGCTCAGAAACAATTGAAAAAAGCATCTTTGATCATTAATCAAGATACCAATGAAATTCATGAGAAGAATTATCAACGAACATTAAATGAGAAACAAATCTTGGAACTTGTTAATCATCAAAATGTTGTTAAATTATTTTATGCATTTCAGGATAATGATAAATTATATTTAATATTGGAATACCTTGATGGAGGTGAATTATTTCATCATTTGGCCATGGAGAAATTCATGAGTGAGAAAAATGCAAGTTATTATATTGCCCAGATGGCCTTGGCACTTCGATATTTACATGTCAATTTAAAAGTCATATATCGAGATTTAAAACCTGAAAATTGTATGCTTAATAGTCAAGGGAATTTAGTGTTGACTGATTTTGGTCTAAGTAAAGTTTCAAGTGATGATGATGATAAGAATCACTCTATGACGGGAACAGCACAATATATGGCACCCGAAGTGTTGAAAGGTGAACCTTATGATTATTCCGTTGACTGGTGGTCATTGGGATGTGTTGCATTTGATTTATTGACAGGTTCCCCACCATTCACAGGAAACAATCACAAGAAGATCATGGATAAGATTATCCAAAGCAAAAAAACATTAAAGTTTCCATTTTATTTGAGTTTGGATGCTAAGGATTTATTAAGAAAATTATTACAGGTTAATCCAGATAAGAGATTTAATGTTGATGAAGAATTTGAAAAATTTAAAAAACATAGATTTTTTAGACATGTAAATTGGAATGAATTGGAGAATTTAGAAAAATCTGAAATTATTCCACCAATTTTACCAATTATTACTGATCCAATTTTGGCAGAGAACTTTGATTCTGATTTTACAGAAATGTCATTTACTCCTCAAAATAGTAATAATTTGGATAAAGATATATTTAACATCACAGGGTTCACATATACAAATCCAAAATTTATAGATACACAATTTTTAGATCCTAAAAAAAATATAATATAAGTCAAGAATATATATATATATATATATTTATTTTTGAAGAACAAACAAGAAATGAGAATTTTATAACACAATAGAAAAAAAGGAAATAAAAGGCAATGAAAATATGAATAGCATAGATTAATTACAAAGTAGCCCAATTTGTTTTAGCTTTCATTTTAACTGGGATAACATTAGATGGAACTTGACCATTAATCAAAAGAACCAAATATTTAATAGTACCTTCACCCATTTTATAAACAAATAAATTATCACTACCTTCAAAATCCAAACTTCCATCAGTATTTAAAATAAATTTTAAACCAGATGTTCCTCTTGTAGATCTTAACATATCATCAATAAAATTTAAATAATATTTATCTTTATTTCCTTCTTGTTTACCATAAATTTGATTATTAATTCCATCATACATAAATGTAGTACTAAACAGAATTGATGAATCTCCACCATATAAAAAATGAATTACATTATCTTGATTTGCTGAATAAAGTGGTTGGTTATTTAATGATTCATCATCGGATGTCAAATATAATGTAATATTAGCTCTTGTACCTGGAGTCACTGGAGCAGCATTGATGAAAGATAACAAAATAGTGAAAATATAAAGGATTGACCACATTATTAGTGATTGTTCTTGTTGTTGGGAAGAATTTAGTAATTTGGTTTGGATGTTGAATGATGAATAATTTCCAATTGAGAGGAAATTTCATGACTATTTATATTATGATATTTCTAAGGGGGAGAGAGGTCATTACAAAGAATAGTATATCATTAAAAAAAAATACAATTGATGATATTTGTTTTATAATTCAATTTCAATAATTAATTAATTAAAAACAAAAGAAAGCATTCCTTTCACCTTAGTTTTGTTTCAAAATTTTTTGATTGTGAAGAAATTTCTCCTTTTTTCATTATTCAGTTGATTATATGTGATGATGAAAATATATAACGAATACAAGCAAATATCATAATAGAATGTTAAATTAATTGCATAAAGGAGACTCTACACATACTGTAAAAAGAAAAGTTACTTCGATGTATTTAAATAGAATGTTAAATTAATTGCATAAAGTTGATGAATTTTTTATTTTTTTCACTTTCGAGGAATTAAGATAGAATGCCAGCAGGATAGAAATACAAAATTACCCCTTAAAGTAATACTTTGTTTTTGATAGATATTCAAATTTAAATAATATTTAATTTGGGTGGTGATTATTTATTTATAAGATCATAGATTCAATTGATGATCAACAATTCTTTAAATCATGAGATCAAGTGATGATTACCAGTATTGACAATCATCAAGATAACCCTCTAATTCATTGAAGAAGAATTAAACATGAACTTCTCCCATCTTGTAAATTGGCAAAATTGTCATCAATTTATGAATCATTAAAAACAAAATGAAGGAGGAGTAGAAAGGGTTTAATTCCATACTGCTACAATGTGAATTTCTTAAATTATATACATGAAAAAATTGTGCATATTTTCATGTTCATGTTCATAGTCTTATTCTGGGAAATACTAGACAAAGTAAAAAAACATCGGATGACTCTATTCATATTAGTCGACCCATACTATTTCTTTCCAATTGGGCTTTAAATTTATTTGGTTTTATTTTATAAATAGCCTTTCTATATTGATTGAGACATCAAAATAGCTAAAAATAGAAAGGGTTCAGGGTTGCTGATACGTATAATTGTACATATGTAAAATTGCACCCAAAAAAAGAAGGATACTTAATTATGTTTTGTGCAACAAAAAACCAAGGTTGATCGATTTTCAGGGGATTCTTCAGGGAATTTCTTAGGAGGTATTAATAATCAATTGTTTTATTTTATTTTTAGGATATTTCTTCATATAGAGTTGAAAGAAGGAGGATTAGAAACAAATTCAATTAATTGGCTTTTTATCATAATTTAGTTGGTTAAGGCACTACTGCCACCTGAAAATTTTTTTTGCGGTAGAATGAAGGAATATTATTTATACCACAAACTGAACAAGCTTCACCACAACCTGAGTTATCATGAAAAAAAAAAAAAACTTTGAGACATTTAACTGAATATTAGTAATATAGTCTACAATATATGCAAGTGCTAGTTTCTTAGTATTTAGAGTAATATATATGTTTGCAAAATATACTATATGTTTAACGAAGGTACACCTTATGTTGGTTTCAACTCAATATGCAATTAATTTATATTAGATGACATGCACCAGACAAATATAAGACGTCCTGTATTCTGAAAACCAATATTCGAACAAATGGAAACCACAAACTTAATTCAATTTAAATAACAGGAATTAAATTAGGTCCCAGTATTCTCTTTTATCCACCTTACCAAGTTTGAAAAGTGCACTTGAGTGCCTTGATTTTCCCAACAAGTGACAATGATTAATTAGTTTCTGAGTTCATAGTTCTTTTTGATTAAATGGACTTAGACTTTCAGTAACAAACCATAATGTGTATATTACGTTACGCAACTAATATCACTGCATTATCAATACCCTTTCTAAAAATAGAAATACCGCCTACCGTGAGTTTCTCTGTAATAGCACTCACGTCAGTTGTGGTAATTACCAAGATAAACCTAGAAAAAAAGAAGAGAACTAATACTGACCAAAAATCACATTATGTTGATACCGGTACATTTGTTTGAGCACTTGATTGAACACAAGCTATGTGTTACAAAGGGTAGATCAGGTGCAAAAAATATGACCCTAACAGGACTTGAACCTGTAACCTTCGGATTTTTTCAAACCGAGAATTCCAGTTATTGGAATCCGATGCTCTGCCAATTGAGCCATAGAGTCTACTGTTCGGAATCTTGAATTAGCTCAGAAATCCTCAATCAATCAAGATAATGATCATAATAATTTTGTTGAAGAAAAAAAAATCGATATCCGTCATATGTATGGACTACTCCTCTGTTCACTACTGCATACTATAAAGTAGTTACCGAATTAATGACGAGCTAGTAATTTAGATGTATGTGTTCATGAATTCCTTGACGATTGATTGACATTGAAATATGAAGATCACAGAATTTTTCTTTTATTATTGTTTGTATGGTATATCTTGCACGAGACATATTTCAAATCAACAATCATGGTGTTGAAATAAGTTATTTTAGGGTGTGTATCTTTATTATTAGATTGGATAAGGGCTAAAAGCAAATAGAATGTAAACAGATAGGATATATGTATAGCCGTCAGTATATAGTAAACGGGGTCATATGATTAAGGGATGAATATGTGGAGTCTTTTTTTAGATACGTTATCCTCCAACAATAGGGATTAAGAAGCTATCCCTGTTCAAACGCACCACAATATACATTAGGTCAACTGTACTATTACGTGATACCGGTCGTGCCACGACTCTGGGACACCTTCAAATCATTATAATGAATTAAAATAAGCCGTTGGTTATAATTTGTCTATCACGTATCCCATTTTTGAACTGGCACAAGACCACTACCAGGGTTAGAATGATCAAGTATACGAATAAATATGTAGTGGTCCTAGTTATGGTCATACATTTATGACGTAACACTGTGCCTCGTCGCACAGAAATCAAGTACTAGCAAAACAAAATAAAGTGTACATAGAACAGGAAAAAAAAAAAAAACTTTTTCCTCTCTTGACATAAAAAGAACAACAAACAGATCAAATCTTGTGATAGCCGTATAATCCCTTTACTGGTTCAATCATAAATATAACTAACAATTATGGCTGATGGATCATTAACTAAAACTGATACAACGATGAGTACAAGCAGTCTCACTGCCACGTCAACCGATCCTTCGCCACCTCCACAGCATTCAACAAAATCAGAATCCTCCAAATTATTGGAAAATGATACTAAGATTAAACAAATTTTGGATAGTGATGGAACGATTGACATTTTATTAAGTCGTTTGAAAGAAAGTTTGAATACCAGTGAAGAATTTAGTAAATTTATTAAGAAGAAAGCACAAATTGAAGATGATCATTACAGTCAACTCAAAAAGCTTGCTATCAGTATTCGTGCAACCATGAGCAATAACGCTAGAAACTTGAAAAATGATTCCTTACAACTTCAAATGGATAAAATCATTCAATTTGATGAAAGGATACACGGCGTGGGAAATTCTTATGTTACCGCCTTGAACACAATGTACGATGAATTAACATCATTAATTGGAACTTTTAGTAGATCAAGAAAATTGATCAAAGAAGAACACAAGAGGAAAGAAAAAGAATGTATTGATGCTATATCCACAGCAGATAAAGCAAAGACTAAGTACAATCATTTGTGTGAGGATTTGGACCGTTTGAAAACATCTGATCCAAACAAGAAGTCATTCAGCTTGAAGAATAAAACTATTGAACAACAGGAGGATGAATTAACAAGAAAAGTCGAGAATGCTGATCAAGAATATAAACTGAAAGTTCAGGTCTGCAAAAAATTGAAGGATGAAATTTTAGTAATCCATAGACCAAACAATACTAAAAAGTTGAAGAATTTAATCTTGGAACTGGATATTGCATTAAATTTGCAGTTACAAAAATATGCTACTTGGTCTGAAAATTTGATTATGAATTCAGGTGTTTTGATCAGTCCATTACAATCGAATAAATTATCAATGAAGTCAATGGCCAGTTCTGTTGATAATGAGAACGATTTATATCAATATTTATTGAAACATGGAAAGACGCTGAAGAACAGTCTGTTGGTACCTATTGAGTACAAAATTCATCCTTCTTTAGTGAAAACTAAAGACATTGGCAAACCATTTTTAAATACCACCAACACGCCTACCAATTTGAAGAATGCAGCAGCTACTAATAGATGGAATGACAATAATACCCCAATATCATCAACAACAGCAAATACGAAGAAATCAAATGTATCCTATGGATCCGGATCTGGATCTGGATCGGGCTCGATGGTTGCAGCAGCTCTTGGTACCGCATCAGTGGGATCGTCAGCGCTTACACCTAACAAAAGCAATGATGCCAACGATTTGTTGAGTTCATCCACATATCCAACAACTTCTCCGTTACCACCAATTCCAGGCCAATATTCTTCTTTAGATCCTGGTTCAAGTCAACCTTCAACCCCACAAATGAATGGACCGAAATCATTGTCCAGTTTCCTGCAACCAACTTTTGGTGTTTCAATTGAAGATGTTATACAATTTGCAGGTGTTGACAATGTACCATTACTTGTATGTAAATGTATTGAAGTAATTGAGACATATGGTATTAATCTTGTTGGTATATATCGAACTAGTAGTAACCAGAGCCAAGTTAATAAGTTGAAAGAAGCCATAGATTCCAACTTTACAAACTATTTGTTGGTTGGAAAAGATATTAATCCCAACAATGTTTATGAGAGTGAAATATTTGCTATTGCCAGTTTATTGAAATTGTACTTTTCAAGTTTGCCTGAACCTTTGGTTACAAGTGCTGCTGCAGAATCATTTATTGAAGCAGTTAAATTGACTAATGAACGTGCTATAGCAAAGAGATTACATCAGTTAGTGTATGGTTTACCAGATGGGGCCTACTTTACATTAAGAGCATTGATGTTTCACTTGAACAAGATTGCTGAACATGAAATTGATAACAGAATGAATGCGAAATCTCTTGCAATCATTTGGGGTCCAGTAATTTTCAATGATAAATCAACAAGTGCTCAAGATTTAAGTTACAAGAATAAAGTTGTTGAAGAGTTAATGAATATAGCCGCTGATATATTTGAGCTTGTCGAATAGATGATTGTTTATATGTATTAAAAAAGTATGAATATACTTGGGTAATCTATTGTATGTAATTATTATTTTTTTTATCAGTACATCATGAAGGGGATTTTATCCTTTTTCTTTTTCTGAGAAGCCTCATCTTGGTTAACACCACCACTATTGCTGTTGAGGTTGCCTTCAATACGATGATTAAATCTTGAAGGTTTATTTACTCTATGATTTGAACTTGAATTATTTTTATAACTGCTTTTGCTGGTTGTACCGTATGTATTATCTAACACCTCCAGGGTTTGTTCATGATGTTGTTGAATCTTTTTCAAATTTGTTAATTTGGATTCTAATTTCAATCTCTCTAATTTAAGCTGTTCTTGTTTCTTTAAATCTTTCAACTCTTCATGATTATCACCCGAAATTTCCTGTTTAATATCGATGAGTTCATTCTTAATTAAATTATGAAATTCATAACTATCAAGAACTTTATCCTGAATGTCCTTATCAACTATACTCAATAATTCATTATTATCATTAGTCGTTATTTCTCCTTGAATTAAAGCTGCCATTTTCCCTTTATTTTTCATCAATATTGATGGATCCTGTTTAACTTTCGCTTCTATTAAAATCTTTAGCTTAAGGAGTAAATTATTATATGTTTGTGATTGTTTGAAATTATCTAATAATATTTTTCGCTGATTATCAAATTTCCCTTTTTTCTTATAAATATTTATTAGCTGTTTCGAATCAGTGATTTGTGGTTTCTTTGATGATGATTCCTGTGACATTTTTATAGTGTAGCTGATTCGTGTTGTTTGAAAGTCCTATCTGTTTTTATCTTTTGATCTTTATAACTTTTTTTTTCTTACTTTGTTTGTTTAACATTTTTTTTTATTCAACCCTTGCGTACAATTCATTTTATTTTTTTTTTTACTTTTAGAGACGTATCACGATTATCTCCATTCATTTACGACTTGATCAACTAAATCATGTCAACATCAAGGAGTAATAACAATAAAAATTCAATACCAGATGTGCTTGATTTGAACAATATAAGTAGCAATACCTTATCGGCAGTCACCAGTATTGATTCCACTACACCTGCTCCACCAGATCGTTCGATGTCACATTTAGCATCAACTACTCCATCTCCTAAATTATACCATCGTTCAATTCAAGATAGTCTGGAACCTCAAGATAGTAAAAGAAAAAAATTAAACAACCAAACTGCCTCAGAGCCACACACTATGAGTTCATTAGATGATATAAAAAAACTAAATGCCCTTGCTTTATCAACTGTCAATGCAATTTTACATGATTTGCCTCTAGAACATTCAATTGGTTATCTAGCTCTCCAGTTTATGAAACTATGCAAGTCCAAACATCTTCAACAAAACTATTTGGCGAATCAAATTAGTGACAAATTGGAGAATGATTTCATAACGAATATTAAACCACAAATGCAAGGCTTTTTAGAAACCATCCAAGATCCTCTTGAATTTAGCGAGAAATTTTTTAATGTTTTTGATAGTTGGTACAGTCGTATAGTGATGTTAAACAAAGTATTCATATATTTGGACACAAATTATTTGGCAGTTCATCATACCAGAATAACTATTCTACAATCTGCCATTGAAATATTCAGTATGAACACCGTACGAGGCAATGAGGACGTTTCACTTGGTATAAAAGAACAATTTAACACATTATTACTGAAATGGAGAGAAGATATAATAATTAAAGAAAAAGATCTGTCTACAGATGGTCGTTTATATGATTTGGCAGTCAGGTTTACTGAGGTGATGTATCAATGTCAGACTTTGTCTAAACTAGAGTTTGAAAACGAATTAATAGAATCGATTATTAATCATTATAGAAGTCTACGAACATCTTGGCTAGCTGATAATAATAACAATACTCAAATTAATTATATTCAACAGGTTTTCCGGGCAATGAATGAAAATTTACGGTTTTTTAGTGTTGCCATTAGAAATGATTACTTTTTAAAGAGATTATTTTCAAAGCTTCGTTGGATTTTGATTTTTGAAAATTTTAATGATTTAATTTCTAAGGTGCTTGAATATTTACTTGATAATCCAAAGGAATTACTGATAGTTTATGACTATTGTACAAATGCTGAACAGGAATATGGGTTAAATGCCATAGCAACACTTACTTATCAATGGGGAATATTTACCAAAGAAAACTTTCAAGATATAATCGGTAGTTACATCAAGAAGAAAACCACTGGATATATTGTCATCACTGAGTTGGTGACTAAATTTAACTTCTATGAAGAATTGGCGGAACTGAGTTTACTGAACGACCAAATTGGATTTAAGTTACGAAATTCATTAACTCGGGCAATCAATTCTCTGGCTAGTTATAAATCATTTATTATATATCAATTGGCGAAATACTGTGACAGTTTTTTCCGACAGAAATTGAACATTTCATACAAGGAGTTTGAAGAAAGTTTTTTTATAGTTCTTAAAGCAATTGGAGAAAAGCTGGACTTTGTGGATATTTATAAGCGAGATGTGTCAAAGAGAATGTTATTTAGTTCAAAGTTCAATGAGGAAGATGAATTTAAATTAGTTACCAAGTTGATTGAATATCTTGGCCCAACAGATGAATCACATAGTTTGAATGTTATATTTACTGATTTCCTTGAAGTTGGTTCAAAGTATTCTGAGCTTGTTGATATTCCTCAAGCGAATGATATATTGGATCATTCGTTTAAATTTGAACCATTGATTTTGACTAAGAAAGAATGGCCAGATATTCCAAACAATGAAGATACAAGCAACTTTAAATTACATCCGGTTTTACAAGAAATCATTGTTGGATTAACAGCAAAATATCATCAAATAGATTCTAGTCATAAACTGAGGCAGTTGGACTGGTCAAATTATAAGTTACATCAGGTCACAATTTCAGCTAGTTTCAAGAATGGAGGGAAAGAGATAACGGGTAATTTGTTACAGATTCTGGTTATTTTATTATTTCAGGGTAACAACAATGGATATACTATTAAACAAATGGAAGAATTGACGGGACTTAATTCTGGATTTCTTCATAAGGTTCTTAACTCATTAATATCCGAGAAGTACAAAATCTTATTATTGAAGGAAGGAAAATATTACTTCAACGATGCTTTTGTTGATAAATCGAAAAGTATTAAGTTACCAATGATCAGAGAACCTTCGTCTAGAGGTGATCAACAACAGAAAGATAAAGAACAAGAACAAGCAGAACAGCAGCAATTAACTGAAAGTGTACAAGCTAATAGAGATGAAGAGTTTAAAAGCTGTGTTGTGAAAATTATGAAACAAGAGAAACAATTAGATATACATGATTTATTGAATAAATCCATCATAATTTTACAAAAGAAACAATCGGTGGATTTTTCAAGGTTAAAAGTAATAATTGAGAAACTCATCGATACAGAATTCTTAAAACGTGATGATAATGACAAAAATAAACTTGTATATATTCCATAATTAAAATACACAAAAGAAATTGATTTCTTTTCTTTGCTTTAGACTTGATACAACAATATATGTTCTCTATCTATATGAGTGGTAGTTATTTTCTTTTTATTGTACTTGATTATACTGGAATTTCTTCTGGATCTGGGTTATAAATCCAGTGTTGACCAAAGTATGGAATTTTTTCATAAAAAGTCTTTTGGAATAATGGAACACCTTCAGTGAAAGTGGCAACAGCACCACCAGCAGCAGCACCCCAGAAAACCAAGTTTGGAATATAAGATCTAATTAATGGAGCATTTAATTTACCAAAATGTCCCAAAGCTTTGTAAGCTGGTCCTTTAACGTACTATTAACTGTTAGTATCCAAAACAAAAACAAAAAATATTCTTCCTCTACTACTACTAAATAATATGTCGTAATACGACCGTATTATTGTACATACTGAAACCATTGTGAATAGTTAATTGAGTTTGATGTAGATGAATTGTATGTTTTCAATAATTCGGTTTTTTTTCTCTCATAATTGGTTTTTTTTTGTCTGGTTGATTTTTCGCATAGAATTTGATTGGCTTGGTTTGAAATATGGCACGTGATCGCTCTGGGGTTTTTTTTTATTATTATGTAATTTTTCAAGATATCTATAGGCAAGTCCCCCCCCAACCATACATATGAGAAATAAATAATCAATAGAATACTTTTTTAAGTTATTTATATTTTTATGAATAAATACAAAATGATATTTAGATAATAAATGTAAGAAATTAATCAAAATTTTGATTCTACTACCCAAATGTAAGATACCAAAAAAAAAATAATGGTTCCCAGTAGACAATTACATCATGTCTCTCCCTAGAACTTAATTAGCATCAGGTTGGGACAAGATATATTCAATGGTTTGACCAACGGTTTTTAAACTATCAGCTTCATTATCAGGAATTTGAATATTGAATTCATGTTCCAATTCCATAATAACTTCAACAACATCTAAAGAATCCAAACCTAAATCAGAAGTATATGAACTTGAATCAGTAATTTCTTTTGAAGCATCAACTTTATCATAACCTTCTAATATTTCAATGATTCTTTCTTTAGCTATTTCTCTAGTTAATTCTGGGAAATCACTATATGAACGAATAAATTGAAATTGTAATGGAGTTGGTTGTTGTTGTTGTCTTAACGCAAGAGTTGAAGGTCTTACTATGGTTGATGCAACTGGTCTGGTGGTTCTTAAAGTTCTTAATAAAGTGTTTCTAAACATATTGGAAATAGGTGTTTTTTTTGGGGAGATCTGATATTAAAGGTCCTTATTCTAAGAAAATATTGGATTTGAAGAGTTATTCTTTTCCCTTTTAATTTTCTTTTGTCTTTTTTTTTTCGTTTAGGTTTAAGTCTTTGAATTTTAAGTGGACAAAATATTTTTTTCTGCCTTCAACACACTAACAAAACATAGTTAACTAAGAGAGTGAGGAAAAAAAATTTTTTTACTGATTGAATAAATTTCATAAGTATAGGATAAGCATTACTATCATCAACATCATCATCATCTCAAACCATGTTTAAATCTCTATTAAATGGTATTAGGTTAGTCAAACCTAATGTTAGTCCAATTACATCGTATATGAAATCCATAAATTCAAATGTATTTACTTATAACTCACCAATATTAAATCAATTACGTTATTCATCATTAAATCAAATTCAAAAAGGAACTCATTTCGATCCAATTAAAAAGAAACTTAGTAAATCACCAGATTTAGATAATAATCCATTTAAAAAAGGTGTTGTTTTAAGAATCATGATTTTAAAACCAAAAAAGCCTAATTCTGCTTTAAGAAAATGTGCTAGAGTTAGATTAACTAATGGGAATGTCATTAGTGCTTTAATACCTGGTGAAGGACATAATTTACAAGAGCATCATGTTGTTTTAGTTAGAGGTGGTAGAGTTCAAGATGTTCCTGGTGTAAAATATCATTTGGTTAGAGGTGCTTTTGATTTGGTTGGTGTTGCTAATAGAGCTTCATCAAGATCTAAATATGGTGTCAAAAAACCAAAACAATAGATTAATAAGTATGTACTTACAGTATATATATATTCATGTAAATAAAATAAAATGATTAAGAAAGAGACAACTAAGAAAAAAATAATATCTCTAAGCTCTAATGTCAAATCTTCTACCACTGGCAGTTTTTCTATTTTCAATTACATTACCTTCATCATCCAAATTTTCCGGTTTAGCACGATTCAAAATCTTCAAATATTCCTTAGTTCTAAATCTCATTCTTGAATGCATATAAGCTTTTGAACATTTAATATGATAATGGAAATAACTTCTAAATAATTGAATATGAGAAATACAATTTTCTCTTTTGTTTATGGTCAAATGACGTGGAAACAACACAAAAGTAATATAACCCTTATTATCATCTTTACTGGACAGTTGAACAACACTTTGAATATCTAACGGAGGTTCCAGTTGAGAATATAATACTTGTGGAGCAGTTTGAACGGATCTTTTTCTAGCATCAACAAATTCTTGCAAGAAAACTTTACCAAAAATTTTATCAGTTTCATCTTGGAAAACAGTTGAAAAAATAACGGTAACTCTATCAAATGATGGTTTTAAATAGATAGATTCATCATTTCCTCTATATTTGATAACAAATACTGGTTCATTGTATAGTTCTTGTTGAACTTCTTCAGCATAAGTATTACTATTGGCATATTTCTTCAGTAATTCATCATATCTATTAAAAGCTTGTTCAAATGGAGCAGCCAATGCATTTCTTTTTAAATTGGATAATTCATTAATTAAATTTAATTTAAATTCTTCTGATTCTTCACTTGCTTTAGAAGTATCCAAAACTAAAGAATAATTATATCCTGGTTCAATATCATTCAATGATAAAATAGTTAAAACTTCATTAAATGGAGAATATTTACTTTCAAGATATTTAATAACTCCATATTTATTCAAATCTGACCAACATCTAGTTGTTATTGAAATTAATAAAAGTTGTTTTTCACCTGGTAAAGTCAGTAAATGAAAAGTAGTAAAATCAAAATCAGAAACAATTCTATCCAATGATTTCAATGGTGCATCTGGTGTCAATCTTTCAGTTAAGGTTTTTTCAATTAATAAATTATTTTGTTCTATATGTAACATTGATGAATAAAAATGTTTGTGTGTATATGTGTCTGTCTTGAATGGAAGGTATTGGAATAGAATAGGGGGAGAAAAGTACTTTTTGTTCAAAATGGTGATTTCGGGACTTAGCCAAAAAAAAAATGAAAAAGAGAAAAGCGACCGTTTGCCTAAGTGACGTTGAGAACAACATCATAGAAAGAAACAAAAAAAAATTGTGGGTTTGTACACGACAAAACTTGAAGACGGTAGCAAATTGTAATACAGAGGATGAATTTACTACTACAATGAAAACACTTATCAGTAAATAAATAATAATACTTATTAATTATGGGTGTTATACATATAGATAAATGCTATATAATTTCTCTGGACCATCCTGGGATATCTTCACCTGAACCACCCATTGGTCTTTCTACAAATATATCAGAATCCAACCATGGATGAGTTAATAAACCACCAGCATCAGCACGTTTCTCTGGCAGTAATTGTAACATTGGTAACAAGAAACTTGAAAGTGATTCAGCTTCTGTAGGGTCTAATTTATATTTCTCAGTTAATACCAGTTTTAAATCCCATGGTTTTAACAGCAGAATTCTTTTCATTTTACCTTCAGGAGTGAAAAATTTAGAATAATCGGATCCATTTTCAAATAATTTAGGAAATGGACCTACCAATTCAATTATTTGAGCAATATGATCATCATCTCTTCCAAATGAACCACCTTCACGAGGATCAAATAAATAATCACCAGTTACCAATTCAAAAATTAAACATCCAATTGACCACATATCAACCAGGGCACCCCATGTAAAACCAAGAAGAATTTCAGGTGCTCGATATTGACGAGTTTGAATCAGATCTGTAAAATGATGATCACACCATGCTGCATTACCAAGATCAGCAATCTTCACTGATATAGTTGCTGGTGTTGAGGTAGTAGAATGTTGACCACTATTGGACAAATTAGAGACTGAATTATTAGTGACATTGGAAATTGACATGGATGAATATGACGTATTTAATGTTTCATCAACTGGACCACTAGATACAGCAGGCTGGTTTTGTTGATTAAGATTTAAAGAACTGGTGAAACTATTGGATAATGGCAAGGATTCTCTTATAATTGTTTTAGATCTATGTGATCTTGCTCTTGGAGTTGAAAATGATTGAGATGAACTTAATGAAATTGGTTTAACTGTACTTGTTGTAGTAATTGGTGATGTAAATGAACCATTTGGAGTAGATTCTATTGGAGTTGATGTCTTGGATGCTACTCGAGATAATTTCCTTTGTAATTTTTTTTGGAGATCTTCTTGTTCAACAAGTTTAACAATCATTTCCACATCATCAATTTGTAACAAAACATTTTCAGGTTTAATATCCGTATGAATAATACCACATTTACGATGTAAATAATCAATTGCTGCTAATAATTGTTTAGCTATTTGTTTCACATAAACAATTGGTATTCCTCTATGTTTATACCTTCTAATTAAACTTAAAAGATTTTCTCCCAATACTTCAAAAACCATTACAACATGAATCCCATTAGGTCCTTTATGAGTGAATGTATCTAATAATTGTATAACATGCCTGTATCCAGGATGATTAATGTCACATGTAGATATCTTATCTAATAATTTGATTTCATCAATTGCAGTTTCAGTATAATGTTTAGCTGATCTAACAACTTTCATGGCCACGTGACAATGCTTATCATTATCTTTAGCCAACCATACTGTTGAAAAATGACCCCATCCAAGTTTCCTTACCAAGGTATATTTTCCATTCTTATAATTTTCTCCAACAAAACAAGGATGATAACCTCCAGGTACATAATCTTCTAAATCTTCTTCATCTGCAAGATTTTCAGGTTCATCATCCGAATCTTCATCATCATCTTCTTCTTCAATGATGATATCTCTATGTCCTTCTGGTGTATCCATTTTAAAATTATATTTATGTTTGACTTTTAATTCTAATTCCTCTTCAAATTCATCCATTGAATAATTATTTGATCCTGTTGTTGTTGTTGTTAATACTGATAATTCAGGTTTGAATTGTTTTGCTGAAGATTGTGTTGTTGAGACATAAGGTGTACTATGTTGTATTAAATTAGGTAATAACAGCAGTGAAGGAGGATTAAAATTCTCATTAAATGTATCTGAACCAATATATGAATCAAGATCCTGAGTTAAATCAGAAGTCATATTCTTAATTGGAGTGACTGGTGTATTAACCACACATTTGTTCTTTGTATGGTTCAGTTTTTTATGATTTTGTTTCTGTGATTCAGTTTCATGCTGATCTGCCTGTTGAATAGCTAATGAAAGCTTTGATGTGGTATTTGGCATATGAATAATTCAAATTAGATCTAGGAAAATTCAATTAGAATGTGTATAGTTGATAAATATTTAATCGATTAAGAGAAGAAAAAAATAAAAAAAAAATAATTTAGATAAAATTTCAAGAAAGAAAAAAAAAAAAATAGTTAATTAAACAAAATCAAAGAAATCAAAGAAAACTGAAAAGATTAGTTTTGAAAATTTGCAAGAAACAAAACAAAAATTTTAAATAATTTGATATAGTGACAATTTTCCCACTGTGTGAGTTCTCTCTAAAAAATGAAAAAAGAATGAATCTAGATACTTTAAGTGCCCCCCCCCACTGATAAATAAGAAGATTTTACTTGTATCTAATAATGTTAACACAGTGTTTAATATTCAAATAACTAACAACATTAAGAAGACTAGTATAAAAGAATAAGGAAAAATTTTTTTCTTCGGTTTCAAATTTGTTGCTATGGCACGAAATTCGTTTCGCCAATAAATCCAGCTGGCCCTGGCCCACCACCACGACCCCGACGCATCATCTACTTTAATTTGTTTGGTTTTATGAGCCAACGTTCCTACGTAACCTCTTCCCCTCCTCTTCGCCCTCTCTCTCTCTCGGCCCACGGAGATAAACGTTTTTGGTTTTCAGCCTTAAAACAAAGATTCTAGCACTATCCTGAGAAAGTACTAGAATCTTTTCCTTTTCTGTTTTAGATTAATTTCACCTGGAAATTGTACTTATACTCTCTACAATAAAAGCTATTTTCTTAGATTTCGTATGTGTTATTTATTTAAAATATTAACATCCCACCTACTTCTTCTCTCCTTACTACATAATTCAGATAATTTTCTATTAGTTCATTTCAACATCACCTTCAGAATCTTTACCCTTTTTAGAGGCTTCTCTTTGAGCAGCCATCTTTTCAGCCATAGCAGCAGCTTGAGAAGCTTCTTGCTTTTGTCTATATTGCTCTTTCTTTTCTTGTTCTTTGGCCAAATATCTACCTCTAATAACATTACCAATAGAAGCCAATTCTTCGTATTTAGCAATATATTTACCTTTAGTACTGTCTTCACCTTCATCATACAACCAATCTTCAGTCTTCATCAATAAATTACTCAATTTTTCTTTTTCAGCATCAGAAGCAAAATCTTTATATTGGTCATCTAATTTACCTCTCAATTCATAAATGTATTCTTCCAATTGATTTTTCTTTTCTTCAGTATCGAAAACTAATTTATCAGCCATAACCATGTTGGCTTCATGTTCAATGAATTTTTGCAATTCAGCATCTGGTAAAGCAGCATTGACACTTTCAATAGTCAAATCATTCTTCTTGACTAATTTCTTGACTTCTTTGTATTGTGGTTCAGCATCTTCATCAACTTCTTCACCTTCAGCTGGTTCAACTAATTCTTTAACGATTTGTTCTTCAACAGTGTAAGCACTTTCAATGGTGTAGAAACCAGATGGATCATTTCTTAATTTTATCTTAGTGGCAATAGATGATTCACCTTCACTTGGAACAACACCACTAATCTTCCATTTACCAATAAAAGTTTCAGTACCTTTTGGTAATTCTTCTGGTTTGGTGTATTTAGCTTCAATTTCAAAAGATGGACCCTTTCTGAACAAAGTGATGATCTTGGTACTTGGGAATAAACCACCTTTAGGGAAAACTTCCAAATGATCTTCATCTTCTTCTTCTTTGTCCCAAAAGTATGAAACAGTATATTGGTTGTAATCTTCAAATTTGAATGGTCTAACTCTGACGGTTGGTGAATGACAAGCACAGATATAAGCATTACCTTTAGCAATAGCTTCATCTTGGTTCAAAGTGAAAGACAATGGTTTATCAAAGATTTCAGCAATTCTGTTCTTGACAGCTGGAATTCTAGAAGATCCACCAATAACTTCAATGGAATCCAAATCTTCAACTTTCAAACCAGCATCCTTCAAGGCATTTTCAATTGGAACATTAATTCTGTCCAATAATGGTTGAACCAATTCTTCCAATTCTTCTCTAGTTAAAGAAGAAGAAACATCAACATCATTCATAACAGATTCAATGTTAATTGGAGCTTGAGTGTTAGCTGACAAAACTTTCTTCAATTTTTCAGCAGCAGTTAAAACTCTGTAAAAAGCCTTTGGATTTTCATGAATATCAATCTTATATTTAGATTTGAATTCTTTAGCGAAATGTTCAGTAATGGCAAAATCAAAGTTTCTACCACCAAAATGTTTATCATAAGCAGCACCCAAAATCTTCAATTCACCCTTTTTAACGGCAGCAATGGCAACTTGATAAGAAGAGTGACCAACATCAATAAATGCAACTTTCTTGTATTCATCTTCTGGTAATTCACCAGCTTTGAAAACACCGTAACCAACAGCGGCAGCAGTGACTTCATTAACAATTCTGACTGGGTTTAAACCAGCAATTCTACAAGCATCGGCAGCAGCACGACGTTGTTTTTCAGTGTACCATCCTGGAACGGATAAACAAATATCAGTAATGTTACCTTTGGTTTCCTTAAGAGCGGTTTCCTTAATTTTATCCAAATACATAGCAAACAATTGAGTAGCAGTAAATTCTTGTTGTTTGTTCAAGTATCTAACTTTACCAGAGACTCCATTATCTTCATTTTTAACTAATGGAATAGTGAAATATTCTTTTTCAATTTCAAAATCTGGATGATCAGCTGGTAAACCAACAATTCTTTTCAAATTATCAACAGTGTTCTTGATGTTTGAAGTTTGTTGATTCTTAGCACTTTCACCCAAGTATCTACTTTTTGGTCCAAAACCAACTAATGAAGGAGTAGCTCTGTTAGAAACTTCATTGACAACAATATCAATACCTCTGTTTTTAGCACATGCGATAACAGTGCTGTTGTTACCTAAATCAACACCAAATGGAACTGACATGATTGACTATAAATATTTATCTGTGGTTTGAAAAATATATACACAAGTTGTAAAATAGAATAAAAAAAAAAAGAGTAAAAAAAAAGGAAAAGAGTAATAAATATTAAATCAATTGAAAAATTCTTTTTTCTTTCATCATCTTGTTACTTCTCTCTCGTTTGTTGGCAACGCTTTAACACATTAAAGGCAACGCAGTCAATTGAAAAAAAGAAAATTTTTTTTCGTCCTTTTTTTTTTTAATCAAAGGGGTCGTGGAAAGATGGCGAAAGTACTAGAAGGTTCTATTAAATTCTATAGTATACATATTGCAAAAGAAAAAAAAACTGAAAGATTGCTCTTAAACTTCTCATGTGTGTAATACATTCAGAGAACAACGACGATGATCATGATGATCGTTAATGTAAGCTATGTAAGCTATGTACTATGTTCTAAGATGGTAATAAGTGTCATCCAGCCATTGGATTCAACCAATCTCAAATAATCTTCCATCTGTCTACTTTTAACATATTTAATGAGCAACTTTAATTCATCATCACCCAAAATATGCAGTTTTGCTAAATGTAAAATAAAATGGAAATTAAACAATTGATCATTATTCAGCTTTAAATAATTGGATAAAGTCTTTAAGTTTTGAATCTCTTCTCCCAAGAACTCTCGGTTTTCAATTATATACGAATTTGTATGAAGCATAGGTTTTGGATCAACTGGGAAAGAATCTGTTAATGAAACTAACAAGAATTCACCTGGGAATGTAGGTTTGGCATTATTCTTAACCTCTAATCCATATTCATTAATCTTCAGATATTGAATATCTGGAACATATCTAGTATCATTACTTTCATTGACATAAATTTGTGATGGTTGGGTACATCCAGTAATAATATCGGCTTTAACTAATGCTTCTGCACTAGTAGAAACTTGATAAGATCTTGGTTCAATTTTACCCTTTAACCCACCAGATATAACACAAGTGACAAATTTCGAAGAAAATTTACCTGAACTAGAATATTTAGAAACATTAGGATATTTTAATTGGAATTTACTTGCCATTATGATTTCCAAATTGGTTAAAAAATAACTATCCTTATGTCTTTTACATAAAACAGTTCCATCTTTGTTACCAGAATCAGTCAAATCTGTAAATGTAATACCCACTTTATAAATCCCAAATTGAGCTGCCAATTCATCAACAAAATTTTCATCTTCCCAATCTAATAAAGTAATCCCATCTAATTCATCATGTTGAGGAGGTTCAACAATGGTTTCAACTACAGCTTTTATACCTAATGGCAGTTTATCACTTTTTTCATAATGTCCATACAAATATCCAAATCTTTGTATACCACTAAGTCTCCAAATATTAATAAAATCATTCAATATTGAGGAATCAGCAAATTCAACATGATCAACCATTCGGAATTTTTGTAATTGTAATGTGATTGGAGGTGGTTGACATTTTGAACAAATACCTTTAGGATATGGTTTATGACCTTCATTACAAGTTAAATCAATTGAATAATTTGGTGAATCCAATGGAGGGAAATAAGAACCTCCTGATTTTAATTTTTCCATTTGTTGTTTTAAATAAGCATGGAATGAAATATGTTTAATAGCATGTTCTTTACGATAATTTTCATCCCATGGTGGCAATGGGGAACAATATTCACACATTCCTTTAACTCCATGTCTACACATTGATGATAATGAACGTGGAATCAAACCTTCATCTTTATCTAATTCTTGATCAATAGGTAATTCATCAACTTTCAAAGGACCATGTGATGTAACTGAAGTAATTGCAATGGAATTTTTGCTAGTGACATTGTTGGTGATATTTACTGTGCCTGTATTTTCTGTTGTTCCTAAAGATGCTGGTTGAGTGGCCAATTCATAATTGACATATAACATATCCCCATTCTTTAAACCTAATTGACTCACTGTTTGATTAACAAATTCATCAGTAGATTTTCCTTTATCGTTTGGTTTATTAGAAATATATAAACTTTGTAAATTGATCTCCTTAGGTAATTTACCAACCAATTCCTCTAAAACAAAAGTGAAATTAGAACTGGCATCAGCATTAACACGAAACATTCCATCTTTGGATCTAAATCTAATAATTATAGAAGACATGATTTAGGTTATGGGGTGACTATGGTTAAATGTTAGCGGTGAGGAAGCGTAGTAGTAAAGATTGGGAGACTTAAAATGAAAATGATGTCAGGTCTATATCTTTGGCTGGGTTCTATTATATTTTTTTTTTTTGCCTCTAGTTCGATATTTAGTCGGCCCCCACACGACAAATCAATATGTGTGTGACAACAGTATCAATGATAAGCTTTTAAGGTATTACAGTATCCATAAGACTTATGATACAACACTGTATAACTAATAACAAGTCACTCACTATGTGGATTTATTAGTAAAATTGGGCTATGAGGAGAGTTTGTTCACGTAAAACTATTACTTTGTACATGTGTTTCAAGTGATTCACGTCTGTTTGATTTTACAAAAAGTTGATACAGTTGTTTGATTCTCTGCAGAGTCAATTCACTTATTTGATTGCTTTAGAACAATGGCAATATCTATAGTATTCTCTATTATTGGTTTTACTAACTTTTTGTCAAATTAAATGTGTATATTTATTCTTCGTAGTCATCATTCTAATTGGCATTCTTAATAAACACGCGAATGGCATATGATAAACGACCAACAAATCCACAATTATTTAATGTATAATCTATTTTATCATCATCCTTTGTATGTTTTTTTTTCTCAGCTTGTAAAAGATGTAAAGTAAAATCAGAAAATGAAGTTTTAGAACCTCTAAATTGTTGTTCAACATCAAGTAATCCATATGTTTGTCTAATAGCAAAGATTAATTCTTGTGGAATTATTATTTTAATATTATCATCCAATATTAATTCTTGTGATTTTAATTCTTTATTATATATTAATATTGGTAAAATTTTGGGTTTTAATTTAATTATTAATGAATTTAAATAATTTTTCGATAATTGAATTTGAAATGGTTGATTATTTAAAGTAATTAAAGATTTTGAATTAATAGCAATGGTTTTTTTGTTTTGAATAGATGTTTGATTATCATTAGAAGATTTATTTACAAAGATCTTGATAGGTATTATTGTCTTATCTGTTAATTTAACAAATGTAACTTGTGGTGGCATAATGTATGTTTGTTGACTGATAACAGAAAGAATTGAGAGAGATTACCATAAAAAAAAAAGAAAAATACGTGAAAGACTTGGTGCAACTTTTTTACAATAAAATAAAAATGTGTATTTACATCAAAAGTTAACAAAATAAAAGTAATCAAAATACTATAAATTTCAAACTTATATTAGACACCTATAAAGAATAACAATAATTATTAAAATAAACCCCAAAAAAAATTAAATTAAATAACAAACCATATCCAATTATCTATAATTGAATATAAGCATGAATCAAAAAGAAAAAAAATCCCCCTAAATTAACATTTCATTTGTTTTTTATACACCAAATGATGGTATAACAAAAGATAAAAGAATCGTCGCATACGACAAAGAACTCGAATTTTTGATCATGAATTCTTTGGAGCGCCATTAGACTTTACCGAATTCACCGTCACCTAAAACTGAAAAGAAATCTTCAAAGTCCAACTGAAACGATTCTATTGGCTCTGCTGGCTAGACTGATTGTTGCTAAATCAGCTATAGAATGGTTTGTGGTTGGACCAGTGGAAGAAGATTCCATATCTAATTGTAGTGGGGAATCATGAAATGATAATGGGGATGGGTAATTCCAAAAAGTATCCTCTATGTCAGTTTTTAAATTATAGACTTCATCTAGTGGTTGTTGTTGTTGTTGTTGTTGATGATGATGATGTGGATGTTGGTATTGATGTGGTTCATGTTTGGTGATGTACATGATATTTTCATCATGAAACTTTTCCTTTTTTAACATAATTTCAGGAGAAGCAGGAGATGTATGATTGGTGGTACTTGTCATGGGAGTCATTGATGATAAAGATGGTGGAGGGGTATTTATTATAGACTCAAGTTTTCTTTTTTTAGAAACTGGTTTTCTTCTTCTTCTTCATCTTCTTCTTCCTCATGTTCTTCTTCTTCTTGTTGTTGTTGTTGTTGTTGATGATGATGTTCGTCATCTTGATCATCTTGTTCATCGTCTAAATCCTTCAGTTTCTTGTTTGATTTTCTAGAACCATTCAAATTGGAATGAATTTGATCCTTCAACTCAGAAACATCTTCCAAAAGTTCCAAATTTGATGCAACCAAGGAGGATTGTTGATCTTGAGATAATAGGTTAAACACACAATTATAGTTATTAGTCAACTTGGTTAAATTTTCTTCCAATTTTAAAACATAATTTTCTAAATATTCAACATGTTTTCTTTTCTTTTCTCTAGAAGCATGAGCTGCTCTTCTATTTCTCAATATTCTTTCAATTTTTCGTTGTTCTTTTTCTTCTTGAGTTTTCGCTCTCTTTCTTGGTGGTAAAGTAGATTTAAAAGTAGTTGGATCAATATCCAAAGTATTTGTAGATGTACTTGTAATGGTTGTAGTAGTATTAGAAGGGGTATTTGGAGTAGTAGAAGAACAAGAAGACAAATCTTCTCTCTTGATAATAATCTCAGTAGAATCCATAATCAATAAATAATGTCTTCTATCTGTTAAGTCAAAAAAAGTGGGTGGAAAAGTATCTGCACTAATTAAATCAAATATTCAAGAATCAAAAAAATTTGTGATTTAAAAGCTAAAGAAATTTGATAGACTATTTGTACTCGAAAAAAATTTGTTGATTCGTTGTCCTTTTTTTTTTTACTTTTCACTTTGGCGATCTCGGTGGCACAGTTTGTTAAAAGGGCGTGTGTGTGTCTGTTTGTTTTATTTGTAAGGGGGACGTGTAAATGAGAACAAAATCAAATTGAACTAAATCAAAAAAAACACGAATTGGGTAAAAATAGCAAAAATACACCTTGTTTTATTATTAGTCGTGTAACCTTGCGTTTCGTGTGTGTGTGTGTGTGTGTGTGATTATGTAAGCGTTAATAAATGGCAAATTTTAGATGTGATAATAATTCTTATTTTTAGAAGTTTAATAAAAATTTAAAAACACCAACAAAAATATTTGATTATTGATTATTGTTTATTATTTATAATAGATATTAAAAGAATTCTAGAATAATAGTTCGGTTGAAGTTTACTCTAAATTATGAGTTATTTCAATGGATATTTATATTACCAAAAAAAATTGGGATTGGAATTAATGAAAATTTTTTTTTTCAATATATGAGATTGCCTTGTCTATCTCTATTAAGTTAAAATAAAATAAAAGGGGGAGGATTTGCAATGTTCATCACTTCATAATATCCACTACTACATAAATTGGTATTTTAATTCAAACTTACACGACCATGCATGATTTTTGATTCTTTTCAAAGAGAATTACGTTTTTGTAACTTTAAAAATATTGCAAAAAATGGAAAAATTAATTTTTTTTTTTTTTTACGTTTCAGTTTTGAATTCTTTTTTTTAAAAAAAAAAGAAAGTTTGTTTAAACATTCCAGAATTACAGTAATTCAACCTTATGTTTCATAATCTTCCTTTCAAACCCTAACATCTATTTACTACTTTAAGGATTTTGGCGTTTGCTCTGAAATATTCAACCCAGCCTCCCTCTCACCACCCAATGGTAATACCAATGTCACACAGTTTGATTATTGTAATTCCTTTGAATTTCGATAATTGCAATTCGATTACGTAATTATTATTATTATTATCTAATCAAGACGAATGTTGCCTGAAAATGTGGTGACATGTGTGTTTATTTTTAGTGGAGAAATTAAGTGTGTCTATGTGTGTATATATGAGGTTATCAAAAAAAAATTACGAAATTAAAATAATGATTGCTACACTTTTTCCCATAATAGAAACAAATTTAAACCATGCTTTTTCTTTTTGATAATGATTAATGACTAAATAATTTTATCTCTTTTTTTTTTTTACAACATATTATAAAAGATTAACAAATTGGAGGTTACTCTTTTTGATTTATTATTTTATTCCCCCATGATGAGTGAAAATCCCATCGATGGAATGATGCGATAAAAAAAGAAAAAATTGAAAAAGAAAAAGAAAAAGAACTGTAGTGGTTTTCATTAAACACAATATGTGTAATTTGTGTACTTCTCTCTAAGTATTTGAGTTAAAAGAGACTTTAGAATAACGACCTCATTTAGTGTACACTGTAAAGTACAACATTTTGTGTGTGTGTGTGAACTATGGAAATATCGCCAATGAATTTGAAAAAAAAAAAGTCAAGAAAATTTGAAACTGAAATTAAAAAATAAATACAACTCTGATTGATTGGGGAAGAATATCAAAGATTAATAAGATAGTCGTGTATTAAACTTCTAGGCAGGATATTTACAGAAGACGCGTTTTCTTCTTAATTTAAATTATGTAAATGGTTGGATTATTTTGTAAAATTAAATTAGAAAGTGAAAGGAATTTTAATATACGAATGTTTAATTTTCCTCCTCCTCCTCCTCCTCCTCCTCCCTTTCACAAGAAGAAGAAATAGGAGAAATTGATTTTTTTTTTGTATCAAGTACACGCATTTGTCATTATACACGACTTCTTGTAAGTGGGATGTTGCAAGTTTCAATAATAAAAATCATTTTCTTACGGCGAATGCAAAAAAGAATTGAAATTATTATGAAGCTTTTTACCAGTGATTTTCCCATGAGATGTAGAGTCTTCAAGTAATCAATTCTTCTTCTTATTTTTACCAAAACAAGAATGAAAAGAATTTATTATTACTATTCTTAAAAATAACAAACTTCATCCCTGTAAATCATTCAATGATGATAATTCACAGGTCAATGGGAAAATATATTCATATAATTAGAACAATATAAACTCAATTTTGTTTCTTCTGACACTGCCACTGCCACTGCCATTTGTTGCCCTTAAAAGCTACCACCAACCTCTCTCCCCCTTTCTCGTCCCTCATATTTTGACTTTAACTGTAGATTGTTTGAACATTACCAGCCTTGTATGTAAAACCTATCATTTTGTTGCGCCTTGTTGATGGTTTCGATTGTCGACCAATAACTGAAATTTTCATTTTAAGTAGAATTTCTTTTGTTTTTTTTTTTTTTTGTGGTTTTATTCTTTTGTATTTATTTTTGTTGCATATCACATCACGGTTAAAAAATTGAACCCTTTCCATATCCATGTACATAGTTCCACTATATACATGTACAAGTAACAATAACATAACCGAAGTGGAGAAGAGAATGAAGAACTCAAAACTAAAGGTTCTAGACGAAGCGGAATTTTTCTGGAAAAAAGGGAACCCCCATACATACAGTAAGACCAAAGACATGTTATATTAAGCTTTTACATATTTCCGCTCATTTCTTCTTCTTCTTCTTCTTCTTCTTCTTCTTCTATTTCTTCCAAAGTCTTATGAAAAATTCTTTTTTTCATCATTAATGTGGATTTATTCCCAATGATTATAAAATATTGTTGAAAATGATTATCGATATATTTTTATTTTTTACTCTCATCTTGATTTTCTCTCTTCTAGTGAAATAATAACAAATATTCCTTTATACAATCACCTAATGAGATATATATATCAATGTAGATCAAATACATTAAGACTTGTTGCAAAATGTTCACATCCTTAAAAAAATAACAATTACATGGAATTTTTCAAATACATTTTCATTTGAAACTCAAGAATTAATCGTGTGTGTCACAGCCCTATTCCCCCATTAGTTTTTTTATAAAATGGCATTTAATTATAATTTAGAGTATAATTGAAATCACATCATTTGAAAGTTAACCCAAAAATTTATTAAGCAATGCATTCATATAATTAGTTTTGTTTGTTTCATGATCTCCCTTTTTTTTTTTTTACCTTACATGGGTTGTTCATTAAAGTTGAACTTTATTTGGTAGAATATGCAGTGAAGTATACTTTTGATAATAGTACAATTATTACAGTGAGTCGACAAATATCATACCCAAGTGTTGTTATATAGTTTGGTTAAATCACTCGTCTATTACATTGTTGATACCTTTCCATTTATGGTCAAGGTTTCTCCAATTCAGGGTCTTCCAAAAAGTTGTTTTTTTTTTATTTTAAACCTTTGGTTTTAAAATTTAACCAAAAAAACAGAAAATAAAAAAAAAATCTCCTTATTATTTCTGTTCTTAAAGTTAATTAATTCTAATTTAGTTAAATTTCATACCATCTAAAGTAATGTTAATGGTTTATTTTTTTTAATCTAATCATATCCAGTCATACTCTCTCTTGTAAAATACTTTCCGAATCATCCCATGACTGATTGATAATTATATATTTATACTCTTAGAAAGCCGTTTGTCACACCCACACGACCACTTTTCTTTTTTTCTGACTCTTTACATTATCAAACAGAAAGAACCATAAAAATTTTTTACCTTTTCTTTACCCAAAAAAAAAAAAAAAAACTCTCAAAAATGATTCATAGTATTTTAAAAATCTTTAACTTTCCAACAGTTTAATAAACCCATGAAGTCAGTATTATCTATTCAATCACATGTTGCTCATGGATATGTTGGAGGTAGAGCAGCAATTTTCCCATTACAAACTCAAGGTTGGGAAGTTGATAATATAAATACAGTGAATTTTTCAAATCATACTGGATATGGTTCATTTACTGGAACTTCATTACTGATTGAAGAACTTGATGAAATTTTAACACAATTAATTAAATTGAATATAAATTATTCAGCAATTATAACTGGATATATACCGAATTCAGCTTTGATTTACATGACTAATAAATATATACAAGAATTTAAAAAATTACATCTGGATATGATTTATTTATTGGATCCAGTTATGGGGGATAATAATTATTTATATGTTGATAAATCTTGTGTAAAAGAATATCAATCAATTTTAAAGAATCAAATTGTGGATATAATAACACCAAATCAATTTGAATTGGAATTATTGACAAAAATTAAAATTATTGATAAATTTAGTTTAATTCAAGCAATAAAGATATTACATGAAGATTTCAATATACCTTATGTTGTAATAACATCAGTTTCTGGAGAAATATTTGATGATGATGATTATATTCATTGTATTATATCAACAAAACATTATCCAATTAAATTTTTTAATATTCCAACCATAAAATCATATTTTACTGGAGTTGGTGATTTATTTTCGGCTTTATTATTAGATAAAATGGATAAGAATAAGAATATTTTAGATAGACTGGAAAGATTAAATAGATCAGTCAATCAAGTATTAACAATCATGGCCAAAACATTAAAGTTGACTCATAGATTAGGAATTCAACAAGCTTTAAAAGATGAAAAACATACATCAAATAATAATGATGGTAATAATAATATAATAGGTCAAATGAATAATGGTGATACAATGAAATATTTTGAATTAAAAGTAATACAA
Source organism: Candida sojae (assembly GCA_013177575.1). NCBI lineage: Eukaryota > Fungi > Ascomycota > Pichiomycetes > Serinales > Debaryomycetaceae > Candida > Candida sojae. The sequence continues at coordinate 1,268,732 of WWPN01000005.1, read as the reverse complement.
GCTAAAGATTATTATGATTATGATGGTGATGGTGAATTTGTAGAATCATTTTTAGATCTTTAATTAATTAATAGACATACAAACAAACTAAATAATAAGGTAGCGTAAAATTGTAAATGACTTTTTGATAAGCGCTAACAAAAAAATTTTTTTTTGCGCTTTGGTCTTGGTAGAGTCCTTTCGCTTAGATCCCAATTTGGAAAGACATCTTGGGGTTTTTTATCCGTTGCGTTTAACGGCCCGATTCGCAGTGAATTTCCATTTCTTAATTGGACGAATTATCAATTCTCTCTCCTCTCCCCCCGCCATGAGACGAAGAAGAAGAAGAAGAAAAAAAAAATTATATCCCCATGAATTATACAAACTCTTTCAAGAAGTTTTTCATAACGGATTTATTTATTTATTCATCTATTCATTCTTTTTCATTTCTTTTTTTATTATTAGAACTAACAACTTATTTAACAAATGTCAAAACCTAAAGTATTAGTAATTGGATCAGGTGGAGTTGGAACAGTTTCTGCACTTTCATTAACTGAAAATAATAAATCTGAAGTTACATTAGTTGTTAGATCAGATTATGAATTAATTAAATCTCAAGGTTATTCAATTGATTCATGTACATATGGTAAATTAACCAATTGGAAACCTCATAATCTTGCAAAATCAGTTGATCATGCACAAGAAGAATTTGGACCGTTTGATTATATTTTATTAACTACGAAAAATATACCTGATGGACCAATTACATGTGAAGAAATCATTAAACCTGCTATTAAAACAGGTAATGAAGTGATTATTTTATTACAAAATGGATTAGGTATTGAAAATCCAATGTTTAAATCATATCCTGGACATATTATTCTTAGTGGGATTTCATTAATTGGATCTACTTATATTAATGGTCATGTTAAAAATCCTGGAAAAGATTTTGTATATTTAGGAGATTTTAAACCCAAAGATCAAAGATTATTAAAATCTCAAGAAAAAATTGAAGAATTTATTAAAATTTATCAAAATGATGATTTTAATAAAAATTCAATTCAATTAGATGAAAATGTTCAAAAAAGAAGATGGGAAAAATTAATTTATAATAGTGTATTTAATGTTATTTGTGCATTAACTGAATTAGATAATAATAGAATTCAAATGAATATTGGTAATGATAGTTTAATTCGTCCTGCAATGTATGAAATTATATCAATTGCAAAATCAGAAGGTATTGAATGTGATGAAAGTTTTGTTGATAAATATCTTCATATTGGTGATGGATTATTTTATACTCCATCAATGGCAATTGATGTTCATAAAGGTCAATTAATGGAACTTGAAATTATTTTAGGTAATCCAATGAAAATTGCTAAAAAAAATAATGTTTCAACTCCAATTTTATCAGTATTATATCCATTATTAAAATTGGTTCAATTTAGATTAAAAGAAAAAAAGAAAATGATTACTATTAATGAAGATGATTTTAAATGTAATTCTGATGACTATCAAAAAATACTTCAAGATAAATATATTGATAAATTATAAATTATAAATTATAAATAATAAATTATAAATAATAAATTATAAAACATTTAACACCAGGTAAATACCGGCGGGTTACTTGTTTCTTTAATCAACCTTTCTATAATTACTCGTTTACCTTTTCCTTTACCAAATGATGATGTCCCACCTTCTCCATAAGCATCATTATGATGATGATGATGATCATTATTATTATTATTATTATCATAATTACCATGGAAATTAAACTCTCTATTGATTCTTTCAAATCCAGATTCATTGACTTGATCAGCTGTTTCACTTAAAACATCAATATATGAACCTCGAGTTTCATTTATTAAAGGCGTATGACAATTTATAATTCCAATTTGTTCTTCTTCATCATCATCATTACCAGTTGTATTATCATTATTATTATTTTTCACTTTATATCTCTTGAATATATCTCCTTCATACATGGATGATTTCATAAAATCATAATCACCTTTACCATTAGGCATATACATAATATCATCAATCACCAATAAATTCTCTCTTCTTGTTAATTCCAATGGACCAGCATAAGTTAATTTTAAAATTTCAACAATATTAAATGCTTGACCTTTTAATACAGCTAATTGTTTTAACCACATTCTTTCTCGAAAATCATTATCTTGTTTAAATACTTCTTTTAATTTGGGAATTGTTTCTTCCCACCATAATTTAGAAGTTAATAATGGTATGAAATGATTACGAGTTTTTCTAGAAAATGGTTGACCAATTATAGTTAATGGTAAAAATAACCAACCAAATGGAAATGATCTCCATTCATTAGGATGTTTCCAAGGAAATGCTAATCCTGAATCAATTGCCCCTATTTTAATTATTGGTTTCATGATTTTTGTTTTTGAATTTTTCAGAATTAATCTCCATTCTACTTTAATCATCCAATTATCTAATCCTCGATCAGTATTTCTCATTAAATAATCAAGAATCACCAATTTTTCTAATTCTTCTTGAAATTGATACATTGATTCTTGACTCCATGTAAATGTATATTTTTCACTTTCCAATGGAACCTCTATATTGGAAGATTTTTCTAAAAGATAAATATCACTTGATGGAATTGGATAAATTTTTAACCAAATATCAGCATTTATATAACCATTTAAAAATAATTGAAATGAACCCTTTTTCTTATGTAATTTATTAACATCCGAATTTTTATCCCAATAATTATAAAAAAAAGTAGGTGATCTTAATTCAACAATTTCAGTATGAGGAACAATATATGTTTGTAATTGTCTATCCAATACACATGCAGCAACTTCACTAATATATCCAAGATTAGGAATCAAACAACTTCTTCCAAAACAACATGGAAAAAATGTTCTATGAGCCCATTTTGTCCATTTTGGCAGTAGTGGACCATATGGTTCTTCATCCTTTGGTTTAAATATCGCTGCTTTATGTAAAGATTCATCAATATCAAAAATAAAATAACTTCCTGAAGATCCAGCAGCAATTCTTTCTGGATATATATTATCTTCTTCAATTATTCTAGTAATTCTTTCTAATAATTCTTTAAAATCACCTTCACTAACATGATTTTCAGGATATTCAAATGATTTATGGGTTTCTAACTCAACAAAATCTCGAAAATGAACAATAATATCTTTATGACTTTGTAACTGTTTTAATCCTTTTATTGGTCTAAATACTGAATATTCAATATTATACTCTTCTTTAGGATCAGGTACCACTGTTTGAGTTGCCCGTCTAATTTTGGAAATTGGCAGATATGCCCATTTTGCCGCTGGAATCAAGAATGATTCTCGAAAATTACTAAAATTCAGTCTTGCTTGATGACTCGGTAGACGCATTTCATCAACACTTGCTCTTCTTGAAAGTGGCTGAGAATGAGATTGTAACAATGGAGTCCCTGGTGTTGAAGAAGAATCATTTTTAGGTGGAGTATGTGAAACATTATAGGATGCATAATGCCAACTATGAGAAAGTAAATTCTTATGTGGTCTATCATGTTTCGGTGTAACTGATGAAACCAATACTTGATAATCATTATTAGTGGTTGAATCCACATCACCTTCATCCACTTCATCAATATGAGGTAATTCTTTACCTTGATCTTGCTTATCATGACTAATGGTGGTGTTGGTTGAATTTTCGGGAGTTGTGGAAAACCCTGTAGGTGATATTGATTCGTCTCTACTGGGAATGATCTCCAAATTCTTCTCTGGCATGATGTTAGATTAGGAATATAATAATTAAAATTTTTCAATTTAAAGTTGGTAATTGCAACCTAATTGATGTATATGAATAATTTTTAGTTGATAATAAGAGAAGAAAATGAAAAAGAAAACACGAAAAACTTTGATAACAAAAAGCCAAAAAAAATAAAAAATATGATTTAAAAAATATTGTAACGGCTGACCACCCTTTTCTCTCTCTCCCTCACTCCGGACTTCCCGACCTGGCCCTGGCCCTGTCCTTAGCCCTACCCCACGACTCTTATCGTTGTGGAATCCACGGCTCAAAAAAAAAATTTAGGTCATAATACACAAAGGGACCAAACAGGAGAAAAAAAAAGAATTAGGTCCATAGAATTTAAAGAGAGCACGTTTCTCATATTCAATAGATATCTACGCTTATGGAGTACAATACATTAGCGTTGATGTTATTTCAATAGTATAACCATTGGCAATTTATGTAGATATATTGCTCCAGTTTGAAGTAGTTGATTTTATCTTTACTAATGCCAAAATCATATTTAATCATATGCTAATGTTTTCTCCAAAATTAATTGAGAAATTCACATACTTACCTAATCCAACTTGGGTTAAGATGTTAATTGTCTTGAAATCTATCATATCAGTTGCTAGGTAGTATCTGAAACAAGTTCAATGAAAAGCTATTGAGTAGACATTTAGTACTGACTAGAGGATTTAGATAGCGAAAAACTTCCAATCAAGTGGGGGATACTTCTTAGGTGCAAAAGATTTATTGGTAACGTAAGCTGACAAAACCGATTTTGGTTAGTCTTCTATCTGTTTTGGTTCTATTTTTTATTCTGAAAATAGTCAAATTAATATAAAAAAAAAGAATTGAGTAAAATTAATAGAAGATTTCAAAGAAAGACGAAAATGGGATTCATCATTGAAAATTGTATATGAGCTCCAATTATTCGTAAAGTTGAGTATTCTCAACAGGAATAGAAAATCTTTACATAAACGGGTCATTCATCCGTAGTCTCCGATAATGATTATAATTACGCAGCTTTAAAATTATTCACTATACTGGTTATTCTTGGCTTTAATTACTTAAGATCTTGTACGCCTCCCCTTTTTGTTTGGATGCAAAAAATAAATAAACATCAACAAAGAAACAAAAATAAAAATAAAAAAATTCTTCTTAAAAAAGAAACGACGTCAAACGTGGAGATGCAATGAATTCAATATACGGGGATTTGAATTGAAAATAATCTTGCATTGCACATCTGTTTTAATTTGCAATTACTTATTTAACATCACATAAGCACTTACCAAATCTTTAAAAGAAATTAGAAATAATTTCTAGAATCAACAAATGTTATAGAACGATAGGATTTATCTGTTTTTTTTTTGTCTGATCAATCATTTGTTTTGTCCGATTAAGTAATCATATTAGTAAGGATATGTTATCAACAACAAATGAGTTACTATTTCGATCTATCAATAACAATACCAATACTCATATAAATCGTTCCAAATTCTAATTGATTACAACCAGTAAATACGTAGATCATACAGAAAGGTAATCCACTTCAATACTGACTTCTATTACACGATAATAATAATTCTGAAAGAGGACTTTTACTTCATTCTCCTTTCTTAAACTGTAAACCATAAAAACGTTGTTTCCCAAGTAAGTATAATAAATAATTGAAATTCGTATATCCATATATAGGGTATACTACATTGATCACAGTACAAGGACGTTTCCTTTTTTTTTTTTTGAACCTATTTTTGGGTCCGTATCAGCATGTTTTGAGAACAATAATAATAGAATCAGTTCGTAATAAGCTGATGTAAGTGGTCTAATTTCTGTTATTCAGAATTTCCTGACCTAAACACATTTCCAGTGCTCAGCCACCCTTCACGAACTGTGATCTTCTTGGTTCTATACAATTACAAAACAGGCTTAGAAAAAGACAGAGAGATGCGTTTACATATATATCCGTCTTGGACTAGTATAATGCTTCGTGTTGAAGAACCAGTAACCCAAACAAAATCATGGATATTGATACCCTTAACAGAATTGAACTACTATGCTTCACAAATATAGTCATTCGGTTCTTTCATGACTAAATCTAGAATATTCAGAAATCAGGGAGAGAATAAAGAGGGGAGTTTTGGTAAAATCATTAACTAATTGCTTGTAAATTTGAAAAGTTATTCATCGTTGATTACGAAAGAAAAAGAAAAAGAAAAAAGATCGCGCAAACATTAAGATCCTAGTGATGAAATTATCAATTTTCTTTTTTTTTTCTTCTTTCTCAATTCGGGGTTATAATTATAAATAAACAAACAAACAAACCAACAAACGTATAAGCAAGAAAATGGATTAAAGTATGGGGAAGAAAGCAACATATGATTTGCATAACGAGAGTCACCTATATTTAGCAACCATTTTGCAATAAAAAGAACCATGGATTCCAAAGTATTAAGTAAGCAATTCGGGCGGTACAGACACAGATACAAATACAGATACAGACGCAGACACAGATACAGACACGGGGTTAGGTAAGCATTATGAAGCGGAAATGAATGATGCTGGAATAGAGGAATGGAAGGAGTGCAGGGAATGGAGGAGTGCAAGGAATGGAGGAGTGCAAGGAATGGAGGAGTGCAAGGAATGGACAAGAATTTGAGTCAGGTATAAATACATCAGAGATGTCGGGGTCATTTGGAGTTCCACATATTCTAGAAAAAGGTTGATTATTCCAAAGCAAAAACAACAACACAACATGTTAAAGGTGAATATTTTACTTACTGTGTTAGCAGTTGTACAAGCCGCAACGATCTCATTCTCAGACGGAGATACTGAATTACCAGTTGAAACGCTGCCAAATGAAGGTGGTACTGAAACTCCGGATGTGACAGATGGAGGAGATGTTTCAGAATCTGTCACAATCACTGATGGGAAAGGTCCACCAAGCGAAACTGGTGAAAGTGGATCGGTATTCCCATGTGAGCTTACTTTTTCACAGGATGGGTTGATTACCATGATTCTGGTTTCTGAATGTCCTCCACTTGACCACTCCAGCAGCCCACCACCTGATTGGCCACCAAGGCCTTATGAAGCATGTACCATTTACAATGGACAACAATACTGTGCTGATGGTAATTGTGATTTCAACAGCACCGACTACTACGGTCTTGATTATTGGTTTACTACTTGTTCTACTGATGGATGTACATTCAGAACCGAGCCTGGATCAATTGGGTTTGACTGTGCTACTACCAAAAATCTTAGCAATGGTTGTATGGAGATCACAAGCAGAGATTTTGATGCACTTTTGTCACTACTACTTGTCCCCACCTAGTGAATGTGGCACTACTATCTATAATTTTGAGGATACGGTTTATACCTTGACTACGTGTCCACCAGATATTTCAATCCCAGACAATTGTACATTGGATGAAGCACAATTTGGTACTGCGACGTTTACAACACTTGACTGTCCAATTATCACTGAGCCTATAATCCCTTTGAATCCTGTTGTTTGTGAATTGGTGACCTCAGTATCAAGGACTGTTACGTATACATATGTTACTTGTCATGATCTTCCAGAGAATTGTTCTACGACTTACTCCACGAATACACATAATGGTACGATTACAATGTTAGTATGCCCAACGACATCGGTAGAACTTTTCCCACCTGGAGTGAGTACCACGACTATTTGTCCTTATGAATCGTGTCGTAAAGGACCAGCTGGTGGTACTGGTACTGGTGGTGGTACTGGTACTGGTGGTGGAGGAGGTTCTGGAGGAGGCTACGGTGGCGGTTACGGTGGCGGATACGGAGGTGGTTACGGAGGTGGTTACGGTGGCGGATACGGAGGTGGTTACGGTGGCGGATACGGAGGTGGATCTGGTGGTGGATCTGGTGGTGGATCTGGTGGTGGATCTGGTGGTGCCTATTGTGAAGGCTACGGTGGCGGTTATGGTAGTGGATCTGGTGGTGGATATGGAGGAGGCTCTGGTGGCGGTTATGGAGGAGGCTATGGTGGCGGTTACGGTGGTGGTTATGGTGGTGGTTATGGTGGTGGTTATGGTGGTGGTAACCAAGTTACAGTTTATGTAACTAGGAAAGAATTTGTCACTGAAAGAGACACAGTTACTGAAACTTGCTTTGTCCGTGAATCTCTTATCACGTTCCCAGATTCAACAATAACAACCCAATATACCATTACTATTGGACCAAGCGATCATGGCGACCATTCCACTGATCACGGTGATGAATCTATCAGTGAATCAGAATCTGAAGGATTGTCTACCGCTGTTTCTGAATCGGATGAATCATCTGCTTCTGTTGCAGATTCCGATAAATCTTCTGCCACTGATACTAGTGAGCTGTCTGTTTCGGAAACTGATACTAATGAATCAACTGCAAGTGAAACTGATACAGATACGGCAAGCGAAACAGATACAGATACGGCAAGTGAAACTGATACAGATACGGCAAGCGAAACAGATACAGATACGGCAAGTGAAACTGATACAGATACGGCAAGCGAAACTGATACAGGTACGGCAAGTGAAACAGATACAGATACGGCTAGTGAAACAGATACAGATACGGCTAGTGAAACTGATACAGATACGGCTAGTGAAACTGATACAGATACGGCAAGTGAAACAGATACAGGTACGGCAAGTGAAGCTGATACAGATACAGCAAGTGAAACTAGTACTGATGCTGTTGGTGGTGAAACTCCTACTGACACTGGTGGTGGTGAAATTCCTACTGACACTGGTGGTGGTGAAATTCCTACTGACACTGATGGAGGTCAACAGCCAACCGATGGAGGTCAACAGCCAACCGATGGAGGTCAACAGCCAACAGATGGTGGTCAACAACCGACAGATGGTGGTCAAGTACCTCCAACTCAAACTACTCCTACAGAACCTACTGAACCACAGCCAGCTACTACTGCAGCTGCACTCAAGATCAAAACACCGAACAACCTGTTGATAACGGTCAAGGAGGTAATACTCAACCACAATAGTGATTCGAGTAAATTGTTGAGGCTGGTATTTTAATCCTTGTTAGCTCATCTAATTGCTTTTTAAATGCTTTTATTTTATTTCAAATTTTCGGTCTTCTATGATTTTTACTTTGAGTTTATTTTATCGTCGAGAGTTTTTTAGAAAAACACATAAATACTACTATATCTTTTGTTTTTGTTTAGGTGCAATATAAGAAATATTTTCTTAATAAATCCAGCTTTTTAACAAGCTCTTGAATAATACTGCTTGTTGTTTTTCAGAAAAATACATCCAAACACTTGTTTTCAAATATCTCAATATTAAGTGATACTATTTAGAATTCTCTAGGAATTTCAAGAAAGAAATTGTCCAACTAACATCTAGGCTATTGAGGGGATTATGAAAATGAAGAGTAATTGATGATTTTTAGTTTGTTTCCTTGTTTGTCTTTCGTTCTGAGCTTTTCAATAAAGTGTGACTATCTGATTTTATAGAGTATATGAGCCTTCCAATTAACATGATTAAATATCAGAGTTTGAGCATGCTATTTTTTTAAATTACAACACCAATCAATCTGTATAAAGTGCTTGACTTCTTTGCTTACATGTTGATAAGACCGTGGACTAGTATAGTAAGTACAGGTGTGCTATTATTGAACATTCCTTATTTAACGCTCTAATTTTTTAGATGATCTTTAGTCATGACTCTTTGTATGTATTTCAATATTTGTTAAACGTTTTTAATTTTCATAAATAACATTTCGTAATAAAAATGTAAATATTTGAAATGAAATTTCTGGGCTCTTTAATGTCGCAATTTATTTTGGGATTTACTCCTATATACACGTAATGAATAAGGAGAATGTATTATATAAATAGATTACTTTTATGGTATAACTGGTTATCAGAATTTCATCACATGTGTATGAACTTGAATTAATGGCTGAACGTATATACAATGGAGAGTTCTAGTATTGATCATAATTCATAAGAACTAAAGCGTTCAATTCCATTTGCAGATAACAGCAACTTATCATATGTCTGTGCTGTGTATTGTTCCTATGATTACATAACAATTCCTTCCCTTTTTTGGGTCCGTATCAGCATGTTTTGAGAACAATAATAATAGAATCAGTTCGTAATAAGCTGATGTAAGTGGTCTAATTTCTGTTATTCAGAATTTCCTGACCTAAACACATTTCCAGTGCTCAGCCACCCTTCACGAACTGTGATCTTCTTGGTTCTATACAATTACAAAACAGGCTTAGAAAAAGACAGAGAGATGCGTTTACATATATATCCGTCTTGGACTAGTATAATGCTTCGTGTTGAAGAACCAGTAACCCAAACAAAATCATGGATATTGATACCCTTAACAGAATTGAACTACTATGCTTCACAAATATAGTCATTCGGTTCTTTCATGACTAAATCTAGAATATTCAGAAATCAGGGAGAGAATAAAGAGGGGAGTTTTGGTAAAATCATTAACTAATTGCTTGTAAATTTGAAAAGTTATTCATCGTTGATTACGAAAGAAAAAGAAAAAGAAAAAAGATCGCGCAAACATTAAGATCCTAGTGATGAAATTATCAATTTTCTTTTTTTTTTCTTCTTTCTCAATTCGGGGTTATAATTATAAATAAACAAACAAACAAACCAACAAACGTATAAGCAAGAAAATGGATTAAAGTATGGGGGAAGAAAGCAACATATGATTTGCATAACGAGAGTCACCTATATTTAGCAACCATTTTGCAATAAAAAGAACCATGGATTCCAAAGTATTAAGTAAGCAATTCGGGCGGTACAGACACAGATACAAATACAGATACAGACGCAGACACAGATACAGACACGGGGTTAGGTAAGCATTATGAAGCGGAAATGAATGATGCTGGAATAGAGGAATGGAAGGAGTGCAGGGAATGGAGGAGTGCAAGGAATGGAGGAGTGCAAGGAATGGAGGAGTGCAAGGAATGGACAAGAATTTGAGTCAGGTATAAATACATCAGAGATGTCGGGGTCATTTGGAGTTCCACATATTCTAGAAAAAGGTTGATTATTCCAAAGCAAAAACAACAACACAACATGTTAAAGGTGAATATTTTACTTACTGTGTTAGCAGTTGTACAAGCCGCAACGATCTCATTCTCAGACGGAGATACTGAATTACCAGTTGAAACGCTGCCAAATGAAGGTGGTACTGAAACTCCGGATGTGACAGATGGAGGAGATGTTTCAGAATCTGTCACAATCACTGATGGGAAAGGTCCACCAAGCGAAACTGGTGAAAGTGGATCGGTATTCCCATGTGAGCTTACTTTTTCACAGGATGGGTTGATTACCATGATTCTGGTTTCTGAATGTCCTCCACTTGACCACTCCAGCAGCCCACCACCTGATTGGCCACCAAGGCCTTATGAAGCATGTACCATTTACAATGGACAACAATACTGTGCTGATGGTAATTGTGATTTCAACAGCACCGACTACTACGGTCTTGATTATTGGTTTACTACTTGTTCTACTGATGGATGTACATTCAGAACCGAGCCTGGATCAATTGGGTTTGACTGTGCTACTACCAAAAATCTTAGCAATGGTTGTATGGAGATCACAAGCAGAGATTTTGATGCACTTTTTGTCACTACTACTTGTCCCCCACCTAGTGAATGTGGCACTACTATCTATAATTTTGAGGATACGGTTTATACCTTGACTACGTGTCCACCAGATATTTCAATCCCAGACAATTGTACATTGGATGAAGCACAATTTGGTACTGCGACGTTTACAACACTTGACTGTCCAATTATCACTGAGCCTATAATCCCTTTGAATCCTGTTGTTTGTGAATTGGTGACCTCAGTATCAAGGACTGTTACGTATACATATGTTACTTGTCATGATCTTCCAGAGAATTGTTCTACGACTTACTCCACGAATACACATAATGGTACGATTACAATGTTAGTATGCCCAACGACATCGGTAGAACTTTTCCCACCTGGAGTGAGTACCACGACTATTTGTCCTTATGAATCGTGTCGTAAAGGACCAGCTGGTGGTACTGGTACTGGTGGTGGTACTGGTACTGGTGGTGGAGGAGGTTCTGGAGGAGGCTACGGTGGCGGTTACGGTGGCGGATACGGAGGTGGTTACGGAGGTGGTTACGGTGGCGGATACGGAGGTGGTTACGGTGGCGGATACGGAGGTGGATCTGGTGGTGGATCTGGTGGTGGATCTGGTGGTGGATCTGGTGGTGCCTATTGTGAAGGCTACGGTGGCGGTTATGGTAGTGGATCTGGTGGTGGATATGGAGGAGGCTCTGGTGGCGGTTATGGAGGAGGCTATGGTGGCGGTTACGGTGGTGGTTATGGTGGTGGTTATGGTGGTGGTTATGGTGGTGGTAACCAAGTTACAGTTTATGTAACTAGGAAAGAATTTGTCACTGAAAGAGACACAGTTACTGAAACTTGCTTTGTCCGTGAATCTCTTATCACGTTCCCAGATTCAACAATAACAACCCAATATACCATTACTATTGGACCAAGCGATCATGGCGACCATTCCACTGATCACGGTGATGAATCTATCAGTGAATCAGAATCTGAAGGATTGTCTACCGCTGTTTCTGAATCGGATGAATCATCTGCTTCTGTTGCAGATTCCGATAAATCTTCTGCCACTGATACTAGTGAGCTGTCTGTTTCGGAAACTGATACTAATGAATCAACTGCAAGTGAAACTGATACAGATACGGCAAGCGAAACAGATACAGATACGGCAAGTGAAACTGATACAGATACGGCAAGCGAAACAGATACAGATACGGCAAGTGAAACTGATACAGATACGGCAAGCGAAACTGATACAGGTACGGCAAGTGAAACAGATACAGATACGGCTAGTGAAACAGATACAGATACGGCTAGTGAAACTGATACAGATACGGCTAGTGAAACTGATACAGATACGGCAAGTGAAACAGATACAGGTACGGCAAGTGAAGCTGATACAGATACAGCAAGTGAAACTAGTACTGATGCTGTTGGTGGTGAAACTCCTACTGACACTGGTGGTGGTGAAATTCCTACTGACACTGGTGGTGGTGAAATTCCTACTGACACTGATGGAGGTCAACAGCCAACCGATGGAGGTCAACAGCCAACCGATGGAGGTCAACAGCCAACAGATGGTGGTCAACAACCGACAGATGGTGGTCAAGTACCTCCAACTCAAACTACTCCTACAGAACCTACTGAACCACAGCCAGCTACTACTGCAGCTGCACCTCAAGATCAAAACACCGAACAACCTGTTGATAACGGTCAAGGAGGTAATACTCAACCACAATAGTGATTCGAGTAAATTGTTGAGGCTGGTATTTTAATCCTTGTTAGCTCATCTAATTGCTTTTTAAATGCTTTTATTTTATTTCAAATTTTCGGTCTTCTATGATTTTTACTTTGAGTTTATTTTATCGTCGAGAGTTTTTTAGAAAAACACATAAATACTACTATATCTTTTGTTTTTGTTTAGGTGCAATATAAGAAATATTTTCTTAATAAATCCAGCTTTTTAACAAGCTCTTGAATAATACTGCTTGTTGTTTTTCAGAAAAATACATCCAAACACTTGTTTTCAAATATCTCAATATTAAGTGATACTATTTAGAATTCTCTAGGGAATTTCAAGAAAGAAATTGTCCAACTAACATCTAGGCTATTGAGGGGATTATGAAAAATGAAGAGTAATTGATGATTTTTAGTTTGTTTCCTTGTTTGTCTTTCGTTCTGAGCTTTTCAATAAAGTGTGACTATCTGATTTTATAGAGTATATGAGCCTTCCAATTAACATGATTAAATATCAGAGTTTGAGCATGCTATTTTTTTAAATTACAACACCAATCAATCTGTATAAAGTGCTTGACTTCTTTGCTTACATGTTGATAAGACCGTGGACTAGTATAGTAAGTACAGGTGTGCTATTATTGAACATTCCTTATTTAACGCTCTAATTTTTAGATGATCTTTAGTCATGACTCTTTGTATGTATTTCAATATTTGTTAAACGTTTTTAATTTTCATAAATAACATTTCGTAATAAAAATGTAAATATTTGAAATGAAATTTCTGGGCTCTTTAATGTCGCAATTTATTTTGGGATTTACTCCTATATACACGTAATGAATAAGGAGAATGTATTATATAAATAGATTACTTTTATGGTATAACTGGTTATCAGAATTTCATCACATGTGTATGAACTTGAATTAATGGCTGAACGTATATACAATGGAGAGTTCTAGTATTGATCATAATTCATAAGAACTAAAGCGTTCAATTCCATTTGCAGATAACAGCAACTTATCATATGTCTGTGCTGTGTATTGTTCCTATGATTACATAACAATTCCTTCCCTTTTTTGGGTCCGTATCAGCATGTTTTGAGAACAATAATAATAGAATCAGTTCGTAATAAGCTGATGTAAGTGGTCTAATTTCTGTTATTCAGAATTTCCTGACCTAAACACATTTCCAGTGCTCAGCCACCCCTTCACGAACTGTGATCTTCTTGGTTCTATACAATTACAAAACAGGCTTAGAAAAAGACAGAGAGATGCGTTTACATATATATCCGTCTTGGACTAGTATAATGCTTCGTGTTGAAGAACCAGTAACCCAAACAAAATCATGGATATTGATACCCTTAACAGAATTGAACTACTATGCTTCACAAATATAGTCATTCGGTTCTTTCATGACTAAATCTAGAATATTCAGAAATCAGGAGAGAATAAAGAGGGAGTTTTGGTAAAATCATTAACTAATTGCTTGTAAATTTGAAAAGTTATTCATCGTTGATTACGAAAGAAAAGAAAAAGAAAAAGATCGCGCAAACATTAAGATCCTAGTGATGAAATTATCAATTTTCTTTTTTTTCTTCTTTCTCAATTCGGGGTTATAATTATAAATAAACAAACAAACAAACCAACAAACGTATAAGCAAGAAAATGGATTAAAGTATGGGGAAGAAAGCAACATATGATTTGCATAACGAGAGTCACCTATATTTAGCAACCATTTTGCAATAAAAGAACCATGGATTCCAAAGTATTAAGTAAGCAATTCGGGCGGTACAGACACAGATACAAATACAGATACAGACGCAGACACAGATACAGACACGGGGTTAGGTAAGCATTATGAAGCGGAAATGAATGATGCTGGAATAGAGGAATGGAAGGAGTGCAGGGAATGGAGGAGTGCAAGGAATGGAGGAGTGCAAGGAATGGAGGAGTGCAAGGAATGGACAAGAATTTGAGTCAGGTATAAATACATCAGAGATGTCGGGGTCATTTGGAGTTCCACATATTCTAGAAAAAGGTTGATTATTCCAAAGCAAAAACAACAACACAACATGTTAAAGGTGAATATTTTACTTACTGTGTTAGCAGTTGTACAAGCCGCAACGATCTCATTCTCAGACGGAGATACTGAATTACCAGTTGAAACGCTGCCAAATGAAGGTGGTACTGAAACTCCGGATGTGACAGATGGAGGAGATGTTTCAGAATCTGTCACAATCACTGATGGGAAAGGTCCACCAAGCGAAACTGGTGAAAGTGGATCGGTATTCCCATGTGAGCTTACTTTTTCACAGGATGGGTTGATTACCATGATTCTGGTTTCTGAATGTCCTCCACTTGACCACTCCAGCAGCCCACCACCTGATTGGCCACCAAGGCCTTATGAAGCATGTACCATTTACAATGGACAACAATACTGTGCTGATGGTAATTGTGATTTCAACAGCACCGACTACTACGGTCTTGATTATTGGTTTACTACTTGTTCTACTGATGGATGTACATTCAGAACCGAGCCTGGATCAATTGGGTTTGACTGTGCTACTACCAAAAATCTTAGCAATGGTTGTATGGAGATCACAAGCAGAGATTTTGATGCACTTTTTGTCACTACTACTTGTCCCCCACCTAGTGAATGTGGCACTACTATCTATAATTTTGAGGATACGGTTTATACCTTGACTACGTGTCCACCAGATATTTCAATCCCAGACAATTGTACATTGGATGAAGCACAATTTGGTACTGCGACGTTTACAACACTTGACTGTCCAATTATCACTGAGCCTATAATCCCTTTGAATCCTGTTGTTTGTGAATTGGTGACCTCAGTATCAAGGACTGTTACGTATACATATGTTACTTGTCATGATCTTCCAGAGAATTGTTCTACGACTTACTCCACGAATACACATAATGGTACGATTACAATGTTAGTATGCCCAACGACATCGGTAGAACTTTTCCCACCTGGAGTGAGTACCACGACTATTTGTCCTTATGAATCGTGTCGTAAAGGACCAGCTGGTGGTACTGGTACTGGTGGTGGTACTGGTACTGGTGGTGGAGGAGGTTCTGGAGGAGGCTACGGTGGCGGTTACGGTGGCGGATACGGAGGTGGTTACGGAGGTGGTTACGGTGGCGGATACGGAGGTGGTTACGGTGGCGGATACGGAGGTGGATCTGGTGGTGGATCTGGTGGTGGATCTGGTGGTGGATCTGGTGGTGCCTATTGTGAAGGCTCTGGTGGCGGTTATGGAGGAGGCTATGGAGGAGGCTCTGGTGGCGGTTACGGTGGTGGTTATGGTGGCGGTTATGGTGGTGGTTACGGAGGTGGTTACGGTGGCGGATACGGAGGTGGTTACGGTGGCGGATACGGAGGTGGATCTGGTGGTGGATCTGGTGGTGCCTATTGTGAAGGCTACGGTGGCGGTTATGGTAGTGGTTATGGTGGTGGTTATGGTGGTGGTTATGGTGGTGGTAACCAAGTTACCGTTTATAAAACAAAAACTTCTACTTTCACTGAGTTTGATACTGCAACTTGCTATGTCTATGAGTCGGTAATAACTTTCCCAGATTCAACTATAGTAACTAACTATACCATTACCATTGGAGCAAGCGATAGTGCAGATCTTTCTGACTTGCTCAATAGATCTACTACTCACGATAAGAGTTCTACTATTAGTGAGGATGAGAGTTCTAGTATTAGTGAGGATGAGAGTTCTACTATTAGCGAGGATGAGAGTTCTACTATTAGCGAGGATGAGAGTTCTACTATTAGCGAGGATGAGAGTTCTACTATTAGCGAGGATGAGAGTTCTACTATTAGCGAGGATGAGAGTTCTACTATTAGCCACGATGATAGCTCTACTATTAGCCAAGATGGTGGTGAAGTTTCTACTGATACTGATGGGGGTGAAGTTCATACTGACACTGATGGGGGTGAAGTTCATACTGACACTGATGGGGGTGACGTTCCTACTGATACAGGTGGTGGTCAACAGCCAACCGATGGAGGTCAACAGGCAACTGATGGTGGTGATGGTGTTCAAGAACCAGCTGCTACGGACGTTGCACCTCTGGATGGAAATAGCCAACCAGAATCTGATGAAGGAGGTGATACTCAACCACAATAGTGATCCAACTCTATTTATGAGACTGCTACTTTAGTCATTATCTGCTGTTTTAATTACTATGGATATGTTTTTTTTTATTTCTACATTTTATTTTTTTATGATTTTACTTCGAGTTTATTTTAGCGTTGAGAGCTTCTTTAGAAAAAAAATAAAAGACCAACAAATATAATTATTTTGTTTAGTTTTGTTTATATTCAATATATGAAACGTTTTTTCAGCAAGTATCGATTCTTCATGAAGCTTTGTTATTAAAAGTAATGTGAATAGATTACGTCATGCATAAACATCTTGAAAACATTTCATTGAAATATTACCACATAGTTTGCTGATTAGTAAGAGAAATCGAAAAATCATGAGATTTTGAATACTTTAGATTTATTTGTTGTTTACTATTTTGAGCTACCTTGTGGAGCTCGTAAATTGAATGCCTGCTGTAGTACGAATTCAAAGCCTCCCCCGCACACAGAGACCCATCATCTTCTATATATTTTTTATGGAAGTCTGGAACATTCCCACGCCAAGGGTACATATGCAAAATTTAGAAACAACAATATGTTTATATTGATGTTACAACAATGTTGATAAAAATAAACCAACAAAAAAACCAAAAAGTTGGGGATTTAAAGACGTTGGAGAAGTTTTCAAAATTAAGGATGTCAATAATTGAAGTAGTGTAATTCAATTTTATTGTTTCATCGTTGTTCACGGAAATTTACAAACAGAATATAATAATACTAATTTTTTTGTTTAAAAAAAGTAAAGTGAAGTAAAGTTATTGTTATTTTTTATTTTTGTAAATATAGAAGGTGCTTTTGTTAATTGCTCTCAAATAGCGGAAACTCTTAAACTTAATGAGTATTATGGGTATATTCCAAACTCTGCATCATTTACTTACAGTTTCAATCAGTATCTACACTAAAGTTCCACATTAATGAATCAATGAGTAGATTAGGTTTTCACCAGTCTCTCATTCAAAATAATTAAAAGGGTATTGCTCTAACTACCGTTCCTTTTCAATTGACAACTTATCAATGGTAAACAGGTAAGCTAAAACAAAAGCTAGAACTACAATGACTACTCGAGGATACAATGAATAAGTCTTCAATCTTTTCTTCCTTTTCTTTTTCAGTATCAGTCAAGAAAATTTTTCTAAGGAAATTGACTAAAGACCATTTTAAGTGAATCTAGACTTCCGGTAAAGGGGAAAATCTTCGTTGATATTTCTAAATTTAAACAAGTTCGTGCATTTTAGTAGACAAGAATATGTGCATTCACGTGACTAAAATTCAAATGTAAACTGATCCAAATATTGTATTGACTTATTATTTTTATTTTTATCTGGGGTAAAGAAAATAAATACATCTTATAATCGATGCAAATTCATATGCAAAAGCTCTTAAATATGTCTTGGCAAAGCCACTAATTTTAGCAACCACAACAAACCGAATTTAGTTATAGTTGGTATCCAAGGTAGAATAACCACTTACCAACATAAGTACCTGGTGTAGACTGGATATATCATTTTATAACATGGTGATTTATAAATACACCTATATATCAAAAACTATAAATACATCTATAAAATTTACCATTTAAAGATTAACTCCACTGAAAGTTTTTTTATTTTAATTTTTGTTTAACTATTATATCAATACAATAAAATGTTAAGTATTCATATTTTACTTGCTGTATTGAGTGTGACTCAAGCAGTGACAATTTCATATGCTGAAGGTGCTGCTTTTACACCAGATGATACTGGCTTGGTTATTCTCGCTCAAACAGCCGCTCCAGATGAAGACACTCCTCCAGGTGATAATGCTCCTCCAGGTGAAGACACTCCTCCAGGTGATGATACCCTCCAGGTGAAGACACTCCTCCAGGTGAAGACACTCCTCCAGGTGATGATACCCCTCCAGGTGATGATACCCTCCAGGTGAAGACACTCCTCCAGGTGAAGACACTCCTCCAGGTGAAGACACTTCTCCAGGTGAAGACACTCCTCCAGGTGAAGACACTTCTCCAGGTGAAGACACTCCTCCAGGTGAAGACACTCCTCCAGGTGAAGAAACTCCTCCAGGTGAAGAAACTCCTCCAGGTGAAGACACTCCTCCTGACGATGGTACTCCACCTGACTATGGTACTCCACCTGACGATGGTACTCCAACCCCAGGCAATCCACCTGATGATGGTACTCCAACACCTAACCCAAGTGATGACGATGGTACAACCGTCAGTGCACATGCTGGTTGCGATGTTGGGTTTGAATCTGATGGTTACACTACATATGTACCATTTGATGATTGCCCTCAATCAACGGTAACCCCTCCTCCAGGTTGGCCACCAAAACCAGACGAAGGGTGCACTACTTATGAAGGATCTAGATATTGTGCCGAGGGTAACTGTGATTACAAATTTACTGACTATTATGGAATGGATTGGTGGTACACCACTTGTTCTACTGATGGTTGTAAATTTATTACTGAAGGTGACTCCATTGGTTTTGATTGTGCAACAACAAAGACACTTGACAACGGCTGTTTGGAAATTCAAAGTAGACAATGGGACGCTATTTTCGTTACTACCACTTGTCCACCTCCAACTGAATGTGCAACTACAGTTTATGATTACAATGATACCCCTTATACTTTAACTACTTGTTCACCAAATATCACCCCACCTGATGAATGTTCATTGGAAACGACAAGTTTTGGAGAAGCTACATTTACTGTACTTGATTGTCCAGATATCACACCTCCTCCAATCACTCCTGGATCACCAGTTTATTGTGAATTGACATCTTCTGTTTCGAATGATATCACCTTTACTTATGTTTCATGTGAATATAATCCATCAGATTGTTCTACAAGCACCGAGATCCGTAGTGATAATCACACCATAAGTTATTTGATTTGTGAAACTACAACTGTTGAACTTTTGCCAGCTGGTGTTACTACAACGACATTTTGTCCTCATTCTTACTGTTATGGTGATGGAAACGGTTACGGTCACGGCCATGGTAACGGCGGTGGCAGTGGTTCTGGAAGTGGTTCTGGAAGTGGATCAGGATCAGGATCTGACTCTGGCTCTGGAAGTGGAAGTGGATCTGAACCTGGATCTGGTTCGGGTAGTGGCCCTGGAGATGGTTACTGCTATTGTCCATGTGATGGTTCAGGATCCGGAAGTGGCTCCGGTAGTGGTTCCGGAAGTGGTAGTGGAAGTGGTTCTGGAAGTGGAAGTGGACAGGGTGGAGGTTACCCAGAACAGAAAACTGTTACGAAAACTGAAACCAAGAAAGAAACTGTAACTATAAATGAAAACGAAGACAGTGACGGTAACGGTAACGGACAAGGATACGGTAGAAATACAGTTACTGAAACTTGTTTCGTATATGAATCCATCATCACATATCCTGATAGAACTTTGAAAACCCAGTATACCATAACTATCTCACCAACTGAGGAATCAATGGAGCCTGGAACTGATGAACCTGGTACCGATGAACCTGGTACCGATGAACCTGGAACTGATGAACCAGGAACTGATGAACCTGGTACCGATGAACCAGGAACTGATGAACCTGGTACCGATGAACCAGGAACTGATGAACCTGGTACCGATGAACCTGGTACCGATGAACCAGGAACTGATGAACCAGGAACTGATGAACCAGGAGCTGATGAACCTGGTACTGATGAACCTGATACTGATGAACCTGGTACTGATGAACCTGGTACCGATGAACCAGGTACCGATGAACCTGGTACCGATGAACCTGGAACTGATGAACCTGGTACTGATGAACCTGGTACTGATGAACCTGGAACTGATGAACCTGGTACCGATGAACCAGGAACTGATGAACCTGGTACCGATGAACCTGGAACTGATGAACCTGGTACCGATGAACCAGGAACTGATGAACCTGGTACCGATGAACCTGGAACTGATGAACCTGGTACCGATGAACCAGGAACTGATGAACCTGGTACCGATGAACCATGATTGGTTTATTAATTAATAGCTAATTCAAAAGCTATTACTACGATGATTCAATTCTTTATGAATACTTTCATTCCTTAGTCTGTTTTTATTTTTGGTTGATCCAATTTTCGATGTTTATTCTATAAAATTTCTTTAAAAATCATACAAAAAAGAGAGTATATTTCATAGTGAATATATGTGATATTATTTGAATGTTCAATATTTTATGTAATTAATTGTACTGTAACGATTGAAATCCAGGTTAATCACCAAACTTGTGATGCCATGAAATCTAATGAAATTGAAGATTAGTTTAATAAAAAAAAACTTTGTATATATTAGAAATAAGGGGTAACGAAGAAAGTCAAAATAAAAAAAAAATTAAACTATTTGAAAAAATAAGGAAAAAACATAAATAGATGGATATTCTAAAACTTTTTGAAAGTTTTTTTTTTTGTCTTTCACTATACTATCTTTAAAGCATAAACAAAGCACCACCAACTAAGGCAACTAATGCTTTAAATACTGAATCATTTGAATCTGATCCCATAAACAAATTTGAAACAGCAACACCAGCGGCGACCGCAGCAGCTCCGTTAGTTGAACTACTTGATTCACTTGAAGTTTTAGATGAAATTGTTGAATTATTGGAAGTAAGAACATCTTTTCTATCATTATTAGATCCAGAATTTGATGATGATGATGAAACAGCAGTGCTTGTGGTTTGAGTACGACCAAAAAGATAAGTATTTAATTGAGCAAAAAGCCCAGTTTTTTCTAAATCTTCAATAATTGACCCAACTGCATTGGCATATTTACCAAGATATCCTGAAAATTGTGAACTATCACCATCTAATAATGATCCAACCATTGATGCAACCTTTTTTGGATTACTTAATACAACACCAACTAAATTTGTGAGATTCAATCCACTAGTATTAATAGAAACACTAGATGAGGATAATATATCATTAATTAAATATCCAGTCATATTAAGGTATGATTCAGTTGAAAGAAATCTTTGAATGGTATAAACAGCAACACCGGAATCATTTAATGCATTCAAGAAATCACTAGTGGTACTAGCCACCAATGGTGAGGAAAGTACGGTTCCAAGGGCATTATTAATAAAAGTGAGTAATGAACCAGAATCATCATCAGCACGTTTTTGAAGTAATTCATATAAATCATCTTCAACGAGCATACCATCTCTTTTAGAAAGCATGGCAAATACATACAACAAGACATTTCTTTGAGACCAAACAACATTATGAATCAAATCAACCAAATGTGGTCTAAAACTTGTATCAAGTAAAATACCATCCAAAATAGAAGTTATTAAACCTGATTGTTCAACAGCAGTAACAAGACCAGTAAGGTTAACACTAGTAGCTAAAGAACTTGTGGATTGGAGTAAACTTGCGACATTAAGGGAAATATTTTGATTTGACAAGAAAGAACTTGTTAAATTACCCAAATATTGAATTCTTGTTGGATTATCAGCAACTGAATCCAATACATCCCAAATTATACCCGAACTATTAACCATTAAAATAATAGCTTCAAGTTGAGCTTCAAGTGCTGAATCACGTTTAATCAACTGTCTCTTTTCTTGTAAATTTGAATGAGATTTATAAGCTTTAATAACTTCATGATATAAATCCAATACTTTTCCATCAAAATTATTTTCCACAAATGTATTAATTTCAGATCCTAAATCAACTTCAAATTCAGTTCCTTCAACTGGTGAAGTAGTTGGAATACAATTAACTAATGTTATGAATAAACATAGAAATACTGCAATAAAATTCATTCTTTTTGTAAATATCTATTAGGTATGGTAGTATGATAGATGTTAATAAAAAAATGAAAATAAAGAAAGTGAAAAAAAAAATGAAAAAAAAAGTGTAACAATTAATGATAAATTATGATGATGGGTATGGTTATGATGATGACGATGATAAATAAAATCCCAAAGAAACTATAAGAAATAAGTGTAGAACAAAAAAGAACTTTTCTTGTATTTATGAGTAATTTTGGCAGATATATATTGAACACTAAATCTAATTGAATGGATTTTTTTTTTTAATCATGCATCAGTTGTTTTTGTATTTGTTCCTTTCAAGGAGTGAATATGTATCCTTATCTAGTAATTATCCTTTATTCAATATAAGGGGAGGAGAAGAATACAACTTTATATATTTGTATCAATGAGGTATTCATCTCATTAGCAAAATAAATGTTTGATTGTTTCAGTTGGCAGTGCTGAGATTGATCTCTACTAAAAATTTGGTTTCCTAATTTGGTGATTTTTTTTTCTTTTGTGAGTGTGTGCATTGTATGATGATTTGCGTTTTCTTTTTTTTTTTTTGCAATTCTTTTTCCGTCAATTATATGCAGTACTTAAACAAAAAACGACATTTTAGTGGCGACACAGAAATAGTGGTGCTCTTTTTTTCTTTATTTTATACATGTATAATAAAATGTTGTGCCATACGAAAAGGAAATACACGAAGAAATTGTTGGGTTCAAAAAATAAAAGTAAACGACTGTCAAATCTTGGCAGTTAAGTAGATAAAAAATGAAAGAGTTTTGTATTTATGGTCTTATTGAAGATATTTATAATCAATCAACAACTTCAGTCGAAGAAACCTGGTATTATTGATGGGGGCCGAAAGTGGCGGTGGTGGGGCATCGAGGGGAAAAACAAAGTAGCGACATTTTTGTTTGATTATAGAATTTATGGAACAAAGTTTCCTAATTGGGTAAATGAGTCCTTTTTTTTTTTACAACTGACGTAAATTATGTCGTATATCGTCTTTTACAGTATACATCTCATGTATAAACCACATAAGGAAATTTTAATTTAAAAAAAAAAAAAATAAGAATAATTCTTGTAAACCTTTTGACGAATTTGGTTATTGTTGGGCTAATGCAATATACTGTACAATATGCTAGCCCTTTCCCTAAATTTGACATATAATACTTTGTGGTATTTATATAAAACTTGAAGAAATTAACCCACAAAAAAAATTTTTTTTTATTCTTTTTCACTCTTGTTCTTCTTCTTCTTTCATCATTACAAGGTTTTGTTTTGTTTTCATTCTTTTCTTTTTTTTTATTTTTAAGGACCCATCGTTTAAATTTTCATTTCATCATTACCCTTTTTTTTATATATATTTATTCATTCATATATAAATTCTTTAGATAATCAATAATTTGTAACGTTACAAGACAACAACAACAACAACAACAACAACAACAAACAGTATACATACTAAAATGAAGTTCTTTGCCTTATCAAATATTCTACCAGCATTATCATTGTGTTTACTTGCAATTGTTTCAGCCTCACCATCATCATCAGGTACTGATTATACTAAATATAATTATTTATTGGAAAGTATCAGAGGATTATCATCAGATTTTGATAAAAGAGATGATTCACAAATTGCACAATTTACTGCACTTTTTAAAGCTTTTGGATCATCAAGTCTTATACCTGATATAATTGAAGATATAACATCATCAGAAACTAAAATGCAAAATTTAGCAAATATTACCACGGGATTAGTTGGCGCAATTGAAGGTGGAAATGCAACATTTGAAGGAATTAACATTAAACTTAATTTTACTGAAATATTAAATAGTGTATTATCATCAGGGTTAATTCAATCAACTGCAACTGGATTATTATTAAATAATACAAATAATGCAATTTTAGCAGATTATGTTGGTGGTATATTGGGAAATCCTGATAATGTGTGGATTGGTTGGTTATTGATGGGTTTGGGTGAAGGTCATGCTTTAACTGTTCCGTATTTGGCTGATTTAATTGTTAATTCTACAAGTAAAGCAAATACCAATACTACTGAACAAAGTCAAATTAAAGGTGTTAATTTTAAACAAGAAGATAATGTTGTTTTTGATAAGAAGGAAGTTGAAAATGGTGATAAAATTTTTGATTCTTTAGATGATTATCTTTCTAATGTTCTTAATGCTAGAGATGATAATAGCAATAATGATGATAATCAATATGCTGGATCATTTAATACATTTTTGGGAAATATTATTAATACAGTGGCATCATCATCATTAGTTGGTGGATCGGTTGATGATATTATTATTGCATTGAACAATTCAGGAATTGTTGTTCCATTAGTTATGGAAATTATTGAAAATGCAAATTTAGGAAGTTTAACTAAAATTGTTGTTGGAACATTATATAAATCAGGATTACTTGATAATATTTCAATTAATCCTTATTATCAATATGCTAAAAAACAAGGTATTTTAAGTGATTCATTACAATATATTTTAACTGATCCTACTTATTCTCCTGGTTTAGCTACTTTATTTAAAAGAATGGATGATTCTGGTGCTTATCAAAGATTACAAGATAATATGTATGGTGTCAAAAAATAAACAAATGTGATTTGTTTAGAAAAAAAAATATGTACATGTACTATAGATTATATTAATTTAATACCACGTCAATTTCTAAAAACCGCAATCTATAATATCGAGTATAATCTTTTTTCATTAATATCAAGAACTTTTGTTTTGTTAAAATCTAATATACAAAATAAAAATTTAAAAAAATAACTAATATACATAATAATAATCCAACCTGTATAATAGGGAGGTTAGAATTTCAATGAAGACATAATACCATAACCAAGGGTTATAACACAAAGGTAAACAATTAAACTTGCAGGAACTCCTCTTGTAATAAATGAATTAACAGTAACATAAGATTTCCCAACTTCATCTCGCATACCAATAGCAGTAACATTAGGGAAACCTGAAGTTGGTAAACCCATAGCACCAGATGCAATTAAAGCAACACCCATAATGAGCATACGTGGATGAGGAGTTGGTAAAGCATCACCAACTTCTTTAACCAATGGAATAATAATAAGGGCAGAAACAGTATGAGAAACAAATGTAGCCACAACTAAAACCAAAGCACCAAAAATAAGTAAAACAACAAATGCATCATAATGCATAATTCTCTTTTGTAATGCTAATGCAATTGTTTTTAATAAACCAGATGATGTAATTGCTTTACCTAATGCAATACCACCCATTGCTAAAAGAACAATTGACCATGGATAATTATTTAAATCATCAACTTTAAGTAATCCGGTACCATAAAATAAAACAATTGGAATAATTGTAATAACACCAGCTTCACCAAAAGTTCCATCAATTTTAGTCATAACACACCATAAAAGAATTGTAACTAAAGTAACAAGAAATACAAAAATTTGTTTAGTTGTCCATTTATCTTTAATTGGTTTAAATTGTTGTAATTTAACATCTCTATTTTTATAAGTAAGAATTAATTCAAGCCAAACTAAAACAAGTGAAAGAATAGAAACTGGTAATGCAACAGCAAACCAATTACCCCAACCTGGATTAGGACTCATTGATTCAATGGCAATAACATTTTGTGGAGAAGAAATTGGTGAAGCCATACCAGCAACATCTGAAGCTAAAGCAATACCTAAAACTAACATTTGTGCAACAGGAGATTCAGTTGGAATACCTCTTAAAACTGGTTGAATTAATGAATAACATAAAACTGGAGCAGCAACATTTGAAATCCACATTGATAAAAATAATGAAACACACATAATTGCCAATAACACATTACGTGGTTTAGTACCTGCCCAAGCTAAAATAAATGATGAAATAATTTTGGCAATATTATATTTTGATAATGCAGCAGCTAAAGTAAAACCACCAATTAAAATCATAATTGTTGAATTCCACATAGTACTGAAGATATACAGGGAAGCATCAGCAGCAGCCATTGGTTCATCTGTACCATCAATTTTACAAATTTTACAAGTAACAACTAAAAGTGGAACCAATAAACCAGTTGCATATAATGGTAAAGCTTCAGAAGCCCAAAGCATGGCACAAGCAACAAGAACAGCTAAAGCACGACCTTGAACTGGATCATTAAAAGTTTTAACTGCAAGTAATATAATAAATACAATAACAGTAATGAAAATTTTTAACATTTGAGTAGTAAAGAAAAATTCTGGAAGATTGAAATAATTATAACCAAAAATTGAAATATTTGATGGGAAATTAATACGTCTCATTTCAATATACATCATTGAATTTTTAATATGAGCTTCATCGCCCATTTTATTATGTTGAACAGCAGAATTATCTAAATCAATATTATAAGATCTCTTTTCCATTGATAACATATCCTTCCAAACAGTATTTCTTTCAAATACAATATGATCTCTTAAATGAGATTTTAAATCAGTTTTAACATTTTCTAAATCTTCAACAGTTGTATTTGAGGTTAATCTATTTGTTAAAAATGCATAAATTTTAACAATTTCATTTAATTTAAAATCCAATGATTCAGTTGTTTTGGTTTGGAAAACTCTTGAATAATTAGGTAAAAAATTATTAATAAAATCATCCTTCATTGAATAACCACAAGTTTTATCAAATTTTTTACAAATTTTTGTAAAACCAATTCTATTCAATTCAATAAATGATTTTAATTCAGAAAGATTAATAAATAAACTAATTGCTCTTCTTTTTAAAGTAACTTTTAATTGTTGTTTAACATTAAAATCACTATGGTGTAATAATACTGAATCATGTTGAGTACCAATTTCTTCTTCATCTTCATCATCTTCAGAATAGTCATCTTCTTGAACATAAACTTGAGTACCATCAGCTTGTTTTTCTAAATCATGATTACGATTGTAATGATGACTTGATTGAGAACCAGAGCGACTTCTTTGTTTTTGTAATTGTTGATCATAATCATTATCAATATGATTAATGGTATCAAAAACACTACCATTGGTGACAGTTCTTGTTAAAGTTGAAGTAATATGATATTGATGATGAGAATCAGTATAAATTGCTTCTGGATCAGAATAATAAGCTTGAGTAAAACGGAAAACATCATCAATATCAATATTTTTATTTTGTAAATCTTTAATTAAATTATCATAATTTTTAAAAATTTCAACTTCTTTAACATCATAAAATTTATTAATTTTTTCCAATTCTGTTAATAATTGTTTTCCAAAAACTCTTAAAGGATCAAAAGTTAAAGATTCAGGATCATTAAATTCATTATCATTTTCTTTTTCTAATATTTTATTAATAACTTTATTAGGATTATTGGATGTAGAAGCTCTAGCTGAAGTAGAATCATTATCACCGGTAAATGATTTAATATCATCATCAACACTTGAAACAGTAACATGTTTTTTTTCATCATTATCTTCTTCATGATGGTATTGTTGAATTTCAATATCACTATCACTGGAATTTGATTTTTTAAATTTATTAAATAAATTTTTGGTTAAACGATGCTTAAGGGCATTATTGCCTTGTTGAATTGATTCAAAAGCATCTTTAGAAGAACCTTCTTCAGGATTATTAGTAGTAACAGTACTATTAATCGGATTAAGTGATTTAAAATTATCAACTAAATCAGTAACTGTGGTTTGATTGGTATTAACAATATAACCTTGTTCTTTAGTACCATTATTAACAAGTTGATCTTGTTGTAATTTATAAACTGATTTCTTTAAAGTAGGATAATTTAAATAATTATCTTGCCATTCAGGAACAGCATTAAACTTTAATGAATGAGAAAACTTCATTTATAAAAAGGTAACTGGTTATAGAAATTGAGGTTTGATGATAATTGCAAAAGAAAATAAAAATATTAAAAAATGTTCAATTATCCCAAGATGGTTATATATCGTGTGACTGAAATTAACAGAAGGTTAGAAAAAAAGAAATGTACAAGAAATTTTTTTTGCTTATAATGACACAAAATTGACATCAACAACTAACTACGAATATGATTAAAATGAAAGATGAAAGTTGAAAAGATAAAGAATGAAATTTAAAATCAAGTTAATTAAAAAAATGGACCCACGTGGGGTCATCTCTTAGTATTTATATATTATAACCAGACATACAATTAACATAATAATATTGTACACAAAAAAGTTTCTCCAACTATTAAAAGGGGAAGGAGAAGATTTTTTTTCATCATTTCATTTGCAATTTTTTTGTACGGCAATTGTAATGTTCTCACAAATTATTCATTAGGTATTAGGCAGATGTACCAAAAGAATTCAAATTACATACTAAACTTGTGTAACTTTCTTTTACAAACCACGGAAAACAATGCAGGAGGTACAATACTTGTAATGGGATGAAAAAGAAATTCCCAAAGAGATTTACATTTGTTTTATCATTGATGAGATAACTTTAGAGAATGGTGCTGGTCTTAATTGTAATAGACTTTAATATGTACAATACAACTTTATAACATCATGATAATGTTCGTTCATAATTGTATTGACTTCTAGTAAAAAAATAATCAAAACATTAAAATATTATGTTCTGTTGGTGAAGTTTCATTTCACAAAAATAAGCCACTGAAAGGAAAATCGAAGTCGGTGAATTTAGTTTTGTCGTTGAGTTGTTGTTGTTAATTGATTTGTGTAATTGGTCAACTTCTTTATTTCCGTTAAACCTTTTTCCTTTTTTAAGAAATACATCGTGTGACCTTTAACAAAATAATAATTAGAGAGTGGAAAAAGGAAGAAGAAAGTGGAAAAAATTTTTTCATGTATACACAAAATATTCTGTCTCTCTTCTTCTTCCGCCCCCTCCCCCTATCGCATCCGAATCCAATTCAATTTATTTCTAGTGCTTGCCCTTTATGACTTGCGCATTCACTTTCCTTATAAAGAGAGTTACCCGCCTTCATTAAAAGAAGCGCTTGCGATCTATGGTATCCTGAAATCACACATTTGTGTGTTTTCAAAATTAATCTCTTTCAACGTTTACAATTTTCGTAGGTTTTGAACAACTTGCAGTAATTTCACATTGTCTCTTCTCCACTGCTTCTCAATGTTTGTGAACTACCCTTTAATTTACATTTAAATACAAACCAATGATGATTATATTATAATGGTTGCGAAATCTCCCATTCTATATAAATACAACCTACCATTTACCCCCTAACTAATATATTTTTACTTCTTGGTTACAGGTAGATCTTCTTGGCGGTTGCAATTGAATTGTTAATAATATTTTTTTCTAGGCAATCTAATAAACGAACATTTCATCGCCCACCCCCTGAATTTATTGATGATGATGCTGGATAGACAGAAAGAGAGAGAAAGAGAGAGAAAAAAAAAATGAATACCACGTGTATATTTGCACATGTGTTATGTCACGTTTTACATGTATTTTATGCAGTACTGATTTTTTTGAAGCCATAACACGTGACCTAATGAAAAAATTCGTGATCTTTCGAGATAGTAAAATTTTTTTTAGTTTTTCAGTGTGTATAATCAGATAAAGAAAAATTGTCATTCTCCATATAAAAACATTGAATTTTAATTATTTTTTTAGTTGTTTCCTCCCCATCTTTTGTTACCAACAGTCTAATAATTCAATTGGTAATAGTACTTGCATTATTTATTTATTCACTGTATTAAGAAATGATTCCACAACATATTCATGAAAGTGAATATACCTCACATGATAGGAAACCATTGCCTATAAATAATGTTCCCGGAACTGAGAATCTTATATCAACTCCAAGAGGTCATACTCCAATTCGTCTAAATTCTCCTAGTTTAAGTCTAGCGGAATTATCGTTAAATAACAATCTGCATCATCACCACCAACACCAGCAACAACAGCATGATCATGATCATGATCATGGTCATTCTGGATTTCAACCAGATTATTTACAAAATCTAAAACAAACTTCATCGTCTCTGATGCCACCACATTTTTCACCGGAAATTCAACAAAATTCAATTTTCACACGTTCTTCAACTCCTTATTCTTTAGATATGTCATTAAATGATAATACCAATGGGCTTAAATCACCTAATGTTTTTGAAAATCATATGCCACAATTAATTCATAAATGGACTCATACTCATTCAATTTTATGCTGTGTTGCATCACCAAAGAATAAATTACTTTATTGTGGTACACAAGATGGTAAAATCTTAATTTATAATATGGATACTTATAGTTTATTTAAAATTATTCAATGTGGAAGTACTGAACAACCAATTTCAATATTGGCAATTGCATTAAATAAAGAAAATGATTTTTTATTTGTTGCTGGATCTGATTCATTGATTAAAATTTATGATTTAAGTAAAACTGATTACCAATGTACTCATGTTATTTATTCATTAATTGATATTGGTGATATTTTTTCAATTTATTGGTGTGAATCAACTTCAACTATTTATATTGGAGCTCAAAATGCATCAATTTTATGGTGTCATATATCTTTGAAACAAAAGCAACAACAACAGCAAGAACAAAAACAAGAACAAGAAGAAGAAGAACAAATTAATGATCATCATCATCATAATCTTGAAAAATTACCTCATTTTAGATATGATAAATTTTTTGATTCAAAAGGTCCTGGTGGTTCACAAAATTCTTTACAAACTCAACATGATTTATTAAAGAAAAATTCAACAAAGCAAACAAAAGTTAAATTATTTGAATGTAAAAATGAAGATATTGTTAGATTTGCTCATAATGGTTATGTTTATTGTTTGGATATTATTCAGAATATAAATATTGGTGATTCAAAAGAAAATTTTTTTTTATTATCTGGTGGTGGTGATGGATTAATTAATATTTGGACTTTTGGTAATAATACATTAAATAAACTTACAAGTTTACAAAATGATGAATCAGTATTATCAATGAAAATTCAAGGTTCATTACTTTATGTTGGATTAGGAGATTGTTCAATTAATGTTTGGGATTTAATGACTTTTCAAATGATTAGATCTTTTCAATTTGGTAGTAATTATGATGAAGTTTTAAGTTTGGATGTTTATAATAATAGTATATTTAAAGCTTGTTCATCATCAGGTTTAGTTAAATTATGTACTATGGGAAATTCAACAAATTCTTCAGATGGAGGAATTATTATGATTAATCCAATTCAAGATGGAATCATTAATGCAGTTAAAACATTTACCATTGATTCAAAAGTTTATTTATTAGCTGGTGGTACTAAATCATTATCACTTTGGGATATAACTGAACCAAATGAACAACAACAACAACAACAACAACAAGTGACTTCACCATCAACACAGGCAAATTCAATACCACAACAATTAACAAATGATGATTTATTATGTGTTTTAAAAAAATATGTTTCATTTAAAACTATTAGTAAAAATCCTCAATTATATTTAGAAGAAAGTCGACATTGTGCACAATTTTTATCTAAATTATTAAATAAATTTGGTGCTTATCAAACTAAATTATTGCCAGTTAAAAATGGAAATCCAATAGTTGTTAGTGAATTTAAATCAAATTGTAAAAAAACCGATGGGGGTGATAATAATACTAATAATAATAAATCAAGAATATTATGGTATGCACATTATGATGTGGTTGATGCTACCAAGAATGAAGCTATGGATTGGAGTACTGATCCGTTTATATTAACTCCTAAAGAAGGTAATTTATATGCAAGAGGAGTTTCTGATAATAAAGGTCCAACATTAGCAGCAATTTATTCTGTTGCTGAATTACATGAAAAACAAGAATTAACTTGTGATGTTGTATTTGTTATTGAAGGTGAAGAAGAATGTGGATCAGTTGGATTTCAACAAGTTATTAATGAAAATAAATCATTAATTGGAGAAATTGATTGGATAATGTTGAGTAATTCATATTGGTTAGATGATATTACCCCTTGTTTAAATTATGGATTAAGAGGAGTTATTAATGCATCAATTACAATTAAATCAGATAAACCTGATCGTCATTCAGGTGTTGATGGTGGAGTTTCTGGTGAGCCAACAATGGATATGATGCATATATTGAGTAAATTAATGGATCCTGTAAGTAAAAAAATTCAATTACCTGGATTTTATGATGATGTATTACCATTAGATAAAGATAGTGAAAAACTTTATGATAAAATTGCTGAATATTTAGGAGTTAAAGCAAAAATATTAATTGATAAATGGAAAGAACCATCATTAACAATTCATAAAATTCAAGTATCTGGTCCAAATAATAATACAGTTATTCCACAATTGGTAAATTCAACAATTTCAATGAGAATTGTACCAAATCAAAATTTAGAAATTATTAAAAATTTATTAATTGAAACAATAACTAAAAATTTTCAAGATTTAAAATCAGATAATCATTTACTGATTGAAATTTTTCATGAAGCTGAACCGTGGTTAGGTGATTATCAAAATAAAGTTTATTCAATATTATATAAAAATATTATTAAACATTGGAATCAAGAACCTTTATTTATTAGAGAAGGTGGTACAATTCCATCAATTCGTTTTTTAGAAAAATGTTTTAATGCTCAAGCTGCTCAAATTCCTTGTGGTCAATCAAGTGATAATGCTCATTTAAAGGATGAAAAATTAAGAATTATTAATTTATATAAATTAAGATCAATTTTAACTGATACTTTTAAAGAACTTGGAACAAACAATTAATAATAGAAGAATCAATCACATGTGACGGTAGTCACGTGCACTATTTATTCATATTTATATATATTTATTTATTTTATATAATACAAGCATTTAATAAATTTTGAGGATTTCTATTAAAATAACAAATTCTCTTTAATGATTTTTGATTTAAAAATTGATTCATTTGATTAATTATTTGATTTTGATAATCATCAATATCATTATGTGATTCAAATTCGTTAAAATTATAATAATTATTATATAAATTAATATCTTGATCATACCAAATCCAAGAATAATGTGATTGTGAATGTCGAAGGCTATTATTTGTGGTGGTGGTGGTTGTACTATTTGTTGAAAAGCTTCTTGAACTATTTGTTGATTTAATTAGGGAATCATTATCGAAATGTACTGGTCTTCGATGTTGTTGTTGTTGTAGTAGTTCAATATCATCTCTTTGTTTATTTAATTTTGATAAAATCAGTAAGATATCAATGGTTAATTGTTTATCATTAAATGATAATTTCATGATTTTTATATGTTTATCAGTTGAATTGGTTGGAAAATTTGTTAATATTATTGATGATGTTGATGATGAATTACAATATTGTATAGCATGATTAAATAACTGTTGGTTAAAACAATAAACAATATCAAATTTCTTGAAATATTTTGAATTTATCATTGATTTATCAATAATTATAACTTTATTAGAAGATATTTTAAAATGATTTAAAACAATTAAAATATCATTTAATTCTTTATTTAAATCATTTAATAAAATTATAGTTCTTTCAAATTTTAAATATTTAATATATTTAAAAAAATAAATTAATATATCAAATATAAAACAAACATCATGAAGACTTAAATTTAAAGGAATTGGAATTAATGAATTAATTGAAACATTTAAATTATCTTGTAATCCACCATCAATTGTTTCACCATAAATTAAATCACATTTACAATTAGATTTATTATGAAGTCCTTGATTTTTACAATTTGTATATGGAAATATTAAAAATTTTAAATTTGGAAAATCTGATATTTTACCAATTATTCTTTTACCAGGAATAACCTGATAATTCTTGTTATTATTATTGAAATCAGTAAGATAATTAATTCCACAAATTTTAATTTTAACATTAATCATATTATTTGAATTAATTTCAATTGAATCATTATTAATATTAGGTAGTTTTATTTTATGAATAAATTTATCAATTTTGGGATTATAAATTCTTTTAATTGGTAATTTATCGACAATTGAAGAATCATGAGTTAAATGAAAATGATTCACCATTGTGATATTACTTGCACCAGTAGAAGAAGTAGTTATGGTGCTCGACATGATTATCAAACATATATCTACAATATATATGTTATAGAAACAATTAAATTCTTGATTTCAATTAACTCAATTTTTATTTTTTTTAATCAAAAGATATATTCAACAATATTTATAATCCCTCTCCCCCTGATGGGCTTTAAATTATTCGCTAATAAAAAAAAAAATAGACTTTGCAGTTAAACACAAATAGGGGGCTCTTCTTTACTTTAAAATATGTTTAGTATAATACATTTTATATTTTATGTGTCGCATTCTAATATGAAGAAATGTCTAAACTTCCATCGTCAAGTAATGAACAAACTAAAACAAAACTAGCCCTTTTATCAATGTAATTGTCGTCGCTGTTACTGCTGCTGCTGCTGCTGATCCTCGTATTTTATTCTCAATCTAATGATTCTAGACTTTTTTTTTGTTCTCCTTCGTATGTTTTATCAAATTAAAGTTTTTGTTTTTGTAGATTCATAGAATTTTAATCAATAAAGATTTCCTTAAACTAGAATCAAATCGATACTAAAATAGTCCAGACCATCATCTTCAATGACATTTCTCCCATGTTTGTTATTGTAGATGATTATGATGATGAAGAAGAAGAAGAAGCATGTGAGTTAATTCAATAATTCACAAAGATACGCTTTTTAAGAGATATTCACAAATGCACAATTATCCCTTAAAACATCAAAATTTTTTAATTTTGTGTTATAATTCTTCATATTTTATTTCCTAATTGGTAAAAAAATCATTTACAGTTATACACATACACAGGGTACTTTTACGAACGCGTCACGTGTGTAGTTATCTTATTTTTTTTTTTTTTTTTTTGTTGCACCAATAGCCACGTTATTGAACCCAAGACGTTCCTCATTGTATTTGAAATAGTAAAATAATCTGAATTCTAGGAGATTACTTCATCAAATTAACTGCTATCTACCCCCTTTGATTCATTCATGAGATTATGAAAAAGTAGATAAAAAAAAAAAAATATGATCTATTTTTGGTGTTTATGCATTGTTTTAAAAGTTCACGTACAGTTTCAATTCTAGATTTTTTTTTAATACATTTCATCATGAAACAAAACAAATCTTTGAATTTTTGAAACATATATTTGTAAGGTCTAATGAAATAGAACTTTTACAATATTTCATTAGTTGAATTTGAATTCATCAAAGATTGCAAAATGATGGTAGAAGACGAAGAAGAAGAATTAACGGGTGAAGGTTTGTATTGACTGATATGACTTAGAACAATAGTTGAATTAATTTCGATATGGTATAGACGTATTACACATTCAATGATAACTTAAACGATTCATTACTTGTATTCTTTTTTGAATTTTATAGTTGATCTCAGAAATCAAAACTAAACTTTTTTAGATCACCTGATTTATATCATTGTCAAATATACATGTATAAACTCTACGTCATTTTATTATTACTCCTCATTTAACGAATATTTTATTTTATTTTATTTTGTATATGTGTGTGTATGTTGGTGAAAAAAGAAAAACCCTGAAACTGATGTACCAATACCACAAAATAAAAATTAAGAGACGTTTGCAATTTAGATTGACCTTATAAATCATAGAATTGACATCATTAGGGATATATGTATATATTCTAAGAATAAATCCCTTGCAAAGATTATCCCTGTTTATTTGACTTGATCTACAACTACTTTATACTAATACTATTTCTTACAAGTTGACAATCATGTGTATTACCATCCATACAATATCATTTACACAAACTTCTCTACCATAATCTAAACTACTTATCATAGGTACTTCCCATATACCCCATATTTTTAATAGACCTATAATATAGCCAACAAACTAAACAAAGTCTATGGTAATGAATCTTGCACTTGCCCACTTTAATTAACTAAAAATAAAATATCATGGCAGTTATACATTGTAACTATAAAACAATTGACATATAAATCTTATTCCCATTAATAATAACTCAGAAACACATAATAACATTATCATTTCTTAGATTCTTTAGCAGCTTTCTTTTTTCTTTCCTCTTCATCTATAAGTGATAATCTCATGGCTTCTTCAATCATTCTTTGTTCAGCTATAGCATACCCATTAGTGTTTGATCCAACTGTATTTGATCTGGCTCTTGATGAATT
This sequence comes from Candida sojae, assembly GCA_013177575.1. NCBI lineage: Eukaryota > Fungi > Ascomycota > Pichiomycetes > Serinales > Debaryomycetaceae > Candida > Candida sojae. Next base: position 1,231,480 of record WWPN01000005.1, on the reverse strand, counting down.
GGAATTGTGTCTTCTTCTACTCGTACCTCCATGACTACTGCTACCACTACCTCGATTCCCATTTTCATCAAGTAATAAATTAGATGCATGGATGGCACTTGCAGTTGCTGCTTTTCTAGCTAATTTATTTCTAGCAGAAACCAATTTGGATTCCCAATCTGGTCGTATCATATCAATTGTAATAACACCTTCCGCATTTGCAGCCAATGAGCCTCGTCTTTTCTTGATTTTTTTCATTGGTGATGATATAACTGGAGGTGGTGTAGGTGAACCAATAACTTCATGTTTTGGAGTTCCAATAACGGCAACTTCATCTGATTGATCATCATCACTATCATAATCAACTTCCATTATTACACCACTGGTTCTAAAATCTCCTGGTTTCATACCATCAATACCTGTATGAATATCTCTTGGAGGATCATATGTTACTCCAAAATCAAGTGAAGCACAATATGGACAATTTGCAGGTTCTGAAATTAATGTATGAGGTAGTTCATTAGCATCATGATTGGAATTATCGTCATGTGGAGGATGTGGATCCAAACGTTTAATTTGTACAAAACATTCAGAACATATTGGTTGTAAACAACATCGAGAAATATTTAAATGTTTAGGATAATATAAAAAACAAATTGGACATTCACGGGCATTACGGTATAATCTTAATAATAAATCTCTACTTGGGCAATCTTTATTAATATGACCTTGTTTTTCTTCAAGATATCGTTGTTCTTCATTTTTTTGCAATTCTTTAATTTTAGCAATTAATGATTTCAATTTAGCCTTCTCTTCTTGACGTTTATAATAATTGGAAGATTTATGGATTTTATGATTATCTATATCATCAGGTTCTTCTTCATCCTCAAACCCTGGTTCCAACGCATGTAATGGAGATTGATTTAACAATATACATAATTCATCATCTGTCCAACTTTCATCAAAATCTTGTAATGGAGTGAAAAAAGGAGATAATTTACGATTAATGATTAATTTCCGAACAATATCACAATCATAATCAAGATTTGATTTATAAGTACCATAGGGTGCCAAATATCCGCCATCTACATTCTCATCAAATTTAACAATAAGTTGCATATAATGATGTTGTTGAAGTCGTTCTTTTTCTTCATGTTTTTTCAATTTCCTTAAATCACCTGACCCAGATCTATGATGGGAAGATACTACTCCATATAATGCTGATGTTGTATTTCTTCTTTTTGATACTGTCGAGGATGAAGTTGTTGGAGTATTTGATGATGAATTTGGATAATCTGAAACTGATGAAGAAGATCTACTTCTTGATTCTTTAGCTGGAACGTTCCCCATAGTAGTATTAAATATTAAATATTGATTTTCTCTAGTGGGTGGGACGAAGAGACTCGAAGATATTTGTAAGGTAAATGATTGACCTATCCAATAGATAATAAAATTTCAATAGGGAAAAAAAAAAAAAAATTCCTTAAAAGTACCTAGAAATAAGAATTAAATCAAAGTTAGAGAGCGGGACAACCAACAAACAAAAAAAAAAAAAAATTACTAAAAAAGGGGGATCAAAGTGCAATCAAGGCTTTTTTGTCAAATTAAGTAAATCGGTAAACCAGGGAAGGGAAAGGAAAAGTCAAAAGGGAAAATGTGACTTCGAGGGTTTTTAATGAATGATAGTTAATTATCCAATAACAACAACAACAATAAGATGATGAGGAGGATGAATGATAAGTTTGATAATGAATTATTTAAAAAGGAAAAACAAAAAAATTAAAAAAAAAAAAAAATTAAAAAAAAAAAATTTACAAATTTTACAAATAGAGAGAAAAAAAACTTGAGGCACACCGAGGGAAATAAAGAGAGAGAAATATTTAATGCCCTATGTATTTTATTTTTTTGCCCTGGGTGTTACTCTCACACGCAATATTCATATTTTCTAGTAGTTAACCTGTACTTATTGCATCGTTTTTGTATATGTGTATAATATTGCTCCTTTCAGATTTTTTTTAATAAGCTGAGTTATTTTTGCTTTAAACAGAGACACCAGTTACAGTTATAAATTGTCAATATTCTTTTCCTTTATCTTTGAGGGAATAATTGTGTAAAATGGAGAAAAATGTACAATAAGCTTAACATAGGCCTATGTTACTTGATTGGTAAATTACAAGACAAGATTACAATCATTCTTCATTTCAATCAAGAAGAATCTTACAGTAACTCAAACTAATAGGAGAATTTATCTCGAGATTAAAAAAAAGTACACATACTTTACTATAGTACTTGTTGGTTTTACCCATAGAAACTAGATCACTACTACTACATTTATTTTACATATTATCAACCAATACTTGGGTGGAATTTAACTATCCGTCTTAGTTTTTTTCAAGGAAACAACTATAAATTACGGTATAAAGCAACCAAATTCATTTTTAACCTTGCAACCTTGGGTCGGAAACGAATTAAAGACATAATTGAAAAATAAAAATTAAAATAAATTAATTAATTAAAAATTCAAATCTTACAAGGAGAGAGGGAGTGAGAAAGACTCAAATGGGAAAAAAATTTTAAAAACAGGGTCATTCTTGTATCGTTAAATCTATATATATGTATACAACTGTAACAGGTTATGACCATCATTACCATATAAGGAAACAAATATGAAATGACTGTTCTTTTGTATGTGTAAGTGTATTCAGAGCCTAAAGTTTTTAATGTGAGGTATTTTTTTTTACTATACCAAAAATTTAAACAAGTCGTATTGTCGCAATCACGTCACACAAATCCGGCTATTAGAGTAATTGCAACAAAAAATTCATCTGTGCGTTTGGCTCATCCGCGTTTGGCGCAATTATCCTTTCTTTTTTGCGGTTTTTCCGTTACAAAATTTCGCACCATAACCTTTTTTATTTTTTAACTTTAATTTATTCTGATTGTACACTATTATTAAATTGATTAATTAAGGGTATATGTATACATGTCTAATCTCTAAAATTAATGTTTTAATGCTACGATGATTTTCGTGTAAGTCCTACTCCAATTCCAACACCAATCATAGCTAATATAACCAGTATCCAAATTATCCCCAAAATAAAACTAATGAGTCTTTGTTTTCTGTTAAATAATCTATATTTTTTATTAGCATATCTTAATCCATTAAATCCACCATCTAATACCCCAAGAGGAACTAAGAAAAAAATTGGTGGCATTAAAATTCCAAGAATCATTAAAATCCACCAATTTAACCATGGATATTCAAAATATTCATTCTCTTGACTTTCAATATCTCCTGTTGGAGTAGGGATTTCTATAAGTTCTTTCTCATCAAATATATGCAATTGATTAGTATTAGAATTACCATTATTTGGATTATTCGTTGTATTTTTGGCTCTATTATTGCCCACAACAACTAATGCAGGTCTGTTTCTTGAACTCACAGAATCTCCAATATTCTTAAAATGCTGATTTATAATATTTTTAATAGAATTGTCTAAACTTCCGCTAGATCTAGTTTTTTGTTTAACAGCAGCAGAGGTAACAGCAGCAGCAGAGGTAACAGCAGCAGCAGTAGATGCAACTCCAATGGCAGCAGCATCACCATCAGCATCACCAGAACTTGGATTTGTAGAACCACTTGTATTAACTCCTGTTCCCAGTGATTGTACAGAATTCTCATCATCTATATATTGGGGTTGGTTTTGATTTTGATTTTGATTTTGATTTTTATTTTTATTTTGATTTTGGGTTTGGGTTTGGGTTTGGGTTTGATTACTATTTCTATCTCTATCTTGAACTTTGAATAACATAACTGGCAAATCATTATTTGAATCCAATCCAGCTGTCATATTTTCTCCAACAAGGGTGACATCTCGTGCATCACCACTTTCCTTATCACTAATAGGAATATCAATAGAATGTGGAATAGATCTTCTATCACCATCATCTAATGAATCATAAGCAGCTAATTGTTCATATGGACTTTGTGAAACCACTGGTGGGGATTGAATTGGTGGAGGAACTCTCAGATCTCTGACATTGAATTGATACACTTCTGGTGCGACTGCTGATACAGTTTGAGACATTGAACTTTTTTGTAAAATAGAGTCCTGTTGTTGTTGTTGTTGTTGTTGTGATGATGATGTATGTTGCACAGATGAAGGGTCCTCGCTATTACCACTATTATCTTGACTTTTTGAATAATCATATGAATGTTCCAAGTTTTGTAGTAATTCACCAGATGACATTGAAGAATGTCCTAAACTTATATGACGTGTATTCTTAATCATGGTTTCATTAAACATACCTGATGATGTGGTATCACCAGTACTAATTGTTGTTGCTCTAGTTTTATCCATGTCATCAAAGTTTTGTACTTCTTGCAATCTGGATTGTTTCTGTTTTGTAGGAGTAGGTTGTTTCGACAGGATTCCCCTTCCACCAGACTCAACACTACTACCTGATGATGATGATTTTGGCAACAGACCAGCTATTGCCACAGGAGCTTCATACGAAATACTACTGGTATTATTACTCAGTGATTTGGGTTTACCACTGGATCCAGAACTATAATTATCCTTAGGTATTCGTGGGGTTTGGGATGGGGTAATGGTTGGTTCAGGATATTTGACTTCATATTCACTATCATCACTCAATGCAAGCGATGCTCTTAATGAATATCTATTTGTTGGATTGGAATTACCACTATCAGTTCCACTATCAGTTCCACTATCAACAGCTACAGCTACAGCTGCAAGTACAGCCGCAGCAGACTCAGCCTCAGCAAGAGTGGTTGAAGAACTGATATGTTTTGATGCTCTCAGTTGTTGCTGTTGTTGTTGTTGTTGTTGTTGCTCACGTGATTGCTCTCTGATGGGTTCAATTTTATCATTATATATTTTAAAACGGTGTGAATTGATACTACTGGCAGCACTATTACGATTCTCATTATACTGTGATGGAGATACTCCAATAGCACTTGCTCCACTACTACTATCATTGGATGCTCTCGATACTCTTTTCAAAACTGTTGGTGACTGATTACTTATTTCTCCATGTTGTCCACTTCTTGGAATTCCAGTTTCTTCATCTCCTTCTTCTTTATCAAGAGTGGTTGCACTAGATGGTTCATGTTGAGGAATCAATGGATCTACTACTTCAATTTGCTTTCTTGTTTCACCAATGTGCTGTTGTGCCAAATGAGTGTCAATAAATTGTTGTTGTGCTGCACTTCTATGAATTCCTCCCTTTGTTTGTTTTAAACTATTTGACCCTGAACTTCGAATAGATCCATGTCTCATGATTTCTTCTTTTAAATCTTCATTCTCTTCAGTTGAAAACACTCTACTTGTTGGTCTGGAGTTTGTTTTAACAGAACTATCATCAAACACTTCCTTGAAAATAAATTGTTTACTTGTTCTATCAAGTTGGTCTGCACCAGAATATCGATAATTATACTCTTGTAAAAGTGAATTTATAGAATCATCGTGTTCGTATTCTTCATTACCATCACCCTGATGATGATTATTACCATCTCCATGCTGAAGGGTAGTAGTCTTGTTATCACCGCTAGCCTCGGATGTGTCAGAATCAGTGTCTGCGAAATCTTCAATTGTGGTTTTACGTTGCGGATTTATCAGTATGGGTATTTCGTATGGTTGTTGTGGCATTGTATTGCTTCCTGTTGTTGCATCGGATACTACTGATGATTTTGATCTCATGAATATTGGTCGCAAACTAAAATTCATTAATCGAGGAGATTTTGTTGGTGTTAGTTCTATACTACCAATTGATGATTTCTTGTTACGATCTGATGCACCAACTGACGAAGATAATACTGGTATATCTTCAGCATGTAATTGTTGTTGAAATGATGATCCTTCTAATTCAGGATGTTCAGGAATACTATCTATTGAATACGACGAAAGTCTATTTTTGAAAAAGAAACTCTTTAGGGATTTAGATGGAGATGTGAAATCGGTTGATTCAGAACCGGATGATTTGTGTTGAGAACTTCCTTCATCGGATATTTGATGAGATGGTGAAGGGTAAGATTGTTGTATATCTGAAGGGGATTGTTTCGTATGTTGCGGTTGTGATTGTGATTGTGAATGTTGTTGTCTGTCAATTGAAATATGGTTTTCATCTCCTTCTCCATCGTGTTTACTCATTTTCAGATAGATGGATGGATAGTTCTTCTTCTTAGATGTATTAAACTAGTGAAGGAAATTATCGATGTTATTCTTCAATATTGAAAAGAATATTGCAATTAATGAACTGTGTTGTAATGATGTACAAATAATGCAAAATGACGATTAAAAAAAAAAGTACAAATTAATGTGTGTTAAAGTCTAAATAAATAAATACAACAAAAAAATAATTATACTGAGAAACGTGAAAAGAAATGAAAATAAAAAAAAAATGAAGGTAACGAATGAATGTTAGTTGGTGAAATTTGGATAGACAATTGGTTAAGTGGAAGAAGGAAATAGTTAGGTCTTCTGGGTATTAGTGTATTGAATATTGGTGAAACAAAAAAAAAAAAGAAAAGCAATAGGAAGGGAGTAAATGAGATCTACAATAAAAAAAATTTTTTTTTTTGTTTTAATGTTTTGATTTTATGAATTTTTAGATTCAATCTATTGATATACATTAATGTACTGTTCTGTAAATGAATTTAAACCTAAATGAAATTTTCTCTTTTGTAAAATCTTGGAATTCTGTTTAAAATAATTTTATTTATTTCGATATTGTGTACGTTATGTATTGGTTAGCCCAAAACAGAATATACAGTATCATCATCACAATTTACTTTATGCATGTGTAATGTATTCCCAATTTGTATGTAAATTATGTGGTCTACATGTACAGATCTACATAATGTAAAAAATGTCAAACCAAACAAGACATATTTCATTCCATTGAGCCTTGGTTTTAATAAGCGTCAAGTCTCATTGTTTTTGTTGGTTTTCAATCTTAGTCATCTGATTCATTCTTTTCATTTCATTTAACGTTACATTATGATCAGTTTATTACTTCTTACCATTAAGTAACCAGAGTCGTATATTCGTGGTGAGGATAAAAAATTTTCAATTTCACTATATTGTGATTAACGCCATGTCGTTTTATTTTAGTTTGCGCCGTGAATTTTGATCGTCTTGTTTCGTTTTATTGGACGCATATATTTTGAAGCCTCTTGTTCTATGCAGGTAAATGTACTATAATTGTACATAAATTGAGTCCCAGAATAAATTCCTTCTTGATCAGATTACACGACTCTTGTATTTCTGTAAACTGCACTACCGAACAAAAAAGCATTTGATTTCCCATATTTAGACGAAATCAAAATAATAAGAAACCCCTAACAATGTTACATTTTACCAAATTAGGTAGGATTTTATACAAAGATTCTTTTGATTTGATTTTCAACATGAAAATTTATAGTTGTACTGGACAGGCTAGACTCTCTTTTTCATTTCATAAATTACATGAATCAACCAAATACAATTTTGACTAAACTGCATTAGAAACATTTGGCAAGGTTTGTATGTAAATCTTGTTTTATATACTTTCTTATACAGTAGTTGTAAAGTACTGATTCAGGGCAATTCAATACTCTATACTGCCCAATGACCTTCAATGTTAACACGATACATTTTACCTGTATGCATAGCATCACCCAATTCTTTAGAAATTGAACAAGTTGAATCCTCACCTCTCGTGTAAAATAAGCCTACACATTTCGTTTTAATTGGTTACATTATCTAAATAAACTCAAACTATAATCGAAACTACACGACAATTGTTAAACTTAAATTTTATAATTGGTAAAAATAAACGATATACAATCTAACTATAAGAAGGAAAAAAAATAGCTATAATAATAATAATAATAACTTTAACGTAGTATCCGAAAATAATAAAAAAAATAATTATTGATCTTTAAAAATCTGTTTCAAAAAAAACAAAGATTAGCCTGTTGGTAATGGTATACAAGTCGATTGTTTATTATTATTCTTTTTTTTTTTTAAGGGGGAAAATGAAACACTCCAAATTGAAACTACGTGCGATAGTTTGCAGATATCAGTGTTTCGGATGGATATTAATAAACAATTGGTTGCTTAAAGAGAGTCCTGCTCTTAGTAATTAGTTCTTCTCTTTCTTCTTCTAACCCTTCTCTTACATGGACCTGAGGCGGATCCACTACTTCCACTTGTAGATCCCGAACTACCACTTGACCCAGAATTACCGCCAGTTGTGACCGTTGTTGTTGAACCGGGTGATGATCCTGAAGAACTGGATGAACCTCCTGAAACTTGATAATCTTGACATTGACCAGCAAATGCGGCAAATGCAGTAGAAGCAACGGTTTGTAAAGTCAGGAAATTCAAAAGTCTTTGAAATAATTGAACTGCTAAACCAGAATCTTTTAAAGCACCAAGAATATTTCCAATATCAATTAAGTTATTAGCCAACATAGAAACAATCAATTGAACAGCAAAAGGAATATAATCTGAATTGGTTAAAATATCTTTAACAACAGAAGTAGCCAATCCTGATTGATACAATGAATCCAATAAATTATCAACCACATCATCCAAATTAACTCTTTTTTCCATATCAACTACATAAGCTTCTAATGGATCATTTTCTTCATCTCTTCCAATTAATGAAGAAACACCTTCAGAGATTAAGTCTTTGACTTTACCAGCAAGATCAGAAATAACCCCTTTGGCAGCATTAAATAATTGAACATATAATGAACAATCACTAATTAAATCATTAATGACATTAACTGCCAAATTGGATCTTGTTAAAGCTTCCAATACAGCTTCTAAAGAAACAACCCCACTTTTCATAACAGCAACAAAAACTTGAACAATAATTGTTTGAAAAAATGGATTAGATACAAAATAATCCAAAACCTTAGGTGCCAATTGGGTTTGATTAATTGCTGTTAAAACATCAGTGACAATAGCATAATCCCTTTTCATAAGTTCTTCATCAATTGCTTCTCTTTTATGTTTATAATTATTGATATATTGAGCCAATTCAGTTAAACTTTTATCATCTCTTTTGGATAAACCCTTGACCGAATATTGTCTTTCTGGTAAATCAAGAATTCTACCAGGAACAGCTGAGGCGGACGCAACAGTAGATGTAGCTAAGATGGTTAAGGTAGCAGATGTGGATACTTTCATAACGAATGGATTAGTTGAAGAAGGAATGTAGGAAGAAAAGAACGAACTGGTACTGATACTATTGAAATGATGAATAAATAAAACGCAATAAAAAAAATTCCAAAAAAAAAAAGCCTTTTAAAAAAGCCTTCTTTAATCCTCGAAGTATTCATCATCATTTATATATTTGTTTGCATAATTGCCAAACATCATGTAGTTACCTATTGTGTATATTCAAAAGGAATTGGTTCATAAAATACAAAGAAAAATTTGGTAGTTTTTTTGTCATTACTTGATCGAGTTATATTTGATAGAACATTATTACCCCTTTGGGAAATGAGTTGCAAAAAAAAAAATAAACTCACCGTTCGTAGATACAGAGGCTTTTACCCCATCAACAACACAAACAATAAAAACAGGTAAATTTGCTTTACAAAAATGGTATATTTTTAGATTTATTAAGAAACCAACAAACGTATCAAGAGTTAATGTATTTACTTGAGGTCCAGGATTGGGTTATTAAAGCCTGTATGTCATATCGGGGGCTTGGTAAACAAGTCTAGTTAGATAGTGCAATGATTTTACAGGTTTGAACAACCAAGAAAAGAGAGAAACAGTATTACTTAATCTAATGAACTTGATATTTATTACAATTCAGGAATCAATGTTTTCTTTAGAAAAAATATAACCATCTGCTTACCGATTTCTCCACCATTTACATCCTTTCAGGATGTTTGCATTTAGAAAAAATCAAAAGCAAATGTGTCCTCTCATTAATTAATTGTTTGTAAAATATTGTATTTAAAGGAAATCATTCACCAATTCTTGAACTTAAATGAAGGTTATTAAACAAACTAATTTCTAAATTTGAACAAAACTTATAGTTTTGAATTGACGATTAATATTTGAAATTAAATTCTGAATATTACATGAACTTTTGCGCACTTTTCATGTTTAAATAATCACAGTATCAATATTTTATCTACTGTACATTCATTCACAGTAAGAAAATACACATACAGTACTGTAATGCAATGTATTTGCTCGTTATTTTTTTCGTCATTAAAGTCAAATTTTCTTCCCTCCCCCGCATGGGGCACTAACTGAAAAGACTCGGTTTTATTTAATCGTCAAAATATAGTATTACGCTTTTGTTTGGTTTTCAAAAATTGCCAAGCAAAGTTACCAATTACACTTGTAGGTGAGTAAATATACAACAGAGTAGTATTCTCTCTCATTTGGACAATTTCGTTTACATTAACAAGTAAAAACTAAAAATTGATATTCTCTTTATTAACTAAATAAACACACTAGAAATAAATAAATAAATAAATAAATAAATAGCTATATCCTGTATATACGCAGAATCATCTCTTACCAGATCTAAAGGTTCTCAGTAGTTGTTTGATGTTGATCTAAATATGCTTTCTTCGTGGCTTCTCTTTTATCAAGATTACCTTCTAATGGTCCTTCTATCATCTCTTGTGTAACTCCATCACTGATCAATGTGTTCCACGTCTTTCTGTTCTCAAACCCGTTCTGGGCATATTGGTAACTTATTATAGCGTCTTCAATACCTTGTTCCGAACTAGCCACAAATGGTCCATAATGAACCAGCTCTTGGTCGAGTTTCTTACCCCCAACTAATATAAATTCAACAGTTGTATCCTTGTTGTCCTCAGTGGCGGTGTTTTCACCAGTAATGTAATCCCCCTCTGTGTTGAAAAATACATTTTGGTATTGGTCCACTTTGGTATCACCATTCAAGACCAAGTTGTTCCCACTCAACGCATACAAAAAGTAATTGAACCCTGATTGCAATTCCTGTTTGAACTTACCACCAGCTTTGACCTTGTAGTAATAGTAGTTGATTGGAGTATAGGCCAATTCCTTGATAGACTCAATTCCGTGTGATCTTCCGGAAATAACCTTAATGATAACCTTACCATCATCAGTAACCACCTGTGGGATCTCCCATTCTCTCAAGTCTCTGTATCTAGGAGTACAATCTTTCAAAGCATCCGGTAAATCAACCCACAATTGTAACCCAACCGTTGGTGATCCGTCTTCATTAGGCACCGGCATCTCCGAATGGACAATACCCTTACCGGCAGTCATGAATTGCAAATCTCCAGCATATAAAATACCCTTGGAACCAGTGAAGTCTTCATGAGCAATGGCACCATGTAAAACCAACGTAATGGTTTCTTGACCCCTGTGAGGATGTTCTGGAAAACCATTCTTACCGGAACTGGAAAAATGATCAAACATCAAGAATGGGTTGAATTCTCGCTGGTTCATGATACCAATGGATCTTCTGACTCTGGCACCAACACCTTCTGATTGTTGTCTAGCAGTGACGATTTTAGCAATTGATCTAACTGACATTGTATTAATACTAGTATTAGTTGTTATCGTTATTGTTGTTGTTATTGTTGTTGTTGTTGTATTAATTGCAATAGGTGTAGCAATTAAAGAAAAAAAATGAGCAATAAAGTAATAGTCTTTTTTTTTTGGAGAAGTTCGGGGGAAAGAGCGGAAAACTTGGGGTGTATTTATACACTTGTGGGATACAATGAGAGAACACTGTGGAAATCAATAGAAGGAATTTCATTTCATTCTATTTCCTTATCATGATGGTGATAGTTATTTCCGTATGGATTTGTCAGCCGTTTGAAGTTGGTTTACTAAGAACCATTTGTAAGAATTCATGACCGGAATTGTCAATAAGTGTTGATCTGCTCCTGCGATGTGTTCCGGAATTGGAAGCTCGGAAAAAAAAATTGCAGGTTAAACGTTTTTCCCAAATTCCGGAAATGCAAAGAATTGTTCCTATTGTGTAGCATTGCATATTCATGCGCGCAGTTGTGTGAGAGAGAGAGACGTAATGACGTAAACTTTATTTATGTTCCTGTTATTGGCTGAAGTGTGACTACAAGATTAAAGAGTTTTGACACAACTATTTACCAAATAAAATAATCTTCATAAAAATCACAGTACATATTAATCATAAAAATCAAGCAACAATGTATTCTTTCTTAACATCTTTCAAATATACTTCTTTCTTAATATCTTTCAAATAGTCTTCTTTCTTCAAGTCATTCTCAACAGCTTCTTTACTCAATTTTTGGAAGTACGCTTTTCTTCTTGCTTCACGAACCTCTAATTTTCCATCTAATGGTCCTTGAATCATTTCTTCAGTTACACCATCACTAATCAAAGATTCCCAAGAGTTGAGTTTTTCAAATGACTTACGTTTCAAAACAAAATCAACAATTCCCTTACGGACATTTTCCTCCGTTCCTGCGACCATAGTTTCAAGATTGTGAGTTTCTTGATCAAGAATCTTACCACCAATAAGTGCAAATTCTACCTGTTCTCCATCTTTACTAAGATTTTTACCAGCAATGAAATCACCACCTTCCTGTTTTAAGAGTGCATTCTGGTGTTGGACAACCTTGTCAGTCCCATTCAATTCAAGTGTATTGCCACGGATCACATACAAGAAGTAATTAAAATCTGGTTTTAATTCCTGTTTAAATTCACCACCTGCATCAACCGTGAAATGATAGAAATCAACAGGAATATATGCTAACTTCTTGGCATTTTCAACACCATAGCTTTTCCCAGATACAACTCTAACTTGGACCTTACCATCTTTTGATTTAACAGTTGGACTCTCCCATTCTGGCTGATCTCTATAGTTAGGATCAATATTTCTAGCATCTTCAGGTAAATCAACCCAAATTTGTAAGCCACTACTTGGAGAACCATCTTTACCAGTAACTGGCATCTCTGAATGAACAATCCCTTTCCCAGCAGTCATGAACTGTGAATCACCTGGATATAAAATCCCTTTAGCACCGGTAAAATCTTCATGTGCCACTGCACCTTCTAAAACGTAGGTAATGGTTTCATGCCCAATATGAGGATGTGCTTGGAAACCTTTATTACCATGAACAATAAAATGATCAAAGAATAAAATTGGATCCCAGTATCTCAGTTTGAAAATACCTAAGGAGCGATAAACTATTGCTCCTGAACCTTCAATCAGACGTCTAGAGGTAACTAATTTTGCAACTGGTCTAAGTGACATATTTGTTGATTTAAACCTATAATGAGTAGTGAATCAACATCACAGCAAATATTGAGAATCTACTGGGGTATTTATACCCATTTGGAATCACTGTTTGTATACCCTCTTCAACTATTTGCCCTAGAACTCATACAGAGTTATACAAGTGAAAATTTTAAATCACTGTGGCTCAGTAGCGGGCCAGATGAATGAATTGTGGCAGCAAATGTAGCTTTTGCAACCATTTCCGATATTAGATTCATTGTGGATTTTGGTGGTTAGCGGCACTTGGTCTTGGATTTACCAAATTACAAACGATTGGCATTATGATTAGTCAGTGATGCTGTATTTTTTTTTTACTACTTCTTATCACTGTGGCTCTTCTGACCTTAGACAAAGCTATGGTTGGATAAGGTTTAATCGGCTGAGCAAATTAACAAATAATTATATAATCTATTTCCGTTTACACAGTTATTGCTTCCGTTTGCAAATTTTTCAAGTATTCTTTCTTCTGCTCAGAACGTGCTCGTAAACTTCCTTGTAATGGACCATCAATAATCTCTTGCGTAACCCCATTACTAATCACTGACTGCCAAGTTTTGATTCTTTCAAAACCATTGGTCATGTTCTTGTAATCCAATAATCCTTGTTTGACATTTTCATCAGAATCCGCGACAAATGTTCCAAAAACATAAGCTTCTTGGTCAAGTCTCTTGCCTCCAATAATTGCAAATTCAACTTCTTCGTTGTATTTACTCATATTTCTACCCATAATGTAATCACCAGATTCTTCAAAATATGCATTCTGAAATTCTTCAATTTTTGTTTCGCCATTCAATTCAAGGGTGTTCCCTCTGATTATGTACAAAAAATAATTAAAATCTGGTCTCATTTCTTGTCTAAATTGGCCACCTGACTTTATCTTATAATGGAAATAATCAATTGGAATATAAGCTAATTCCTTTATTGATTCTACACCATGGCTCTTTCCCGAAATAACTTTAACTGACACTTTTCCTTGATCAGCAACCACTTCAGGAATTTCCCATTCTCTCAAATCTCTATATCTTGGATTCATTCCACGTTCTTTCTCTGGTAAATCAACCCATAATTGTAAAGCTGTCGTTGGGAGTCCATCGTCCTTTTTAACAGGCATCTCCGAGTGAACAATTCCTTTCCCTGCAGTCATAAATTGTAAATCTCCAGCATACAAAATCCCCTTAGCTCCAGTAAAATCTTCATGTGCGATTGATCCTTGTAAAACATAAGTTATGGTTTCATGTCCTTTATGGGGATGTGCGGGAAACCCTGCATTTTCTGAACTTGAAAAATGATCAAACAATAAAAATGGATTAAACTTTCTTTGATGATATATTCCTAATGATCTATGAATTTTTGCACCTGTACCTTCAACTTTCAGTCGAGAGTTTACTATTTTCGCTATACTTCTAAGTGACATCGTTTGCTTGTACGTATTTGTTGATGTTCGTATGTTTAGTAGCAAGTATATTTTTTGGGGTTTAAAAATTTCTTATGGCCAAAAATACCCAAGAACCCAAGAATAGAAAAATAGAAAATATGCTAAAATTGCTGCAGGAACCGGAAATAGAGAAAATGTTATCTACAGTATATTTTCGCATTTATAAATCCATATTATTTAATGGCTATTTATTTCTTCTTACCAAAGAAATCAAGTAATGATGCCTGTTTCTTCTTTCCATCTTTTTTAGCGCCTATAGATGGATTACTTACTTTTGCTGGAGCCGGACGATTGATAGCCTTGTTGGCTCTTGGTGGTTTTGTAACTGGTTTTACCTTTCTGGTAACAATATAACCTTCTTCATCTTCCTCTTGTACAAATAGCGAGTCTTTTTCTTCAGAGGGATCAACACTGGCAACTGGTTCCTGTATTTCATCTTCTTTTTCTGCGGCATCATCTTGTACAAAAAGACTTGGTTCTTGAGGTTGTTCTTCAGGTTGTTCTTTTAACAGCTCTTCTTCTTTTGAAGGAGCTAATTTTTGGATTGAACCTTGGTCTATCTCAGACTTCAATTCTTCAGTTTGTTCCTTTGGGGTTTCTTCGTTATCATCACTAAAAGTGAAGTCATCATCATCAAACATTCTTTGGAGATCAGATGTATTTGTAGCACGAGTGGCTTTGACAGGTTCGTTGTCGTGATCATCATCATTATCATCCTCTTTCGTATGTTCATCTCCTCCACTTGAAACTATTACTCTTTCCTTTGGAGCTTTAGCTTCCAATTTTCTTGACTTATATTCATATGATGGTTTGGCTGGTTCTGTATTTGATCTTTTTGTGGGAACAGAAGATTCTGTCTTTCGAGAAACATAACCTGATGATATCCCTTTTAATGGAAGCGGAGACTGATTCTTGTTCAGCTTTCGTGATACATAGGTTGATGATAACCCTGAACTGATTGTAGATGCTTTCTTTGGTTCTTCTTTTCGAGTAACCTTCTTGCCAACCAGAGAAGATGGAGTTGAAGGAACTGTGAAAACTGGAGTATCTTGTTGGATGACTACATTGTTTTTTGGACCTTTGATCATACCATTCTTCTCATATTCAGAAATTTTATTAAAAGAACTAGGGAATTTCAACTCTTCTCTTGCAATATCAGTCGTGGTGAAGTCCGACTGTTTCTTAAACACACTATAAATATGGACACAATTAACATTTTCAAATAATTTTATATCTGAATCAAAATCTTCTTCTTTTGAAAGCTTGATTAGCTTCCCGGATTTGGAACTTCCTGTAATTATAAATGATGCAGTTAATGCATCTTTGTTTTTCTCATAGTATTCAAATAGTATTGATTTGGCTTTGGAAATTGGTAAACTTAATTGACGGGAAAACGTATGATAAGTAACTGGTTTAAGATTTGTGAGTATCTCAGTTGCTAAATATTCCACTTCATTCTGAGATGCAGTCATGGTCATTGCAGTTATATGAAAAGGAGGAGAATTAATCAGAATGAATTCAACCTTGGTTTAATTTTCTTAATTTTTTTTTTTTCCACTGTATACAAAGAGTTTCGCGAAACACGCTTAGAACGTCGTATTTGAATTACTTTTACCACGCGTCTGGTTTGTTACAATGCTTTTGAATCAGCATTAACGAAGATCGTAAACATTAACAAATAATATAACTCTAGCTCTAAATTAAATACTATACATATTTATATAAATATATTCTTTTTTAAAAAAATTTAAACACCATAAAATCAAACCCAAGGAACAAAATGAATAAATGAATGAACAAAAAACTAAACCTAGCACGATACTATCACA
Source organism: Candida sojae (assembly GCA_013177575.1). Lineage (NCBI taxonomy): Eukaryota > Fungi > Ascomycota > Pichiomycetes > Serinales > Debaryomycetaceae > Candida > Candida sojae. The sequence goes on along the minus strand of WWPN01000005.1, from coordinate 1,214,935 downwards.
AAATCTATAATTCATCCTTTATAAGTTCGGGTTCGGCAGGTTGAGCAGAAGCAGCAACTTTTTTGCGATCTTGCTTTTCCAAAAATGCATTCTTCTTAGCTTCTCTCTTCTCAAGGTTACCATTTAATGGACCTTCAATCATTTCTTTAGTAACACCACCACTGATCAATGTTCTCCAAGTTTTAATGTTTTCAAAACCATTTCTTCCGTATTGATAATCTTGGAAAGCTTTTTGAATATTTTCTCTAGAACTAGCAACAAATGGACCATATTGAACAACTTCTTGGTTCAATTTCTTTCCACCAACCAATATAAATTCAACTTCAGTTTCCTTGGTATCTTTGGTAGCAGAGTTCTGACCAGTAATGTAATCACCTTCTTCATTAAAGAAAGCATTTTGGTATTGACCAACTTTAGTGTCACCATTCAATACAAAGTTATGACCTTTCAAGACATATAACCAATAGTTGAATCCTGGTTGTAATTCTTGTTTGAATTTACCACCTGCTTTAACTTTATAGTAGTAATAGTTAATTGGAGTGTAAGCTAATTCTTTAACTGATTCAACACCATGGGATTTACCAGAAATAACTTTAATAGTAACTTTGCCATCGTCGGTGACAACTTCTGGAATTTCCCATTCTCTCAAGTCTCTGTATCTTGGTTTAATACCTTTCATGTTGTTTGGTAAATCAACCCACAACTGTAAACCAACAGTTGGAGAACCATCAGGATTTGGGACTGGCATTTCAGAGTGAACAACACCCTTACCAGCAGTCATGAATTGCAAATCACCAGCATACAAAATACCCTTGGAACCAGTGAAATCTTCGTGAGCAATGGCACCATTCAAAACCAAAGTGATAGTTTCTTGACCCCTGTGAGGATGTTCTGGGAACCCGTTGCCACCTGAACTGGAAAAATGATCAAACATCAAGAATGGATCAAAATTTCTTTGGGACATGATACCAATTGATCTTCTGACTCTGGCACCAACACCTTCAGCTTGCTCGTTAGCAGTGACAATTTTAGCAACAGTTCTGATTGACATATCTATGTTTTGTTTGTTGTTAGTGTTATAAAAATTTATTGATAAAACTCTTAATGGATAATAAAAGATGAATAAAACTAAAATTAAAATTTGAAAATTCAAAGGGAAACTAACCATCTATTTATATTTCTTATTTTAAAAGGTAAGCTATAGGAGTACCTTAAAATTTAATGATCAGTTGATGAGTAGATAGGAATGACTTTTAGTACAGAAGAAAGGAAATGAAAAAATAAATAAAGTAAATCAAATCATTGTGAAGATTTTTATTAATATTTATAATCAGGGGAATATGTTTGGTTGTCGTAGACAAAATAAATAATCTTACAAAGCCATTACTAATTCCGATGGAAAGACATCGACCGGAAATGTATTTTATGTAGGATCTAAAATTTTTATTGATTATATAATACTCACTACATGCGTGGGAAAAACTTAAAATACGGAAAACGGTTTAAATGAAATCGCAACCATGAAGGGATAACAAACATTAGTAAAATATTTGAACATACATAAGATAAACATTGGTTCGAAGTCATGACCATGTTGGTTATCATCTAGAACATTCCAACAAAGCAAATATCAAAGTCATTTATTATAGTTCACTTCTTTCTGGCAAATGTATAAACAGTATCCCAAATGACATCAATTTTTGTGTCATCATCCCAATTTAGCTCCTGCTTTAATTCCTCGACAAATTTCTCTGCAACGTTGTATTTGTGACCATGTTCTATTTGCCATGAATGATAGGCTGACCATGATTTTACATAATTAAGGAACCATTTCATATCAATTGTTTTCTTAATAAAAAGTGGAGTTTTGGTCACAAAACAATCTTCTGATTCAGCTGGTGCGCCATCCCTCTCGGAAATGTACTCCTTCCTAACAATATCATAGAACTCAGAAGTAGGAACTTCTATTTCTTTCATTAAAGTTCTTAAATATTCATGACCAGGTTGTTGATAATAAGGACCCATGTATCTTTCAAAGTCATCATTAGGATTGATGTCAAATGAAGAATTGTAAGTATAATTTGTATAAATTTTATTTGCTTTCGGATATCCAACAAAAACAGGATCTTTATAAAACCAATAAGCTAAAGTACCATTTTGTTTTAAGGCTCTAGTAGATTCTTTAAAAAAACGGTCATGATTTACCCAATGACAGCATTCTGCACCAGTGATTAAGTCAACCGAATTAGCCTTGATTTCTTCAGGTTGTTCTTCCCCAGAACCAATTAAAAATCCAATATTTTTGTTAGAATTTTGCATAAATTCGGGAACAATACTTTCCAAGCATTGCTTAATCATTGTTTCTGAAGGATCAGTTCCAATTACCTTATCAAAGTATTCGGTCAATTTAAAGGTTACGAAACCAGTACCACATCCAATATCAACAGCTAATTCTGTTTCACCCTTTTGGGTATGGTAATTGATCAATTCTTGATAGAATTGATCAGGGTAATTAGGTCTTGAATCCTCGTAATGTTGAGAGTTGAATGATTTATCTGAATATGTTGCCATGATTTGTTGATATAATTGAAGAGGATGAATTTAATATTTAGCTTGCAATGAACTTACTATTTATACCAAATATAAACTTGAAACAATTTCAATATTTTGATCCGGAACCGGCTCCTGAAACGGTGAATACCCCTCAAAATAGACAAGACAGTAGTGAACAAACGAATCTTAAAACCGACTAACGAGGGACATGTAAAAAATAATACAATTACTCACGAAGATCACAATTGTGGTATCCATAATGACTCACTGTTTCGAGATCAGTCTTGTATAGGGTAATTAGATTTTGATTTCAGATACATATTCTTTGTGTATGGTTTTGTTCTTAGAACTGGATTCTATCTGACCCAGAAAAAAATTACCCACAAGTATGACATTCGCAGCAATAAAGCTTTTAAATTTTATCATTGAGACTTTTTATTTCATTGCTCTAGTAGTAATATCATGCTGTATGAATTAAAACCATGTAATTGATTTACAATTATTTACTAGTAAAAGCAGATAAATCAAAATCATCATGTAATCAATTAGTCAATATATTAAGGTATGTAACCATGATCTCCCCCACCGAAATTCACTTAATTGCTGGTTATGAATAGAACAATACTTTATTTTAATGGTTATAACACCCCTATCTTTAATAGATAGCCGGCAATATAATTTATAGCCGATTAATACTGTCCTTAATAAGCATTACTCATTGCTGTAGAAGGATTTGCAAAATACAAGTTTAATGTTCATGACACAATCGGGAAAAAAATCACAAGTACATGCACATAGAAAGTCTTCAAAATCATTGGAATCGGAAATTAGTTTAAATGGCAGATATTAGAAAAATATATATGTGAAGAAAAATTGAATATTTTATGCTAGAATAAAAATATAAAGATGTAACTATTATTATCTAGGACTAACAATGTCAATTAGAAAAGTTTCTAAAATCATCAGTCCAGATCCACCAAACCCAGGGTCATCAGTAGAGATCAATAAATCAATTGGGGTCAATCATCAATTTAATCCATTTTTGCTATTTGATCATTTTACTATTAAAAAATATGGTGGATTTCCAGCACATCCTCATCGAGGACAAGAAACAATTACATTAGTTTTAGAAGGAGGTGTTGCCCATGAAGATTTCACTGGTTCCAAAGGTATATTATACGCAGGAGATTTACAATTTATGACTGCTGGTAGAGGGATTGTTCATGCAGAAATGCCAATTCCTAATGAAGATGGTGTTAAAACACTGGGCTTACAATTATGGGTTGATCTTCCTAGTCATATGAAATCGGCACCACCAAAATATAGAGATTTAAGAGAATGGGAAGTTCCTGAAGTTGAAGTGGATAATGGGAAAGTCAAGGTTCGAGTTATTTCTGGAACATCACAAGGTATACTGTCACTGAAAAAGTTAGCCTTTACCCCTGTTCATTATTATCAGTATACTGTAAGAGCAGGTGGGAAATTTGAACAGGAGCTAAATCCAGGATTTAATTACTTTATTTATGTGTTAAGGGGTAATAAATTAGAGATTAATGGAGAATCAAAAGCTAATCAATATAAAACAATTTTTTTTGAGGAGAAGGGTGATTATTTTACTGGTAGAAATGCAGCAGTCATGGATTTTCCTGAAACTGAAGTTGAGTTTGTGTTGATTGGAGGAAAGAGATTAAAACAGAAACCATACCAATATGGTCCATTTGTTGCTACAAATAAACAAGGTATTAGTGATGCACTTATGGACTATGAATTAGCCATGAATGGATTTGAAAAGAGAAAGAATTGGAACTCTTCGATTAGTTATGGTGTATCGAAATCAATGGTGGATGGACCATTGAACGGAAATCTTGAGAAAAGAGCAGCCGCCAAGAAGGCATACCTAGAATCACAAAACAAATAGGCATATGTAGATGTTTAATAAATAGTTGTGTCAAAACTCTTTAATCTTGTAGTCACACTTCAGCCAATAACAGGAACATAAATAAAGTTTACGTCATTACGTCTCTCTCTCTCACACAACTGCGCGCATGAATATGCAATGCTACACAATAGGAACAATTCTTTGCATTTCCGGAATTTGGGAAAAACGTTTAACCTGCAATTTTTTTTTCCGAGCTTCCAATTCCGGAACACATCGCAGGAGCAGATCAACACTTATTGACAATTCCGGTCATGAATTCTTACAAATGGTTCTTAGTAAACCAACTTCAAACGGCTGACAAATCCATACGGAAATAACTATCACCATCATGATAAGGAAATAGAATGAAATGAAATTCCTTCTATTGATTTCCACAGTGTTCTCTCATTGTATCCCACAAGTGTATAAATACACCCCAAGTTTTCCGCTCTTTCCCCCGAACTTCTCCAAAAAAAAAAGACTATTACTTTATTGCTCATTTTTTTTCTTTAATTGCTACACCTATTGCAATTAATACAACAACAACAACAATAACAACAACAATAACGATAACAACTAATACTAGTATTAATACAATGTCAGTTAGATCAATTGCTAAAATCGTCACTGCTAGACAACAATCAGAAGGTGTTGGTGCCAGAGTCAGAAGATCCATTGGTATCATGAACCAGCGAGAATTCAACCCATTCTTGATGTTTGATCATTTTCCAGTTCCGGTAAGAATGGTTTTCCAGAACATCCTCACAGGGGTCAAGAAACCATTACGTTGGTTTTACATGGTGCCATTGCTCATGAAGACTTCACTGGTTCCAAGGGTATTTTATATGCTGGAGATTTGCAATTCATGACTGCCGGTAAGGGTATTGTCCATTCGGAGATGCCGGTGCCTAATGAAGACGGATCACCAACGGTTGGGTTACAATTGTGGGTTGATTTACCGGATGCTTTGAAAGATTGTACTCCTAGATACAGAGACTTGAGAGAATGGGAGATCCCACAGGTGGTTACTGATGATGGTAAGGTTATCATTAAGGTTATTTCCGGAAGATCACACGGAATTGAGTCTATCAAGGAATTGGCCTATACTCCAATCAACTACTATTACTACAAGGTCAAAGCTGGTGGTAAGTTCAAACAGGAATTGCAATCAGGGTTCAATTACTTTTTGTATGCGTTGAGTGGGAACAACTTGGTCTTGAATGGTGATACCAAAGTGGACCAATACCAAAATGTATTTTCAACACAGAGGGGATTACATTACTGGTGAAAACACCGCCACTGAGGACAACAAGGATACAACTGTTGAATTTATATTAGTTGGGGGTAAGAAACTCGACCAAGAGCTGGTTCATTATGGACCATTTGTGGCTAGTTCGGAACAAGGTATTGAAGACGCTATAATAAGTTACCAATATGCCCAGAACGGGTTTGAGAACAGAAAGACGTGGAACACATTGATCAGTGATGGAGTTACACAAGAGATGATAGAAGGACCATTAGAAGGTAATCTTGATAAAAGAGAAGCCACGAAGAAAGCATATTTAGATCAACATCAAACAACTACTGAGAACCTTTAGATCTGGTAAGAGATGATTCTGCGTATATACAGGATATAGCTATTTATTTATTTATTTATTTATTTATTTATTTATTTATTTATTTATTTATTTATTTCTAGTGTGTTTATTTAGTTAATAAAGAGAATATCAATTTTTAGTTTTTACTTGTTAATGTAAACGAAATTGGCAGATTTAAAAGAGATTACAATAATCTCATCATTAGCATATATAATGTCTTTTAGGCAGAAATGCTTTTGGAGAAAATCAATTGAGCGCAAAACAAAAGAAAAACCAATACCGCGTAAATCTTCACAACCTTCTTCACCACTGCACTATATTCTATTGAAAATGCCAGATACTCCTGATAAATCCAACGATGTCGATATATCATCCTTTGCCAGTATTTTGGCAGGGGCTAAAAGAATGAGGGAAGAAACGCGTGGGGATCCCGGCAACACAGATAGGGTAACAGAAGCAAGTGAAGTTAATCAAGAATCATCATTCACAACAACACGTCAATCGATACCACAACCACCACCACCACCACCACCACCACAAGACAAACTACCTGAAAAAGAGATAGCGAATGTGAGTAATAAATATCAGCGATATAGCTTAAACGAGTCAACTGCGAAACCAGTCACCCCATTCAAAAGAGAGGCAGTTCTGCGTTCTACAACACCAGGTTCAAGAGTTCAAGGTCCGAATCAAATTCTAATTAATCCACGCCAGGAGAAAAATCCCTTGTTAAAAACACCCAGAATGACCAAGATACCTTATCGATTTGATAGTAGCTTTCTATCAGACTTCTATATTAGTCCTGTTTTTCAGATTTTGTACTTGTCACTCAAGTACCACAATCTTCATCCAGAGTATCTTGGAGAGAGATGGAAACTGTTTAATAAAGGATCTACAATCAACGATTCCTCCAGAACTGATAAAGCATTAAGGGTATTATTAGTTAATATTGATATTCCAAGTCCTCAAGCCACTCTCCGTCAAATTCAGGGCTTCTGTATGAAAGTCGGACTAACAGTCGTGCTGGTTTGGTCTCTTGAAGACGCTGGTAATTATATCGCGATGGCAAAGAGTGTTGATGATGCACCTACAAAAGCAAGGAGTATCGAGGGGAATAAGGCGACTGATTATCATACATGTGCGAATGAAGCATTGACAGGAATCAGACTGGTCAATATCACTGATGCTACAAACTTATTAGCCAATTGTAAATCAATCAAAAAGATTGTTCTTGAAGGATGTAAAGGTGATAACTCTGATGGTTTGTCTAATATTCATGGATTGGGTCCTAAAAAGTTAAGAGCTCTTAAAGACACTTTCAGTGATCCGTTTATTATTAACAAAGCAAGTAATGAATGATCTGTGGTAATAATTTGTTAAATTAGTTTATATTTTATATATTGTACAATTTTAAGTAGCTTTAGCAGCTCCTTCTTGTTGTTTCTCCATCTCTATAACTTTTTTTCTTAATATCAAATTTACTGTATTTAATAATTCATTCTTTTGCACCAAAATACCTTTTAATTTCTTAGCATCTTCATCTAATTTTTTGATTTTATTGTCATAAACGACTTTAGCATTATCAGCATTTTTTTCAACATAATAACCAGTACCGATATCCACTAAATAATCATTTCTTGAAACAACTTGACCCGGTATATATAAAGAACTTGTCAATGGAACTAATAAACTATCTTCCTTAGACTTTTCCAAACTATTTATACTTGCAATACATTCCTTTAATTTAGATTGTGCTGTCGATAATGCTTGTAATGATTGAGTAAAATGATTTATTTCTTGATCTATTGATTTACGAAATTCAACTAATTGTTGAGGTGCCAATGAATTCAAATCAATTGGAGTTGCTTGTGGAGATGATGTCATGATGATGATGTTGTAATTGTATTCAGATATAGACTGAAATATTCTTCCTATACTCTACTTTTTCACATTACTTGATTTTCTTTCTCTCTTTTTTTTTTCTCTCTTGCATTTTCACTTGGAATTTTTTTTTTTTTCTTCTATCAAGTTCTTTTACATCCAAGGTTGTATATCAATTCCAACTAAGAAACCATGGGAGCTGATGGAGGTTCAATTGCAACCAGGCAGGATATATTGTCAGACCATACCACAAAGTCCAAGCACAATATTCAGCATGCGGAAGACAAGGAAGAAAATCTAATTAAAACATGTCATTTATCAACGCTACCTTTATATGGCAACGGTCCAATAGTTGGAGATAGTAAAGGGAAACTATACATCAAAGAGCAGATACTAAATTATATTCTTGGAACTAAGAGAGACAAGGCAAACATAAGACCAGAATTTAGTCACATCAATCTGTTGAAGGATATATTACCCGTACATATTTTCTGGGCTGTTATTGATAAAGTGTCATATATCGAATGTCCAGTCACTAAAGAAATAGAGAAAGGTTATTCATATCTTCGAACATGTGGTTGTTTGGTATCCAATAAAGTACTAAGAGAATTTAAAGATAATAGCAAGTGTCCAAATTGTAATCAGCAATTTGAAGACCATGATGTAGTTGTTTTAGACCCGTTGAACAAAAAAGAAAACATCGAATTAAATGAGAAGAATATGACATTTTTGCTGGAAAAAGGTCTTAGTCATTCAAAATTACCATTAAAGAAGAATAAGAAAAAGAAGAATAAAGAGGAGACTAAAATTGTAGACGAATTCGTTAGAAAGAGAAAACTACTAGAAGATATCCCCATTACAAAGCGATCCAAGTCGAATTAGTCAAAATAATACGTAATTAATAGACACTCAATGTATTCTTAATTTCAAAATATGTAGTCCTTAAATACTATTTACAGCAGTAGTTTTTCGTTTAAACCAAATCATCATCATCACTCTCTCTATCTCTCTCTTTACCTCTCCTTTCTCTCTCTGTATCTCTATTCATTATCTTTTTTACTCTCACGATATTGTTCTTGTTGAAATTTCAATTTTTCCTTATTCCAAGGAGCATAATCTGAATTAGCCCAAATATTGAAAATGATGGATCCACCTCCGACAACACAAATTCCCACTAATCCTAAAACTGTTAATCTGTGAACAGCATCAGTTGCACGTACATGGAAAGGGAGTTGATTATTAGCCATTATTAGTTGAATTTGAAGTAGATTTTAATTAATGAAAGAAGAAGATTTTGCTTTTTCTCTCAATTTTTTTTAATTTTTTTTTTTTTTTGCTTTCTACTTTTGAGTTAATTCGCATTGGTTTGGAAATAGTCCAATTTGGTGATAAATTTATTCATCTTAGGCGAGCAATCCTGACGAGAATACGAATCAAATCCCGTCTATTTAGAATCTTAATAGTTCTCTATCATGATATTGAAAAAAATTAAATTTCTTACAGTATATTACAATTCCTATATGAATACTTAATAATAGAGCTATTCTTTTTCTACGTTTTAGAGTAAGTACTTTATCCAATTGGGATCTATTATTTCTTGTTCGATTAAGGAAGGATTGGCATAGACCAAGTCAGGTAACCAATAACTATTATAAAGGCGGAATACGGCATTTTCTTTAGATTCGAGTGTTGATCCATCTAAAACTTCCAGAATAATGTACTCTAATAAGTCATGACTAGATGCATTGATCAGATTTAAAGTTTCTTTACTGATTTTGTTGTTTGCATCGGTAAATAAAATTGTATCCACTGCAGTAGACAAGATTTGTTGAAATTTATTTGTGTCAATATGACCAATTGGTAAACTTTCATCTCCAGTATCAACAGCGACATCTGACATTGGTTTTAAAGCATCGTAATTTCCAATATCAATACTAACTGGAAATTGTCTTGGTTGAATACCTCTGATTATAAATTTTTTGCTAGGGGTTTGCTCACCATTGGAAGGTGGTAAACTGATTACTTTAGCTTCAGCATATGGGAAAGCCTTTGTGACATTCTTGATAAAATCAACTGCGGTCAAAAGTGGTTTGTACTTTTGCTGAAAAACTCCTTCTGCATTAGGCTTCCAAACCTCTTGAAATTGACTTTCATAAGCTTTCCATATTGAGATTTGGGTTACTTCACCTTGTTCAGTAGTGGTTGGTTCATAGCAACAATGTAACCAAGTAGATGCTCTCATTGGTTCTGGGAACAGCACAATAATTCTAAACAACTCATCTGTCAACGCCGGTGGAGCAATAGGCATTCCTGAATATTTAGATCTCTTGGTTAGGTTCAATGATGGTGCTTGTTTACTCTCAATTGGTTCGTTTAATGGCAAATTAGATACTACCAACAAAGGTAATTGTTTCATTAATGTGTTAAATGAACCCCTTGAAGAGCTCAACTGCAACAATTTTCTCAATCGATGTTTCTGTGAATCCTTAACAGAAGACGGGTATTTTTCATGTAATGCTTCCGAAAACAAGTACATCTTAAGAAATTCCAATACTGCGTTGTTTATTTCATTGTCTCCGACAAGAAGTGTATTGGTTATCGTTTCAAGTTGAGAATCAGTTATACTATCAATACAATTGTTTGTAGAATTAACATCGTCTTCATCTTGCTCCAATTCATCATCGTGGTGTCTGCCATCAATATCAACTCCGTCTTCATTCGTCTGGGAATTTCTATCCCATACAATTAACAAATGTGAAAGACATTTCAAAATACCTACAAATAGGTTCTTATCGGGAGTGACAACCAAAGTATTCAATAATAAATGAAATAAGAGATCAGTTTTACTGTTGTCGATATAGTAACATGTTAATGGTTCCAATAAGTCAACCAAGTAGTTCAATGCTTCCAAAAATTGATTATCATATTTCATTAGTGAGGTGACTTCTTTACCTTGAGGATGATAAAACCAATTTGCCAAAAACTTCAACAGCTCAATCAAGCTCTTCTTGAATGATGGAATCTGGGACAACCATTGCTGATTACTTAAATCTTGTGATAAATTTCTTAATGTCAACAATGAATCCAAACTATACGTCATAATATTTTGGTTGATCAAGTCATATTTCTTTTCAGCAAGTAGCTGATATGGTATTATGAAATATTTGATCAATTCATGGCCCAAAAATGGATCACCTTCAAGTGATATCGATGGTTGAATAGTATAACGTGTCAACAGACTCAATGACCATGCCACTTCTGATTCAAGTCCTGATTTTAAAGACATTATGATTCTTCTTAAATCATCAACACCTTGGTGTCCATTACCAGGGTTTTGATTGGCACCATATCCATAACTGTTAAACTGACTACCGTAATAATTTCCTGGAACAGTGGTTGGAGTACTCCCATTCAAAGATACAGTTACTCTTGAGTTTGTAGTAATTGGAGCTAATGAAGGCATTATTAAGTGAATATTATTTTTTTTTGCTTCTGTTTTGTCTTATAATTCACCTATTGATCGGTGATAATTTGATTGCTTTCACGTCTGAACAAAAAATAATCCTCCAAATTGATATTGTTGAGTGTTTACTGTTGTTTTTTTTTACTTTCCTTCATCTTTCTCTACGATTTTTTTTTTATTTTTTTCACTCGTTCTTCTTTCCTCAAAATGGTCGTGTAAAACTTGTTAGGTCACGTGATGGATCCGTACTTGAAAACTTTATACTTAGAAATTATTTACAAATAATCATTGATTGAAGTCAATGAAATGCCAACTAAATTTGTAATATGTTGAATATGCTTACACATGCTGCTTCTCTACATAGACTAACCCTTTTAGTTATACGGCACTAGTTTTCGAATTACCAGCTTTTTTTTTCCTCTCACTTTCTCCTATCTCACATTCAGATTAAAAATATGCACATGCAAATTCCGTTCTCATTAAGAGTTCCCCCCCCCCCAAACTTTTATCGTTAATACTTTCCACTCTTCTTATTCTTTCTTTTGACCCAGAACTTTTCTATCAATACAGACCACTTTCCTTCCTATTATTTTATATTGTATATCAGGCAGGTAACTTTTTGAAGTAGAAAGGAAAAGAAAATTGTATAATCTACTTATGAAAGCTACTACTTTATTAAACATGGTTGTGGCCCTTGGGGCAACAGTCAGTGCTGCTTATCTTGGTAACCAATTCAAAGACCAAGTTGTGTTTAGTGCAGATGAAAATGCTGCTGAATTTCAATTGGAATCTTTATTTAAAGAATTGGGTTCTTTGCCATTAGATTTAGTTACCACTTGGGCAGAAATGCAATCTGAATTAACTCCAGCTGAAATAGCATCATTGATTCGTCAATTCCAAAGTAAAGATGAAAAACCAAAAAAGAATTCCTTCAATTCTATTTCAGCTGCATCAACCTCGGATTTTGAAATATTTTCTAATGATATGTTTTCTGATTATTCTTTAAGAGTCAAAGAATCATTCCCAGAAGTATTAGGTCTCGACACTGTTAAGCAATACACTGGTTATTTGGACATTTCCAGTCTTGATAAGCACTTTTTTTACTGGTTCTTTGAAAGTAGAAACGATCCAGAAAATGATCCAATTATTTTATGGCTCAATGGTGGTCCAGGTTGTTCTTCTTCTACTGGTTTGTTTTTTGAATTAGGGCCATCTTCCATAAACAAAACTTTACATCCGGTTTATAATCCGTACTCCTGGAATTCTAATGCTTCTGTTATTTTCTTGGATCAACCTGTTGGTGTGGGTTATTCTTATACTGGTGGAGAGCAAGTTAAGAATACCGCCACTGCTGCTAAAGATGTTTTTGTGTTCTTGGAGCTTTTCTTTCAAAAGTTCCCACAGTTCTTAAAGAATAAGTTTCATATTGCTGGTGAGTCATATGCAGGTCATTATATTCCTGCATTTGCTTCTGAAATTATAAACAACGCTGATAGATCATTTGAATTGGCTTCTGTTTTGATTGGAAATGGTATCACTGATCCTTTGATCCAGTCTGGTTCTTACAAGCCTATGGGTTGTGGTGAAGGGGGGTACAAGGCTGTTTTGACACCAGAACAATGTGACCAGATGGAAAAAGATTATCCAAAATGTGCTCAGTTGACCCAAATATGTTATAATTTTCAAACTGCTTTGACTTGTGTTCCAGCACAATATTACTGTGACTCCCACTTGTTCGGACCATACACACAAACTGGTTTGAACCCATACGATATTAGAAAAGATTGCGCTGATCAAGGAGGTAACTGTTATGTTGAAATGGACTACATGGATGACTATTTGAATTTGGATTACGTCAAACAAGCTGTCGGCGCTTCAAACATTGACATTTTTACCTCTTGTGATGATACCGTTTTTAGAAACTTTATTTTAGATGGTGATGAAATGAAACCTTTCCAACAGTATGTTGCTGAGTTGTTGAATCATAACATCCCAGTTTTGCTTTATGCTGGTGACAAAGACTACATTTGTAATTGGTTGGGTAATCTAGCTTGGGCAAATAAGTTGGAATACTCTGGCGGCGATGCATTTGGTAAAAATGATTTACAGCCATGGAAACCAGATGGAAAAGTTGCAGCTGGTGAAGTTAAAAACCATAATCATTTTACTTTCTTGAGGATTTATGATGCTGGTCATATGGTACCATACGATCAACCACAAAATGCCCTTAGTATGCTTAATACTTGGCTTCAAGGAGATTACTCATTTGGTGTAAAACAAGTATAATCATCTAGTTATATGGGGTATAATAAAACACGTTAAAAAAATATTGTTTACATTTAGAGTATTTTGTTTACATTTATCATACTGTACTGTATATGCATATGTATTTTTAGATAATACATACATGTACAAGAGAAGAAATTGAAATTTGAAATAATGAAACAATTATAATATATTATATTGATTTTTTGAAATCAAATTTTGTTTATGACAGAGATGGTAGTAAGAATCTATATTTTGTGTATTAAGTGGTGTAAAATGAAAAAAAAAGACCTGTGCAAGAGGTTTCATCACAGCAATTGGTGATTCACTATCAATCACGAGAGTTTGATACTGAATATTCGTATTTTTGCGAAGCAGTAGTAGAACTTCTTTGGGTGATACTAAATTAACTTTCATGAATGCAAGTTAATCTTTCCCGTATACCCATCATTCTTTGACCTAAAAGGCGGGAATAAAATTATGCACGTTGACGATTGAAAGGTGAAATCGTCTAACCCAAGATGCGTAATCATGTACATATCTTACATCAGAAATATATTAATCGTTGAAATATTATAATTGTCTATTTCAGTAGACAAGATTTTACGATTCTACTGTCCAATGCATGAGTTCCTTGCACCATCAATCTTATATACATAAAGCAGTGGTATACTTTGGAGTTGCATCTTCCCTGAAAAATTTCAATTGGTTGAGTTTGTTTATGGAACAGAAGAATCTTAAAAGTGTAATTGGATGTATACACCCAGGTAAACTTCTGTATACGAATCAAGATTAATTACAATTTTAATTCAACAATAGCAACTACAATTGTTGCGAGTGTGTTAAAATAATCTTGGCTAGAGTTATTATTTTGATGATATTTTTACAATACAGATATGGCATGAACCTGTGTAATTTATGTGGTTACTCCACCCAACACAACAAAAAAGAATATGCAATCATCTCACAAAAGTAAATGAAAGCGTAGTAAATTTTATTATATACAAACTGCCATATTCCTAATTTGGACCAACTATCTGATTCGAATTTTTTATTCAAGTGAGGATAATAATATTCTATAAAGTGATGTGGTAATTTTCTTAGTATCGTGAAAATTTCGCAATTATAATATACCAAATTATCTTTTCTTGCAATTGAGAGAAAAAAAAAAAAAAAGCACCACCAAGAAAACGCTACAAAAGATATTATATCCAATAATACAATTGTCAATCAAGCGTTGCCAATAAAGGTAATTCT